>JAJHSJ010000016.1:24623344-25050273 GCA_021015155.1 Magnolia officinalis | reverse complement strand
TTTTCGAATTCGGATCCATGATCACTACGGATCTTGTTGACTTGAGAACATTTTTCAGTTTGAATCCGTTTTATAATCTTTTTCACTTCATCAAGGGTTTCTGATTTGTCTCTCAAGAATGAAACCCAAGTGTATCTTGTATAATCATCTACAATAACTAAGATGTACTTTTTGCCACCTCGACTTTCCGTTCTTGTTGGTCCTATAAGATCCATGTGGAGAAGCTCGAGTGGTCTTGTGGTGGTATTGGAGTTCACCTTTTTGTGAGAGCTCCTAGTTTGTTTACCATACTGGCATTCACCACAAATCTTGTCTACTTTTTGCATCTTAGGTAGACCTCTAATTAGTTCACTTTTGCTCAATCTGTATAAATTTCGGTAGTGTACATGTCCAAGGCGTTTATGCCATAATTCTGTCTCATCGGTATGGACCATGTAGCACGTTTGTTTAGATGAGCTACCATTGCTTACTATATAGCAGTTTTCAGAAGTTCTGCGACCAGTTAATATTACAGAACCCTTTTCGTTTATAATTTCACAACCTTGATTAGAAAATTTAACATTATGGTTGTTATCGCATATTTGAGATATGCTCAACAGGTTGTGTTTTAAACCCTCAACATATAAAACATTTTTAAATAAGGGAAGGTTATAGAGTTGGACCGTACCTTTGCCAATTATCTTGCAGTTGCTACCATCACCAAATGTGACTGACCCATCAGTCATATCTTTAAGATCGGTGAATAGTGCCTTGTCGCCTGTCATATGTCTGGAGCATCCACTATCTAGGTACCATTTCGAATGGCTTGTAGCTTTGAAAGCAGTGTGAGCAACCAAACAGGCAACCTTAGGAACCCATTTTAGAACTGTTTTGGGTTTAGGAGAATAGTTGGTCTTCTTTTGTTTACAGTTGTAAGAGTGACCTACAGAGTTAGATTTTAATAGTTCCTTAAGTAAATCAACAATTTTTTCAGCTAGTGGGTTTCGAATCTGATTTTTGAAATTTATATAGCTGCTTTTGGGTTTTTGAAAAGTTTTTGTATTTTTAGAAAAAACTTGACTAGTACCTTTTCCTTTTGAGTTAGAAGTCTCTCCTTTCACAAAATTGGAAGGAGTATTCTTCTGTTTAGGAGATGTGTTTTTATCATAGCCCAACCCGGATCGATCGCCACATTTTCTTGATCCGGATAATAATTTTTCTAATTTTGGATCACCTTGGGCATATCTCCATGTGTCCTTCAAACTCAGAAGAGAAGATACTTCATTTTTAAGTTTCTCATTTTCAGATTTCAAATTTTCAATCAGGGAGGTTTTGAATTCCAGATCACACTTTGATTTTTCAAAACAATCTGAAATTTGGGATTTTTCTAAAACAAGGGTTTCAAAAAATTCTTTAGTTTAAAAAACTTTTCTTTTTGAAGTTTAAGTTTGACAGCAATTTTACAACTTTCCTTATATAAGGCATTGTAAGCATCTTGAAGATCTTCATCATTTTCATGATCACTATCCAAATTTTCTTCACTTGTTGAATCATCGTGATCTGAAAAAGTAAACTTGGCTAGAGTCATAAGGGCCTTAAGTTCACTGCCCGACTCGGTTTCTGAATTTTCTGATTCAGAAGAGGCTTCAGAATCAGACGATTCATCCCAAGTAGCCAACATACCCTTCCTTTTGGATCTGTCCTTTTTAGGACATTTGTTTGCTAAATGCCCATATTCTTGACAGTTGTAACATTGACTATCTTTCAATGACTTCCAAGTTTTAGACTTAGGTTTAGAACGTTTCTTTTCATTTGCCTTTTGAAAGTCGACTCTTTTCTTACTTTTGAAAATCTTATAAAACTTTTTCGCCAAAAGGGCCATATCATCTTCAGACTTTTCTGAATCTGAATTTTCTTGAGTAATACTTTTAGATGACTTCAAAGCAATAGATTTACCTTTAGGAGCTTTAAAACTTAATTCATAGGTTTGTAAAGAACCAACTAATTCTTCTACCCTCATATTATCCGTATCACGAAGTTCCTGGATTGCGGTTACCTTAGAATTGAACCGTTCAGGAAGAGAGCGTAGTATTTTTGCACACACTTTACTTTCTGGGATCTTATCGCCAAGACCCCACATTGAGTTTACAATGTCATTCAATCTAGTGTAAAAGTCCATAAAAATTTCATTTTCCTCCATACGAATTTCTTCAAATTTAGTTGTGAGGAGTTGGACTTTAGATTTCTTGACAATTGATGTACCTTCGTGTGTCATTTCTAAAATATCCCAGGCTTGCTTTGCAGTATCACAGGATATGATTCTTTTGAACTCATCCGGTGATAGTGCGCAAGTGATTGCATTTAGTGCTTTAGCATTAGCACTACTCTCATTTTTCTGAAGTGTGGTCCATTGGAAATACGGTGTAATTTTCATAGATTTTGAACCATCAACTCCAGTTACTTCCATGATAGGAGGATTCCATTCAGTCACTGTGGCTTGCCACACACTTTCATCCATTGATTTGAGGAAGATCCTCATTCTGGCTTTCCAATAGGCATAGTTGGAGCCATCAAAGGGTGGAGGCCTAGTAACTGAAAGGCTATCAAAATTTTTGACATCTTTTTATATAGCTTAGATCGTTAGCTCAGGAAATAAATCCAAATAAAAAGCAACAAAAATGAGCTATTAGGCTTTGATACCACTTGAAAAGGCCAAGCTATATGTCCTAGAGGGGGGGGGGTGAATAGGACTATGCCAAATTTAATTTAAAATCAGCGGAAATAAAGTAAACCAATAGCCTTACAATTATGAATCAATTCACAATGCCAAATTCAAATCACCTTGATAAATAAGTATTGAGAGATTGATACAAATTCAGTTCTAAGGACAACCTTACACCATAATAAACAAGGGCTTATGGTAGGACAACCTTATTTCTAGAACATCTTTTGAATCAAGGACTCAATTTTAATAGAAGTAAATGAAATAGCAAGGAATTGAAATTAAATGCAGAAGTATAGATCTAAATTATTACAACAATCCCCACACTTGCTTGAAATGTAAATAGTTACAACATTCACATCCACTTGTACATTCCACACAATTGAATGATGAAAATTAAGCAAGCATTCAATCCACAAGACAAAGAGTTATAGTGGTTCGCTTGTGTGTACACCAACTGTCTTTCAACAGCCACACAGAAAGCTACTCCACTCCTAATATCCTCACACAGGGGATATTAGCGTTCACTATCAAATAGGTTTTCACAGGTTCACCAAAAACCTTTACAATTGTGTCTTTTTCACTTGGGCTTACACAATTCAAAAACCCCTTTTTTCTGAGTTTTCTGGTTCTCCTCAGATAACCAATACAATGAGATTTTTCTAGTTTAACCTCAAACAAAACCAATACAATGAGATTTTTCTGGCTTAACCTCAAACAAAACCAAAAGTAAATAAATTTTACAGAATTGTAAAATACCTGGATTTCTCCTTTTCGTAGCAGCCCGGTAGAACCAATCGGAGTAGATGATTGAATGTCAAAGTTCAATTTCCAATACTCACATTCATATGGTTCTAAATTCTAATTGATTTTAGATTTTAACTAGTTGGGCATAGCTATATTTGATTTTGATTCCAAGAAGAAGGAATAGGTAATTCCTCTTTTCAAATAAGATTGGAATACAGAAACAAAATCAAATTAAATAAGCTAGCAAAAAGGAATATTAAATAAGCACAATGTAGTAATTGAGTACCTTGGGTAGAGGCGACAAGATTTTCTTCTTCTGTTGGATGGAGGTCAGGAACCCTTCTGTTCCATTCTCGTATCTAGTAAGCCTTCCTTCCACTATCCGCTATACTGGGGAGGCCTGATGTGGCCACTAGGGAGAGATTGTCCCGACCCTTATTTCAGCTTCGACTTGTTCCCGGGCGCGAATGAGTTGGGCAAAGTTGGCATATGGATATGAGACGAGGTATCCAGAGATACTCGGGTTTGTCGAGTGGATGATCATGTATATTTTCTCATCGTCATCAATGGGTGTTTTCATTCTGACGGTCATTGCCCACTACCGTCCAACATAAGCTGCAATGGTTCATCATTCCTCTGCCTTAAGGTAGCAAGATCCGCCCTTTTGGGCGCTACATTAAGATTGTACACGAAACGATCAATGAAAGCTTGAGAAAGTTGTTCCCAAGTCTTAATTCGATGATAGTCTAATGACGTGTACCAATCTAACGCATCGCCTTTCAAGGATTTTTGAAACAAATGGATCAACGCTCCAGTATTACCTACCAGAGTGTTATGCTCCTCACAAAATGCCTTTAAGTGGTCCATAGGACACCCCGTACCATCATACTTTTGAATTTTGGTACCTCAAAGTTTTAAGGTGTCATTGAATCAGGGAAGGGACAAAGATCCCTGAATTTGGTGGATGGGAGATCCACCCCTTGTTGCTACCGTAGCTTCCTCTGTACATCGTACAATTGCTCTCGGAGTTCTGTGAGTTCAAAAGGATCATATGAGAGGGGTTTTGTCTCTTGAAATTGACTAGATCTCCTACTAGGAAGAGAATGTTGATGATCTTGTGCTAATTCTGTAGGGAATGGTATAATGAGATTTGTTGGAGGAGGAAGAGAGGAAGCAAAGGGAGGTTGAGGGGTTGAACTGTTTTGAGCACTAGGCAGGGTTGCCTGTGCACTCGGTGTAGCATTTGGCACTAGGCGAAGCAGTAACTCTTGCATTGTTGGAAGTAGTAGCTCTTGCGTGGTTATGTTGGCTTGAGGGTCTGTTGGAGCTGCCGAAGGTGTCGGTGATGGTGCCGGTACCGGTGTCGGTGCTTCAGGAGCTGGCAGAGCTGCCGACTCTTTTTCATAGGTAGCTATAGTTGCATGGGATCGAGTAGTCGTGGCTTGGATTGATGCCCAGACAAGTGTAGGCCAAAGGGATTTTTTTTTTGTATTAATACAGAGATGATGTCCCTTGAGATTAAAGTACCACGCACTTTCGAGTCAGGTCTCAGCTAGTGCGAGCTAGCAAGTCCCCACCGAAGTCGTCATTCCGTAAACACTAGAAATCGGTGTCCACACTGATGTAAATGTTAATGTGTTGATGATGGGGGTGATTAGGCTGATTTATGAATGTTGGAGTCACTACTAGCCAATTAATCTTAGAATCCCGCAGTCGGCTAGAACCCACAGAACATGTAAGGTTGGAGAAATCCGAAGACTCTCTTACCTTAGAGTGACTCCTGATCTGCGATCCGGGATTCCGGATAAGGGACCTCAGTTACAAAGAGGGAAGGTGTTAGGCACCCTCTCTATCCATACAAATGTACGGTCTCTACTTTGTGTGGTAAAACAATATCAAGGGATGGATGATATGGTCGAGGTAGGACTAGGCACACACGTGGATTTTTGATGTGGCAAGATCTGAAATTTCGGCAAGCCACAGGGCATACGTCCAACGACGTATCTAGAAGGCGGATGTGATGCTGTTTATGCCAAAAAGTGAAGAAAAACTGGACTAGATCACCTAAGAATTTCTGATGTGATAGGATCCGATGTACGGCAAGTCACGGAGCATATGTTCACTAGAGATCTAGAGAAGCAGGGGGTTGAGAAGAAAATAGATGTCATGATGAATGTTTGTATGTAAAATGGATGGATCTTTGGCTTGCTCTTGAGATGGGTAGAACATGAAGTACACCATGGCTAATTCAGGCTAGACTAAAGGGTTGAGATGGTTCAGGTGAGGCTAAGAAGTGGCTGAAAAATCAAGACTTTGGGGCTTGGGAGCTCCTTCTCACCTTCACTCTCTTTCTCTCATTCTTTCTCTTTCTCTCTCTCTCCCTTAGTTTGGTGTGTGTTGAAATGAGAAGAGGAGAGGGCTATTTATAGCCTTCTCTAATGGCAATGTGATAATTTTGGGCTTTGGGAGGGGTAAATGCTGATGTGGCAATAGGTGATTGGTTGGAGAGAGAGAAACGCCACGTGACGTGCTCTCATTGGCTAATGGGGTTGGTAAAAGGGTAAATAAACTCGGATTAAGGGGTAATTCCAGGAGAAAGTTGACTTTCAGCAGCTGGGACAGCTGTCCCCAAATGTCCACATGTGGGCCGTACTTGGCGGTACTCCAAGTACCGCTCGCGGTAGTCTGACTACCACTCGCGGTAGTCTGACTACCGCCTGGGTTGGGTTAGGTCTGAAACTCGTGTGACTACCACCTCGGATACAGTTTCTCCCGAAATTTGGCCGGTGGGTCCTTTTTTGGGTCCTGAGGGTGAAACAAAGTCCGTTTTGGATATTTAGCTTAAAAAGGCTCAAAATTGGCTCGATTGTGACCTAAAAATGGACCGAGAAATAGGTTGATTGTGGGTGAAGGTTTGGACATGCTTTGTGAAAAGGCTAAGCTATATGTCCTAGAGGGGGGGGGGGTGAATAGGACTATGCCAAATTTAATTTAAAATCAGCGGAAATAAAGTAAACCAATAGCCTTACAATTATGAATCAATTCACAATGCTAAATTCAAATCACCTTGATAAATAAGTATTGAGAGATTGATACAAATTCAGTTCTAAGGACAACCTTACACCATAATAAACAAGGGCTTATGGTAGGACAACCTTATTTCTAGAACATCTTTTGGATCAAGGACTCAATTTTAATAGAAGTAAATGAAACAGCAAGGAATTGAAATTAAATGCAGAAGTATAGATCTAAATTATTACAACAATCCCCACACTTGCTTGAAATGTAAATAGTTACAACATTCACATCCACTTGTACATTCCACACAATTGAATGATGAAAATTAAGCAAGCATTCAATCCACAAGACAAAGAGTTATAGTGGTTCGCCTGTGTGTACACCAACTGTCTTTCAACAGCCACACAGAAAGCTACTCCACTCCTAATATCCTCACACAGGGGATTTAGCGTTCACTATCAAATAGGTTTTCACAGGTTCACCAAAAACCTTTACAATTGTGTCTTTTTCACTTGGGCTTACACAATTCAAAAACCCCTCTTTTCTGAGTTTTCTGGTTCTCCTCAGATAACCAATACAATGAGATTTTTCTAGTTTAACCTCAAACGAAACCAATACAATGAGATTTTTCTGGCTTAACCTCAAACAAAACCAAAAGTAAATAAATTTTACAGAATTGTAAAATACCTGGATTTCTCCTTTTCGTAGCAGCCCGGTAGAACCAATCGGAGTAGATGATTGAATGTCAAAGTTCAATTTCCAATACTCACATTCATATGGTTCTAAATTCTAATTGATTTTAGATTTTAACTAGTTGGGCATAGCTATATTTGATTTTGATTCCAAGAAGAAGGAATAAGGTAATTCCTCTTTTCAAATAAGATTGGAATACAAAAACAAAATCAAATTAAATAAGCTAGTAAAAAGGAATATTAAATAAGCACAATGTAACTTAAAATAAACACAGACTTATCTCAGAGTGATCACTTGAAATTTCTTGAATTGAATCGAGTTGAAGTGTGAAAACTCTGAATTTCGTGTTCAATTTATAGAAGCAAAAATCGCTCCTACGACTGGTCTTAGAAACCTTCGACTGGTCGTAGCTCTAACGGATATTTGAAATATTGAGCGCGATCTTTGAAAGTCGTTCCACGACTGGTCGTGAGAAGCCTACGACTGGTCGTGGGTCACCTACGACTGGTCGTAGATCTCTACGACTGGTCGTAGATCTCTACGACTGGTCGTAGGACCATAGATTAGGTTGCTGGACTTTGAGTCGTAGCTCTACGACTGGTCGTGGACGAGTCGAAGCCACACCTACGACCGGTCGAAGGACCTCCAGGACTGGTGGTGGGTGTACCAAAAAATTCTGAAAAATCTTCAACAACTTAGGACTGGTCGTGAAATTTCTTGGACTAGTCGAACCAATGCTAGGACTGGTCGAACAAGAGCTAGGACTGGTCGTAGAATAGACCAAACTTATGTAAAATAAACATTTGATTTATGTATCCAAAGTGACCTACTTAAAGGGTCAACCTAAGGTCATTCAAACCTGAACCATGTCGTATGGACATTGAACTTCAACCATTCAACGAATGTAGATTTTTTTTTTTGAACCATATCAGGCTTGAGATCTTGAACTTGTTGTAGCTTTAAACTTGAGATCTTCATCAGCATAACAACTACTTCATGCGTTGCTTATTAGTCTTGAAGTCATTTCTTGAGTTTTTACTTAAGACTTGAACTTCAACATTGTAGCTTCTTGAACTTCAATAATGTAGCTTCTTGAGACTTCAACATTGTAGCTTCTTGAACTTCAATAATGTCATGAAGTATTTATGCAGTGTCTTGAATACATATAAATCACCATTCAAGCACAAGACACAGATAGATGTTTTGACACAACAAAATTTGACAACCAAAGGAGCATGAGACCATAGCACTTACACTTTGGCTTGAATGATGACTTATGATGGCTTAGGTTTGGTTGAGGTTTGGATCACAGTTTTGGCTAAGGTTAGGGTTTAAGCTAGTATTAGGGCTTGGTTCGGATTAGGGTTTGGTTTTGGATATGCTCATGGTTCCCGGATTGTCTTAGCTTTCTCAAGATGTTAGCCTGGGTGGGGTGTCTATAGGTCCACATGGGAAAAGGCAAAGGAGTAGCATCCGGTTCGGGGGAGTCTTCAAGAACTACCCGACAAAAAGTCCTCGTCTCATAAGAAATGGCAAGGGCCCCAGAATGTGGGACCCCCACTCGGCAAAGATCACGATAGACTTCATGTGGTGGGTCCTAGACCGAATTTCCGGCACCTCCTCAATCGACACCACTTCCTCTGGCTAGCCAACGTCCAGCAAAATACACCGGCAGGAAACTGATCTATGAAAGAAAAGTCGATAGGGGTTGCTTAACACCTTACAATCTGGAACCCTTATTTGTTGCGATTGGTTGGCTACCCGTCCTAGACTTCTGGGGGTCGTGCCAGCTTGAACTAACACACAACTTCCTATCCGCGTGTCACTCTCCTGTATCCGATCCTCCCTCGGTCGTGGTCGATCTGGATGGTGATGAGGTGTTAATCACCCCTGCTACAATGGCTAACATTCTCAATCTACAGATGGCACCAGAAGGCCTTCTAGAAATGGATCTCGACCATCCTGATGTCCGATCCATGGTAACTAAGTATCTATGCAATAATAGAGATATCCCCTGGCACAAAGGGAATGCATTGAAATCCAGGTACATAGAGCCCCAATTTCGGATTCTGTATGGTATCTTCACCACAAATATATATCCAAGAAGTACCAACAGATCCGATCTCACTGGATTCATGGCCATGATAGTTTATTCTATTGCAAAAGGGACAAGGATGTGCCTACCTACTCTACTGGTCAATCAGTTCGTATATGCGGTCCATACCTCCAGGGATCTTCATCTTCCATATCCCTGGATCATAAGTAGGGTGTGCAATGTCATTGGGTTCCCATCTACCACTGATCCGGTACTTCCACTCCAAGTCTTCAATGCCAAGAACATTCACAAAATGGACCTGAGGTTCCATAAGTACACAGAGGATGAAGAGAAAGAAGGGATCCAAGAAGGGGGATCAGAAGCTGGTGTCTCTCGTACTGAGGAAACAGAAATGGTAGGAGATGAATCCTCCAGACCCGATCCAACCCCATTAGCGTCAACACCTGGACATGTCAAACGATACAAGCTAGACAGGATCGGGGCGATTCAGCGGGATGTTCAATCTGTGCAAGAACGATTCATAGTCTTGGAGCGGGTCATCCATAAAGTGCAGCAGTCTGTGCAACAGCTGGTAGATTTGATGACTTGTCGATGGGATGACACAACACCATCGCACTCTGCTCCATAACACTAATCCCTGAATGTTGTCACACACACACACACACCTCCTAACTAAGCGTATGAACATTGGTATCTTTTTTAACGTTCTACACTCCCTTAAGTGCATGTGACAGCTCTCTAACCTGCATGAGTTTTTTTTGTTGTATCTCCCCACGGTTGGGCCAAAATATTTTCGGAGTGCCCTCGAATGGGCTTGGTACTCGTTTTGGAAAACTATTAATCGCTGCCAACCTTGGGCAGTGTAGATATATTTTCGATATTTTGGTAATGGCTGAGTATCATTCTTATCTTTACTGCCATTTTTATACTTTAAAGATCCCCTAGTTTGTCTGATGTGGAATACCTGTGATGCTTTTAATGAATATGCTATATCACTGCATGTTTCTGATCTGCTATGCATATATATTCATTGCAAATGATGTTTGATTCAGCAATTGTTTGACCATTATACATCTATCTATCATATGCATACTCCTCTGAATGATGGTTCTCCCAAATACTTCAAGCTTCAGTCAATATCACCTGATATATCTTTGTCAATGACTGACAAAAAGGGGGAGAACACTTCAAACACCCGAATGGAAATTGTATATTTACTTGGATGTCGTTGCAGGTGTTAGGGGGAGCATCTGTGTCAAGTAAGGGGGAGTTTGTAGAGAACAACTACTAGTGGTGTACATGGGCTAGAAACTGTAAAATTATGTAAAAAGCATGTACACACAATTTATGATATGTTTGTCTAGAATGTTCTAGGGTGTTTTGGGATTTTGTAACGTAATTGACAAAGGGGGAGATTGAAAGTGCCCTGGTTTGTCAATTAGCGTGAGTGTTGAGTTAGTTCCTCTACAGAGCCTGATAGGAAGATCAATTCAAGCGTCTGCCTCAACCGGATGTGTGCAAGCTCGCCACAGGTAAATCTGAGCCTCACATCCCTTATCCCAAATTACCAGGTATATTAAAACCCTTAAAAACAAATTAGAACAACATAGGATTTTTCGGTAAGAAAACGTTTTTCAAAATAGGAAAATTCTCTAAGTTTTCTTACCCTGTCGATTGTATCGATACACATCTCGATATGATCGACCTGCACTGTTGAGTCCTCGATTCTCCATCGATACCATCGAAAAGAGGACCAAATATGTCCAACAACCTCATAACATATCTGGATGATTATTGATGTATCGATACACCTATCGATATCATCGATATTCAAAATCTCGAGTCTATCGAAGTCGACTCAATATCATCGACAAGCAGATTTTCGGCGCCCCTGTTTTTAAAAAAAATATTTCAAATTCCTTCGATATATTGATGCTTCTTCCGATATGATCTGAAATCAAATATCGATAAGATCGGAAGTCCATCGATGATATCGATCGAGGGCGCGCATTTCTTGCAGCAAATATTTCAGGTTGGTTTTAACTTTGACTGGGGGCCATTCGAGGAAATCGATATTCATATGTCGATGATATCGAGGCCGAGTTAATTGGATCGACTCTGAACACAATTTGTCCAGCGAGCTTATTGGTAAATCTATAGGATTTATCGATCCCATCGACACTGCCTTCGATATCATCGATATGCAAATTCCGATGACATTAGCTGACCCTCGATCATTTCTTAAAAACCTGAAATATTTCAAGTCCAGTCTCCCTCATTTTTTAAATGTCGAGGAATCGATCCTCATATCGATGAAATCGGAGTTCAAAATCCGATGACATCGACACAAGTATCGATGCCCTCGACCAACTGGCAAAAGGTTTCAAAAGCGTATGACATTTGAGTTTGTGTCATCGAGCGGACCGTCGATGCTATCGAGAGTATATACTCGATGATATCGACACCGCTCGATGATATCGAACTCTATCATAAATGTGGCCGTTTTATATCCGTTGGAACCTTTTGCCTATTTAAAGAGAGACTTATCTTTATAGCTGGGAGAGAAAGTAGAGAGAGCTTTTGAGTGTTTAACCTTAAATCATATACCCAATGCCCTTTCTCTCAGGAGAGTTCATCTTCCAATCCACCCTCACCATTGATATTCAATAAAGTGGATTGGGGAATGGACTTCCACATTCAAGGATCCTCTAGCTACTACCTTAATGGCAAATCACTAAGCTGGGATGCCTTGAATGCATAGATGATTGGAACCACTCTATCTTCCTTATAGGAAAACCTTTAGAGAGTTGGATTCCATCATAACCTTGACCCAACCCGTCATTATATATCGGTACATCTTTTGTGTTGCGGATCAAGGGAGCAGAAGACTCTTCGCCAACAAGGAGGAGGAGATCTTCGGCATTGTGCTAATTAGGACTCATCAACTTATTTGTAAGTATCTAGAGTCCAAGAGGACACTTGTGATCATTCCTTTGTAGGATTGGGTCTTAGGTGGTTCTCACCCTTTGAAGTCCTCAAGGAGGCCTCTGGCGGGAGTGTACGTGGTGGGTGCGTTGTGTGGACCCTTGCTCTGTAGAGAGCATAAACATCTGGTTGAAGGTGAACTAGCGAAACCTTAGGTGTGAGTGAACCGTGTGAAACCACAGGTTTAAGGTGAACCGTGTAGAAACCTCCGGTAGGGCCTTATGGAAGATCCTTGGCCAGTGTGCCTAAAAGTTGGTGCGTTGTGTTGACCCTTGCTCGTGAGAGAATAAACAGTCAGCCTCAGTATAGGTTGTAAAGGTTGAAGGTGAACCTGATTTAAAACCTTAGGTTTGAGGTAAACCATTGTGAAACCTCCTTATTGAAATTCGGTACACTCAAGGGTTGAGTGCGGTTATTGGGAGTGGAGTAGAGAAGTAGTCGAACCAATATAAAAATGATTGTGTTTGCGATTGATATTCTTCTGTGTGTGTGATTTATATCAATACATTCATATCTATATATTTGATTGCACCTCACACATACACAGTCATATCCATCATAAACTAAGTTATATTTATTGATATCTCTTGAATAGTTTGTGATTGGATCCTCTACCAAGTTTGGAAGCCAGTAGAGTTACATTTGAGTAATCCTGATAATTGCATATTAGTAGGATTAGTGAAATATGATTTTTTAAGTAAAACTATAAAAACTTTAAAAAGTCCTATTCATCCCCCTCTAGGACATATTGACATATCCCGACTTCAACTAAAGCGGTCTTCACCACAATTTCAATCAAAACCAAGACTCTTTAAAGATGAAGGCTCATGATAATGCTTAATAGGTAATCTATAGCCTCATCAACCCACAACAAACCCTGACAGGTATATGTCCCCAATAAAAACCCAACTTACTCTTATTCTAGTTCGATTGGAGATTAATTGCACCTTGAGTATTATTGGAAGAAAGAAACTAAAATGAAAAATTCACATGTCCCGGTTGAGTGCATTGAACTGCGATCGACGACATCTTCGATGTCGTCGAACACTGTTCGATTGCATCGAATACATGTTTATATTATCCAGCAAAATAATGAAAGAAATGCTGGAATTATTGATTGCTTGAATGTTGTTCGATGGCATCGAAACCTATGTTTTGACGACATCAAATGGTATTCGATTGCATCGACCTTGGACATGCTTCTTCCAAAATCTAAAATACTCTAAGTGCACCTCAATGCAATTGAACCCTTTTCGATGGCATCGAGAGTAAGTTATCAATGACATAGAAGTCTATTCGATGGCATTGAAACTAACTCAGTTTTGTCCAGCAAACTTTTAAAGAAAAATCCTATTTTCATCGAGTCCATCGAAGACCATTGGATGTCATTAAAATTTAAAATTCGATGGCTAGAAGGTCTGATCGATGGAATCGAACAAGGGACAAAACTATCCAGCAACCTTTGTGTATTTTTCAAAGAAATCTCGATGACATCGAGTGGTCCCTCGAGGGAATCGAAGTGCACGTCGATGACTGTTTTGACAAGAAACAAATGCATTCAATTTGGGGGAATTCATTCAATGAAATCAAAGAAAGAATAAGAGAACAATGATCACAAGATGTTTTATTCAGTCTGAGTTCATTTGCATCCTCGCATTTCCCTTGATTCTGAAAATAAAGTACAATCAATCAATGTAATGAATGAAAGAAAAGACAGTCTAATGGCAATTTTGGCAGCATTTCGACGCTTTTGATGTTCATCGCAAAGGCGGATGGGTTATGCCGTAGACATTGATCGTCCTTCCATTCATCCTTTCAGTCATCCAGACAAACTCTTCTTTCTCCTGGAGCTCTCTTTTTCTCTGTGCTTCACATTTTCTTTTCTTTCCCTTTATGATCCAACAACTTTCTTTCTCTTCTCTGTGAGCTCCTCGTAGCTCTCCAATTTCTATCTTCTCTCACTTCTCCTTCTGGCTTTTCTCTCTCACTGCCCTCTCCAAATGGAGATAGGAGAGAAGTATTTATAGACATCCAACAGGTGTGGAGGTCATCTGTTTAAAGATAGAAGTGCACAAGCTTAGACAGGGAATGTGGAGTGCACAAGGCTTGTATTAGGACAAAAGCCATGCATTAAGACAAGTTCCCACAGAGAATGGCGCAAAAGGCAGGCTTCAGGACATGTTTCCATCAGAAGTGGCGCAAAAGGCAGGCTTTAGGACATGTTTCCATCAGAAGTGGCGCAGAGGCCATGCATCAGGACAAGGATGCATGAGAAGTGGCACAAACCCCTTTCTTTCAGAACAGTTGCGCACAGTCGTGCAAAAGCTTCTTCAGGACAACGTTACGCTTAACCATGCAAAGTGGTTTGTCTCAAGACAACTTCCACATCAAGTGGCGCAAATGGCTTTGTCTTTGGACAAAGCTCCATATCAAGTGGTGCGAAGGGCTTTGTCTTTGGACAAAGTCCACATGAAGTGGCGTAGAGAGATTTTTCTCTCCTTCTGTTGCGCGCGACCGCACAAACCTCTCCCTCTCTCCTATTATGCGCAACCGTGCAAACCTCTCCCTCTCTCTTTCTGTTGCCTACAACCACGCAAACCTCTCCCTCTCTTGAGGAGGAGCGGATAGTGCTCCACAATGCTCCTTCTCTCTCTCTCTCTCCTAGCTTCCATCATCCTCAAATGAAGAGTGGGGAGGGGTGTTTATAGGCCTCCCTAACTCCTCACTCCTTAAATAGTGGTGATCACTACTACTTCTTCCTTCACACAACGTCCAACCTTCTTCCTTAAATAGTGGTGTTCACCAACCTCTCCCTTAAATAGTGGTGTACAACCACTCTTTCCTTCATACAAGGCAACATCCCACCTCCATTAAAAATGACACCCATGCACTCCTTACCAAATGACGCCCATGCAGTCTTCTATCCCAGATGACACCTATGCACTCTCTGTCCCAGATGACACCTATGCACTCTTTTATCCCAGATGACACCTATCCATTCTTCTATCCCAGATGACACCTATGCACTCATCTATCCCAGAATGTGGAGTGCACAACCTCTTCTAACATGGAACAACGCTCCATAAGGCTTCTATATTGTTATGGGCGCACAACTCTAGGAAGGATCTGCACAATGGAATTCCCCTGCTAATGCAATGGGCATGTAATGAGATTTCCAAAGAAAGCAAGTTGAAATATTTTTTGTGCCTCAACAGATGCCCCCTCGATCATTCTTTGATTGATTCATGAGATCAAATGGAAGATCGATCTTCTTCTGCACAAAAATCCTTTCACTTTAGAGAAGGATTCTTCATTAATAGAACTGATTGCATATCGGAGAAGGATCGCTTGAATGAGATTTTCAATAGTGGATTTTGAAATAATTAAGCTCGAAGGAATCATATTTGAATGGATTGAGGTTGAAAGATGACTGGATGATCGCACTCGAACGGAAGACTGAATGATCGCGCTCGAATGGAAGACTGAATGCTCCCAGCCATCAATGTCGAGCGGATGCTTTCTTTAGAGAGGTTAAATTCTCTTTTCATCGAAACTCATCACTGTGACAGCTGTGATAACTTCATCTTTGAGTAACTTGGCCAGGGATCTATCTTTTAATGTTGTTACTTCTGCAACGGTCTCTTTAATTAGCTCTTGCAACTCTTTCTTTGAACTCCGTGTCTTGGGAGTTGTTCTTTAATGTTGTTCTTGCTACAACAACCCTTTCGATTGTCTCCTTTATTCATGGTTTGCATAACCCAAGCTTTTGAATGGTAATCTTTCCTGCCAAATTGATCAGAATTAGTATCTCAAGACATTATAATTTTTCAGTTTACATATTGAAAAACTTTTAAAATGATTGTAATATTTACAATATGATAATGATTTGATTATCCCTTCTTTGTGCTTGTCATCGTGCTTCGCATTGCATTATATCATGCTTTTAGAGATATCATTTTCGGCTCTAAAGGTTCAATTGCTGAGTCTTTTCTAGTTTATGCTCCTTGGTATTTCTTCATAGACTGGCCAAGAGCGTGTTTTCCTGGGACATTTACTAATTCTAAAAAATAGATAAGACTTCTTTCAATTTCAATTTAATAGCTTTCCGAAGGCCATAAAAGTTATTGACGATGATTTTATCTCCTTTGATAAACATTTGTTCCTTGTCTCCGTCAGATCCGGCACTTAGAGTCTTGCGATATCATTACTAGAACAATGAGAAGTTACGACATTGGATATAAAAGCAACTTTTGAACGTTCACACTGGATCATGCTTCATAATTCTTGGTTGTCATTATCCAGCTCATACTTCTTATAGTTGGATGCGCTGATGTCATTAATATTACTTAACATGTGATTATTGCTCAATAGATTATATTATATGGATTCCTCCGCCACGCATAAGAAATTATCAGAAAGACCAAGGCATAAATTACTTTAAAGAAATAGATCATGCCCCCTTTCTAGGCAACTTTGTATAAGGATTTCTTCGGAAGATAATATTCATGAAATAAAATCAACTGCTACTCTGCTCCTTTTAAAAGAATCTAAGAATATATCTGAATCTCTAGATGGTCTAGAAGAGAATGATAATTCTTCGCTAGCTTATTTTCTGCTGCCTTTGTGATTTTTGTGAGATCATATTTCTTTATCATCAAGAAGGCAAAAAGACCTCGTGGCTCTTGTCAGAAGAATAGATATATTGCAATTAAAGGCTAGTAGTTGATCTTAAAGATTTGAACCTTCGAATAAAGAACCGCTAGTATTTTTGAAGGCATTTGTTGTTGTTGTGATTTGAACCTGATTTCAAAGAAACACATATATATAATATTTTTTGTATATTATTTAATCAATATTTGAGATTTTCATCAGGCAATTGTATAATTGAGCATATCTTAAATGAAATATATATCTGCAGCATTTTGATGCATGCATAGTTTATCTGCAGCATTTCGATGCACGCATAGTTTATGCTTTTAAGTATTGGAGCTAGCATGCTTTTGACTGACCATACTTTAACTGGACCTAACTTGATTGGACTTGACTTGACTAGACTTGACTTTGCTGGACTTGACTTAACTTTACTGATTATACCAAACTTGACTTTATTGACTGGACTTGACACTTCGCACAGTTTAGGCTCTTGAGTAGTGGAGCAATCACACAGTTTAAGCTCTTGAGTAGTGGAGCTATCTCATAGTTTTTTCGACTCATAAGTAGTTGGAGTCAGATCTTATGTGAATGGTCTCTCTAACTCTCATGAGTTCGCTGGACTTATCACGGCCGAGGAGTTCACAAACTGCGATCCATCAGAGGGGCCCAGTGAACCTACCGGGGCCGTGAACTCAGTGGGATTTAAGCATAGGGTTGGCCGCAGTAACTCTCTAGAGTTCACGAGGCGCGCAAAGCTACCTTTGGTACCAAATCCAAGGCCATCAGTCCGTTAATGAGAGGGTGTTTTCTTTGAGACCTTGTCCTCATGAGTTACTACTGAAATTAAACCATGAATCTGGGGGGTCTTATGCATGGTTGGCCTATCTATGGACAATGGCCAAAGAGCGCATACTGTAGCCCACTTTTGCTTCGTTTGCAAGGTTGAACCCATTCACGGGAGGGCAGTTTTATCTTTTCCCAGTGATGCTGTCGGAAAGCTATATAGACGGCATTGGTCTTACGCGTGACTGGCTGTTGAGAACTTTTTGGCCTTTTAAGGTTTTTAGTCGCTGGCTCCATCCGCTGCTTGCATGGGTACGCACGTGATGTGGCCTACACGGTCTTTTTAGGGTCACTGGCTCCACTATGCGGCCCGAATAATATATAGGTCTTATGCATAGTTGGCCATATAAGGCTTTGCTAGGCTGCCTTAAACAATAAACTGCTGTCACTGACGTGATGGTTGATCATACAGGCTTTGCCTGAAGACAACAACTTGATAATTGATATATCACCATTGCTGATGATGACAAATCGATGATTGATATATCGCCATTGCTGAAGATAACAAATCGATGATTAAGATATATCGCCATTACTGAAGATAACAAATCAATGATTAGGATGGTGTATCAGCTTGACAACAATAGCAATTTCAATAAATTTTGATAATGGAATAATCTTTTGCATCAGCGATATGGCAATGACAAGATTACTGTTCATCTACTTGATAAGCTTAAAAGTTTGCCTTCTATTCATGTATGACATCGGCATTATGAGACTTTGGCATTCTGAGACTATAACCTTCTTGGTATTATGAGACTTTGGCATTCTGGAACTTTGGTCTTCTTGATATTCTACTTATCTTGCCCCCTTTTGATTTGGAAGCATTATGGTAATAATCTTCAAAATCAAAACTGTTATTATCTTCAAGGATAACGTATTTTTTTATGCTTTTGTCTGCCCCCTGAATAATTACGCAGTGAATCTTCTGAGTCAAAACATCGTGAATCTTCTTGATATTCAGGGATAAATATACTTGTCTTACATTCTTCTTGCCTGCTCTTCTATAGAGTGAATATTTTCAATCGGGATCATATGTCATTACATTCTTTCTTATTTCATACATCTTCTTCATGACAATTTTACTACTGTCGGTCATTTTCGGTAGAATACCCTTTTCTTCTTTGCATCATTTCCTTTGAATACTTTAACCGTGGTAGTTTGATTTTCTCTATAGCTAGTATATCATCTTCTTCAACTGTACATTTCCCGTAGTCCTTGAATTGTCCGAACTCTTTCTTTACTTTCTTAATTATAGAATAACTTATGTTTTGTTTATCGGAGTTTCTTCGTTCATTTCGACAATTCCTTGTTCTTCTCTTCTTCTTTGGCAATATCCGTTGCTGCTCTCTTAAAATGTTGAAATAACCGATTCATATGAGAGTTGAGCAGCTTCACTTTAACTCTTTTTTCTGGCAAGTTGTGCCGATGCCCCCAGGTTTCTCTATTGACTAATGAATTTGTTAATTGATTCATGTTCTCGTTGGCAAGCATCGCCTAATTCAGTCGAACTAACTTCTCATCTGAAGGCTTTCCTCAATGTTTACTGTTGTTCACAGTAGTCGCTATTGGAAATTTTCTTTAGTAAGATGCTTATCTGATGAAGACTGATTAATATCTGCTGGCAAATTTTCTATTTTCTATACACTTTGAATATACTGACATCGAAGGAGAGAGTAAAAACTGCATTGTTGATGCCGTTGAGGAGGATGAACTGAGTGAGTGAGGTAATACTGCACCTCGTAATATTGCACATGATCAACCTGTTGACCGTACTTAATAGGATGGTACTCCTTGTAAAAGAAGATCGAACCCTTCATTTTTCAGATGTCACTATGTTTCGTTTTCAGACCTCCATACGTGCGAACCCTTAATATGCTTGGGCCCACCTTTCATCGAATCTCAGTCATCCCTGTCAGCCTGCTCAAATCACCATTGTGTCAGGGCGGACAACATCCTATACCCTTTGCGTGGGTCGGCGCAAACACATGAATTCCTGCTCTTTACTTCATTCTTCTTTACATATTCTTTCTTTCTAATCTTCTTTATTCTTTCTTCCTTGTCTTTGATATCCTCTTATCTCTCAAAATCTACGCATAATGGAAACTTCGTACATTTTTGTGCACCAACACACGGTCATTCATCCTTCATCGTCTTGCTGCGCTATTGGTGAAGCAGAAACTATTCCGGACATTACCTAGCATTGTTTATCCTTGATCGCAACTGATTTGACCTTTTCTGTTACTTTTTTGTTGTAGCGATCACGTATTGTCGATGTAACCTACTAGGAATCCGTTAGGTGCGAAGTGGACAACCACGTTAGTCAGGAGAAAAGTCATCGTGGTATACCTGTTATTCGAAATAAAGTGTTAGTTATTTTAATTAAATAAAATTGTACTTTGTTTTTAGAGATGAAGGGGAGGATGTTCCCGTTGAGAGTCACCATTTTGGCTTCTTTTGACGCCAAAAAAGTGATAAATGTTGTCTGAATCTTTTTTAAATTCTCATTGAAAAAGTCCCCAACAGAGTTGCCATTTTGTTTCGACAAGAAACAAATGCATTCGATTTGGGGAAATTCATTCAATGAAATCAAAGAAAGAATAAGAGAACAATGATCACATTTCCCTTGATTCTGAAAACAGAGTACAATCAATCAACGCAATGAATGAAAGAAAAGACAATCTAATGGAAATTTTGGCAGCATTTGGATGCTTTTGATGTTCATCGCAAAGGCGGATAGGTTGTGCGGTAGACATTGATGGTCCTTCCATTCACCCTTTCAGTCATCCAGACAGACTCTTCTTTCTCCTGGAGCTCTCCCTTTCTCTTTGCTTCACATTTTCTTTTCTTTCCCTTTACGAATCCAACAACTTTCTTTCTCCCCTCTGTAAGCTCCTCAAAGCTCTCCAATTTTTATCTTCTCTCACTTCTCCTTCTGGCTTTTCTCTGTCACTGCCCTCTCCAAATGGAGATAGGAGAGAAGTATTTACAGACATCCAACAGGTGTGGAGGTCATCTGTCTAAAGATAGAAGTGCACAAGCTTATACAGCGAATGTGGAGTGCACAAGGCTTGTATTAGGACAAAAGCCATACATTACGACAAGTTCCCACGGAGAATGGTGCAAAAGGTTGGCTTCAGGACATGTTTCCATCAGAAGTGGTGCAAAAGGTAGGCTTCAGGACATGTTTCCATGGATAATGGCATAAAAGGCAGGCTTCAGGACATGTTTCCATCAGAAGTGGCGCAAAAGGCAGGCATTAGGACATGTTTCCATCAGAAGTGGCACAAAGGCCATGCATCAGGATAAGGATGCATGAGAAGTGGCAAAAACCCCTTTCTTTCAGGATAGTTGCGCACAGTCGTGCAAAAGCTTCTTCAGGACAATGTTGTGCACAACCGTGCAAAGAGGTTTGTCTTAAGACAAGTTCCACATCAGGTGGCGCAAATGGCTTTGTCTTTGGACAAAGCTCCATATCAAGTGGCACAAAGGGTTGCACGCAACTGCGCAAACCTCTCCCTCTCTCCTTCTATTGCGCATAACCTCACAAACCTCCGTCTCTCCTTCTATTGCGGGCAACCGCGCAAACCTCTCCCTCTCTTGAGGAGGAGTGGACAGTGCTCCACAATGCTCCTTCTCTCTCTCCTAGCTTCCATCATCCTCAAATGAAGAGTGGGGAGGGGTATTTATAGGCCTCCCTGGCTCCTCACTCCTTAAATAGTGGTGATCACCACTTCTTCCTTCACATAACGTCCCAACCTTCTTCCTTAAATAATGGTTTTCACCAACCTCTCCCTTAAATAGTGGCGTACAACCACTTTTTCTTTCATACAAGGCAGCATCTGTGAGGCCTGTATCGTAGACTGTACCATTTCGTAGGCTTCCACGGTCCTCCATGTTAAAATCTGGCTACCTGCGATCTGTAAACGACATTTGCATGTGATCCTGAGTTGTATCCCGTATTTCTGAGTCAGCTCAACTCGAAACGTGTACCCTTGCAACCACGTCGTCACTGCGGTTCCGATGTCATATCTCGTATGCCGAGGCGAGACCCGGGCGAGGAGAAGTGGGCCCGCGTTCAGTGCGAGAAAACACAGCGCGTTTGCAAGCCCAAGAGAATCTCTATAACATGTTTCATCAATCAAGTGCACATCAATCACCTCTTGTCAAGTATAAGAGTAACTCCAAAGTCAACTCTCTCTCTTACACACCCATACATGTCAAGTACATATCCATCACCCATCACTCACTCCCCATTACTCCATCACTCACACCCATCCCTCTCTCTCCTTACATCACCTCTCTCTCATCTCTCTCTCATTTTTTCTTCCAAGCAAGCACTGTCCATGGCTTCCAAGGAGAGAAGAGCTAATGTGGCCCACCTTCCTACCTCCCATCTCCACCATCCAAGTTTCATCTCAACCCTTAAAACGTGTTCCATTAGAGCTATAGAACGCGTTGGCAGAAGAAGGAAGGAGAGATCAAAGGTGGGTGTTTATAGGTTTAGATTGTCCTTTTTTGTGATGGACCAAGTGGGGCCCACTGATTGATGGTGTGGATCCTATTTGAGATCCCCTTTGGTGTATGTTTTGTAACCTTGAGGGGCTCATAGTGGCGAGGTCCCTCCATCTCACCGATCTCTCTCTATCTCTTTCTTCCATATTTTGCGGCCCACCACGATGAATGTATTTTATCCATACCATCCACCGAGTGGGCCCACCCGACAATCCGTTTGGACAGACCTGATTGATGGAAAAACACAAATATCAGCTTAATCTTGTTGATTTTAGGGTGGCCCACTCACATGGATCCCACCTTAATGTATGTACACTACATCCTCACCGTCCATTTGGAGAGACCATGTGCCAGATGGGCCAGGTGTATCGTCCAACCTGCTGTCCAGCAGCAGGCCTAGATGCAAGAAAAATAAAATATCAGCTTGGTCCTATGGACCCCACGACGATTTTTGTGTTTCATCTATTACATGTGGTGGCCCCACGTCGGATCCACACGTGATGCATGTGGTGTCCACACCGTCCAACAAAGGATGGTGGGACCCACCTGATGTATGCGTCTTATCATGGTCGTCCTACCATTTGACGTGGACCCCACCATGGCAAAGTGTGGGGCCCACCTTGTAATGATGTATGGACCGTCCGTCCATCTGTATTGGCGTTGGTAAGTATTAAAATATATATATATATATATATATATATATATATATATATATATATATATATATATATATATATAAGTGTATATATATATATATATAAAATTATATCTGGTGTCCCACACCACGTGGCTCCACCTAATGTATATGTTTCACCCATCCCGTCCACCGTCTAGACCCCTGGACGGTGGGATTCCATGATGTATGTGTTGTATATACACCATCCATCCGTGGGACCTACCCTTGATGTATGTGTAGTATCCGCACCGTCCAGACAAGTGGGACGGTGGGACATACCTTTATGTATGTGTTCATCAAACCGTCCACCTCTAACGTGGGCCCCACTATAATGTAAGTGTTTATCTATACCCCCCATCTGTGGGGCCCAAACATGATGTATATGTTGTATCCTCATCATACAGTTAGGACGGTGAGATCCACACATGAGGTACGTGTTCCATCCATGCTGTCCTGACCCTAGACGCTAGATGGAAGGAAGACAAAAATATTTGTTAATTCGGAACTTGGGTAGGCAACCACGTGGACCCACTATGCATTGTATTTTCTTCATCCCTTCATCCACACCGTGGACGGTGGAGAACCACCATGTTGCATCTGTTTCAACAACGCCGTCCATCTGTTTTGCGTCCAGATCGTCCATCGCAACTTGTATGGGTCTGATTAGATATATGTGTTTATCCACACTGTCCATTGACGGTGGGAATCACCTTTGATGTACGTGTTATATCCACCGTCCATCGCTAGATGGTGGGGACCACCATTATATATGTGTTTCATCCATGCCATCTAGGGGTTTGGGACGGTGGGGTCTGATGCATGGTGTGTCTGTCCATGATGCCCACATGTGGATAGTGGGACCCACATGATGTGGTGTTGTATTCACACCGTCCACCCTATTTCCAGATTATTTCAAGGCCCGCCATGATATGTGTTTTATCCTTACTGTCCATTAGTTTTCAGGCCCACTTGCCGATTGGCATGGCCTAAAATAAGATGTATATGAGGCCCATTGGTGCGGCCATTGACATGGTCCACTTGATGTATATGAGGCCCATTGGTGCGACCCATTGATACGGCCCACTTAATGTGTATGAGGCCCATTGGTGCGCTCATTGATACGACTCGGTTGATGTATATGAGGCCCAGATGATGAGGCCCGATGTGATGTATTTAAGGTCCATGAGCGAGGACCAATGTGATGCATATGTAGCCGATAAGTGAGGCCCATCATGTTGTGTATTAGGCCCATGTTGTGCGGCCCACTACGATGTGTATTAGGCCTAGGTATGTGGCCTGTTGTGATGTATTTGTTGTTCATTTGATAAGGCCCATTATGATGTATTTATGGCCCATATGGCGAGGCCCGATGTGGTGTATATGTTGCCCTTGAGTGAGGCCCAATGCGATGAATGTGTGGACCGATGTAATGTGTGATTTCACTATAATGTATGTAATGATATTTATGTGGGACACTCCTTGGGAGCAATGTTGGTTAAATGTCCACATTGATAGGCAATGATGGTTGAATGTCCACATTGTGACCTTCCCTTAGGCCTTATTAAGCTCATTCCCACCGATTTCGATTATCGAGGCTGATTCCGAATGTTGAGGCCGATCCTGATTATCGAGGTCGATTCCGATTGTCGAAGCCGATTAGATTGCCAAGGCCGATTCCGATTGTCGAGGCCGATTATGATTGTTGAGGGTGATCCTGATTATCGAGGTCGATTTCGATTATTGAGGCCGATTCCGATTGTTAAGGCCGATTCCAATTGTTGAGGCCGATTCCGATTGTTGAGGTCAATTCTGATTGTCGAGGCCGATTCTGATTGTCGAGGCCAATTGTTTAGGCCGATCCTGATTATTGAGGTCGATTCTGATTATCGAGGCTGACTATTAAGGTTGATTCCGATTATCGAGGTGGATTCTGATTGTCAAGGCCGATTCCGATAGCTGAGGTCGATTCTGATTATTGAGGCTAATTCCGATTGTCGAGACCGATTGCCAAAGCCGTTTCCGATTATCGAGGTCGATTTTGATTATCGAGGCCAATTTCGATTGTCGATGCCGATTCCGTTTGCCGAGGCTGATTCCGATTACCGAGGCCGATTTTGATTATTGAGACCGATTGTGATTGTTGAGGCCGATTTCAATGTTGAGGCCGATTGTATAGACCGATTATTGGAGGCTGATTTCGATTGTTAATGTTGATCATCGAGGCCAATTCTGATTGTCGAGGCCGAATATCGAGACCTAATGTGATGTATATACAGTTCGTATTTAAGGCCCATTGTGATGTGTATTCAGCTCGTGTTTATGGCCCAATGTGATGTAAATGAGGCCTATGTGATGAGGCCCATTGTGGTGCATTTGAGGACCAGGCAATGGAGCCTATTGTGATGTATATTAGGCCCATGTGAGTGGCCCATCGTGATGTGTATTAAGCTCTTGAGTAAGGTCCATGGTGTTGTATATTAGGCCCTTGTGTGAGGCCATGGGTCCACTATATGTTAGGCTCTATGTGGGTCATTCCTTGGGGGCAATGTTGTTTAAATGTCCACATTGTCGATGATGATTATTGATGCCGGTTATTGATACTGATTATGAGTATGAGACAGCATAACATCATGATACATGCTCATATGCATCATCTGCATGTTTATTATGAGATGTGATTGACCATTGCATATGCCATAGTATAGATGGTTTATGGGACTCCCCGATAGGTGGAGTTATTTCACACGAGCTCACGGTATGCTTAGGATTGATGCATGATTAGACTACATGACTCATGCATCTTGCATTGTGGGATTGTGATTACTGTATGTCCTAGCGACATTAGGGCCATGACCTCCACAAGCATCTCGTGGATGGCCAGATGAGACACCAAAAATGTTTAGTTTGAGCATCTGGGTACTTTGGATGTCCATGGGTGAAAGTCCCTAAACCTCTGAGGCCAGGAGACGCCCCAACGTCTAGACCGAGTGGATACATGAGCGCTCGAGTGTCGAATACCAGTAGTCTGCATCTCCTACTGTGTCGTGGTCGGTTGGGAGGGGTGTGGCCTTATCTGCCCGAGTGAGGGGGCTGTAAGCTAGGTTGAGTTTGACAAGCTCCCAAATGGGTCCGCTATCGACAAGCTGGGTAGGCATTGATATAATACTGGTAGGCGGGTAGTGAGGTCTTTTCCACTTGCTAGGTTACGCAGCCGGCTGGGGCGGTAGCCAACTTGGAGTGTACTAGACCCCGGTGATGATCCCAGAGATGTACGGTACTGACATGTGGACTTATTGAGCAAGAGTTGCATACTCATTCATTCATTCATTCACTATTCACTTGAGCTGGTGGTGCGCAATTATTTGTTACGTGTACCTTCGCAATGGCCAGGATTTCGGTTGGGGTACGCGACTAACCTGAGATCAAGAGTTTACTATATTGAGTCTGACTATCCAAATTAGGTATGGGACTGGTTTGGATAGAAGTGTCTTGTGATGGACCCCATAGCCTGCGATACTACGTACTATCATCCCGACTTTACACTCTAGCTTAGTCATTTCATTCGCACCGCATATTGCATTACATCCGCAGGCATATGACATTTTGGGTTCTATGTTTCTGCACTTATATGGCCTAGACGGATTAGCAGGATTTACATATTACATTGCATCATTCGCATCTGATATTTGGTTCTCTATAATTCTACATTTGCATATTCTGATATTGTATGACTCGTGGACTTGTCAGTATTTTCGCTTACTCTGATATCGTATGATTCATGATCTTGCCTGTATTTCCGACATTGTATGATTATGGCATTGTATTTGTGTGCTTGACACTTACCTTGTACACACACTTTCACCACCCCTAAGCTTTCTATAAGCTTACGCACGATAGATGCGTGCAGGTGGCGTTAGGTTGTTGCAGCGTTGAGCTTCGAGCATACAGTGGACCTTTGGAGCTTTGATTTTCGATATATGTATTTCCCTTTCAACATTGTATTCAATTGATTATATTAGTGGATATGTGATGATGATGTTCCCTTTATGATTTGGGTAAACTTGTGGTTATGCTTCTTACCAGATAAAATGTACATTGGAAAATCCTCCTTGTGGGATCCCAGGATCGGAATCTCACGTATGGACGCTGAGAGCTGAGAATGGGGTACCACGGAGGCTGTCGGCACCGGATTCGGCGATCGTGATTCCTGTGAGTCCGATCTCCGGGTTTGAGGCGTGACAGAAGTTGGTATCAGAGCATAACTTGGGAATACATGAAGATAACATCGCATATCTGCCAATCGCTACCCTGCACTCTATGATTGTTGAGAACTTAGAATGGTTAGATTCCCAAGTTCGAATAAGTTACAGATTTTCTGACATAGCTCCCCACCGTTGAGATTTTGAGGCTGAATAGTATCCAAGTTCGATCATTTTTTATTCGGGATCCAAGGTTTAGTGGGATCATCGTAGTGTTGATGAGGTGTCCGAGAGCGGGAGGCTATGATTCACGAGTGTTATTCTCATCTCTTCGATGTTTGATTATGCCTAGTATTGTATTTCGCATGCCATGTTTCCTCATTCGTTTGAGTTCTGCATATAGTACAAATTTCGAGGACGAAATTTTTATTAAGAGGGGAGAGCTATTAGGCTCGTATCGTAGACTGTACCGTTCCATAGGCTTCTGCGGTCCTCCATGTCGAATTCCAGCCACCCGCGATCCTAAGTCGTATCCCATATTCCAAAGTCGGCTCGACTCGAAACTTGTACCCTTGCGACCGCGCCGTCGCCGCGGTTCCGATGGCACATCTTGTGCGCCGAGGCGATACCCGGGCCAGGAGATGTGGGTCCGCGTTCAATTCAAGAAAATGTCACGCGTTTGTAATCCTAAGAGAATCTCTACAACATGTCCTATCAATCAAGTGCACATTAATCACCTCATGTCAAGTACAAGAGTAACCCCAAAGTCAACTCTCTCTCTTACACACCCATACATGTCAAGTACATACCCGTCACCCATCACTCACTCCGCATCACTCCATCACTCACACACATCCCTCTCTCTCCTTACATCACCTCTCTCTCTCATCTCTCGCTCATTTTTTCTCCCAAGCAAGTACCGTTTATGGCTTCCAAGGAGAGAAGACCTAGTGTGGCCCACCTTCCTACCTCCCATCTCCACCATCCAAGTTTCATCTCAACCTTTAAAACATGTTCCATTGGAGCTATAGAACGCGTTGGCGGAAGAAGGAAGAAGAGATCAAAGGTGGGTGTTTATAGGTTTAGATTGTCCTTTTTGTCATGGACCAAGTGGGGCCCACCAATTGATGGTGTGGATCCTATTTGAGATCCCCTTTGGTGTATGTTTTATAACCTTAAGGGGCACATAGTGGTAGGGTCCCTCCATCTCACCGATCTATTTCTCTCTCTATCTCTTTCGTCCATATTTTGTGGCCCACCATGATGAATGTGTTTTATCCATACCGTCCATAGAGTGGGCCCACCAGACAGTCTGTTTGGACGGACCTGATTAAAGGAAAACAGAAATATCAGCTTGATCTTGTTGATTGTAGGGTGGCCCACTCACATGGACCCCACCTTGATGTATATACACTACATCCTCAACGTCCATTTGGAGAGACCATGGGCCAGATGAGTCAGGTGTACCGTCTAGCCTACTGTCCAGCAACAGGCCTGGATGCAAGAAAAACAAAATATCATCTTGGTCATATGGACCCCACCACGATTTTCGTGTTTCATCTATTACATGTGGTGGCCCCACGTGGGATGTACACGTGATGCATGTGGTGTCCACACCGTCTAGCAAAGGACGGTGGGACCCACCTGATGTATGTATCTTATCATGGCTGTCCAACCATTTGACGTGGACCCCACAAAGGCAGTGTGTGGGGCCCACCTTGTAATGATGTATGGACCGTCCGTCCATCTGTATTGGCATTGGTAAGTATTAAAAAAATAATAAATATATAATATAATAAATGATATATATATATATAAGTGTATATATATAATATATATAAATATTATATCTGGTGGGCCACACCACGTGGCCCCACATGATGTATATGTATATTATATATATATAATATTATATCTCGTGGGCCACACCACATGGCCCCACCTGATGTATATGTTTCACCCATCCCGTCCACCGTCCAGACCCCTGGACGGTGGGAATCCCATGATGTATGTGTTGTATATACACCATCCATCCATGGGACCTGCTGTCACGCCCCGAACTCGGAGACCGGGCTCACAAAATTCCCGATCGCCGAATCCGGCGCCGACAGCCTCCGCAGTACCCCATTCTCGGCTCTCGGCACCCATATACCAGGTTCCAATCCTGGGATACTACAAGGAGGATTTCTTATATCAATTTGATTCGTAATGAGCATAACCAAGCATAACCCACGAACAATAACCACAAGAACACCATCATAAAATCCACTATGATAAAAAACTTTGAGTACAGTGCGTATAAAGGGAAATACAAGATAGTGGTAATATCAAAACTCCAAAAGCTCGGCGGCAATCTCCAACTGCGGCGAGACTATAGCTGTGTCCTGGCGTCACCTGCACGCATCAATCGTGCATAAGCTTATAGAAAGCTTAGACGGTGGTGTAAGTGTGTGCGCAATATGAGCGTGCTCAAAATGCAATACCGGAGTAATGCGGAATCATGCTGATTAGTACGTAAATGCAACCAGCCGTACCAAGGCTATATAGTACAAGATATGAATGCAATCGGCCATACCAAGACCATGCGATGCAAGATACAGTTCAAGCATGTCAATCCTCATCCAAATCCTCATGTCAATACAGTTCTCAGTCTGGATAATTACCGGGGTTCAGTACACTCCAAATGGCACTGTCTCTCTCCAAGCAGCACAGTCCAAGTGAGCGTAAGAAATCTCACTATCCGCCTGGCCAATAGTCAGCCAATACCTATCCGGCACGTCGATAGCGTACCCATTTCCGAGCTGGTCAAACTCAGCCTAGTAATGCCCCCTGCACTCGGGCGAGTAAGGCCACACCCCTTTCTAACCGACCACGACACAGTGGGAGACGCGGTCTCATGGTATTCGGCCCTCGTGCGCTCGTATATCCACTCGGTCTCGACATTGGAGTCATCCTCTGGTACCATCAGGTTCAGAGACTCTCACCCAGGGACATCTATGGTGCTCCAATTGCTTGGAACAAGATTTTTCAGTATCCAACCAGCCACCCACGATATATCTGTGGAGGCTATGGCCCTGATGTCGCTAGGGCAATCTCAATCATACAGATGCAAGTGCATGAACCACACTACCAATCATGCAACCATCCTGCGTGAAGCACGCGCTCATGTTGGGCAATTCCGCCTATCAGGGAGCCCGTAAATAGTCTGCCCGAAGGCATATGCTATGATCAGACACTCCTCATCTCAAGCATACATATGATGTGTATGATCATGAATCATGGGGCTGTGCTAAACATGTTATAAAGCAATAAACTATCCTCTCAATGAAGATGGGCCTAGATGGCCTACATGAAACAGATACGGGCCTATCAGTGGCCTCAGGGAGAGTTATAATGTGGACATCGAACCAACATTACTCGTACAATGTGGATGTCAAACCAACATTGTCCCCAAGGCTCGGCTCACCTCAAATACCATTAAATAAATCATGGCAGAATTACACATTGCAATGTGCCTTAGGTACATCCCACCGGGCCTCAAATGCATCAAATGGGCCGTATCTCATAGGCCTTATATTCATCAAGTGGGCCACCTCAATGAACCTCACCAATGGGCCTTAGGTACATTGCAATGGGCCATCATCCATGGGCCTGAGAATGTGTTAAAATGAGCCCAATCACATAAGCTCAGTGTGTATCAAATGGGCCTAATCACATAGGCCTTATATATATCAAAGTGGGCCTCAATATTGGGCCCATATACATGCCAAGATGGGCCTAAATGTATGGCCCATATATACCAAAGTGGGCCTCAATAATGGGCCTAAAAATACATCAAGACGGGCCTAAACACATCAGCCCATGGGCCTCATGTGAGGCCCGCCATATTGTTTATTTTCCTATCCAATCTGTTGATAAGGTCACATGAGTAGGGGGGGGGGAGGGTTCCACCATAATATTTATTTTCCAACCACATGTTGATGAGGTCACACAGACCTAAGGGCCCACTGTAATGTTTATTTGAAATCCAACCTATTCATAAGGTCACAGGACCAGGGCCCACCGTGATATTCATTTGCCATCAAACCTGTTTAAAAGATTAGGTGGGCCAGGGCCCACCGTGATGTTCATTCGTCACTCAACCGTGAAAACGGTTGAGCCTCCAACCAACACTGTTTTCCTATAATGTGGTTCACTTGAGATTAGGATCTACCTCATTTTTGGGCTCATGCCTTAAAATGATCTGCCAAAATAGATGGACGGCGTGGATGACACGCTTACATCATGGTGGGGCCCACGGCAGGAGCCGTGGGTCTGCCTCTACCGTCCACACGCAGGAGCGGCCTGCGTCCGCTCGCTGTCAGCAGCAGCAGCAGCGTCTGCTGCTGGTGTTGTTTATATATATATATATATATTTATTTTTATTATTATTTTTTTTATATTAGGGCCCACCGAGATGTGATCCAGCCCACCCATTATGTGCGTCCCACTTGGCTGACGGTCCAGACCAAGTTTCAGCCACATGCAAAACTCAGGTAGGCCCCACCAAATGATTTTATACTTTTAGGCATGTCTCCTCATAATTTTAGAGGGTGTGGCCCACCTGAATTCCATATATGGCTGATTTTTGGGATGGGCCCCTGTTAGAAGGGAGACCCCACGATGGATGGCGTTGATGCTCGAAACGCATCATGGTGAGGTCCACAATTGGGCCGTGGGGGCCAGCCCTGGCTGCCCGCCCGCCAGTGACAACGGCAGCACTGCTGCCTTCTTTTTTTTTTCTTTTTTTTTTTGTGGCCCACCAAGATGTGATTCACAATCCAGCCCATCCATTATGTGTGTCCCACTTGTCTGGCCGTCCAGACCGAGTTTCAGCTACATCCAAACTCCAAGTGGGTCCCACCAAGTACTTTTATATGTTCTGGCATGTCTTTACATGGTTTTAGAGGGTATGGCCCACCCGGTGATCAGATCACCTTGAGACTTTGGCTCAACGCCTAAAATGAGTTGGAGAACAGAATGGACGGCGTGGATCAGACTCATACATCAAGGTGGGGCCTGCAGGAGCAGCTCACCCCAAAAGCACTATTTTTTAATTTTTTTTTTTGTGTTAGCTTGTTAGTACACACCCATGCAGTACACGCACTCCTGTTAGCCGTCCCTGCTCGTTCAGCGTCCAGGGACGCTGGACGACGTGGATATATGCAGACATCAGTGTGGGCCCTATGTGTTCGTAGCCCACACATCAAGGTGGGTTCCACATGAACGTGGCCCACCCTTTGGATCAACAAGGTATTTGTGTTTTCCTTCATCTTGACCGTCCAATTGACCCATTGCAAGGTGGCCCTCATGATCGGACGGTTAAGATTCTCTTGCACATAGTGGCCACATCACACCAAAGAAAGAGAGATAGAGAGAGGGAGAGAGAAAACCGGTGAGATAGAGGGGAGGGTCCCCGCCACTATGGGCCCTCCATAGTTACAACACATACATCAAGTGGGTCCCACAACAAGTGGGCCCTTAAAAATTGAAATGAAGGATGATCACACACCTCTTGCACTCCTTGCTCCTTAAGGCTTGTATACACCTATGCTCAACGTTCAACGGTGGCGATAGAGTTTTGATGGTGAGAATGAGAGATGAGAGGGTGGGCCACACTTGTGGTTTGGGAGAGAGGAAGCTTGGACGTTGGAACCCCTTGGTTGCTTGAGAGATTTTAGAAATGAGAGAGCGAGTAAGATATGGATGGGATGATGATGTAAGGAAGATGGGGTGGCATGGGAGAGTTTGAAATGTTGTAAAAAGTGTGGTATGGTGAGGGGAAAGAGAATATTGACTTTTACAAAAGGAGGGATGGGTTGCATGTTCACATGGCATGGTGTGTACTTGACATGATTTGATGGGACATCTCGTAGAGATTCCCTCGAAGTTCGCAACGTGCGGTGTTTCTTCAGAATAAACGCAGACTGACATCTTCCAACCTAGGTATCGGTTCGGTGCGCGAGTCGCGGCGTTGGAACCGCGGCAACGGCGCGGTCGCTAAGATACAAGTTTCGGTTCGAGCCGACTTTGGTATGCAAGACTCGGCTTAGGATCGCGCGCAACGTTGGAAATGGGTCGAGGATTGCCGGAATTCGACCGGTAGGATTGTGGAAGCCTACGGAACGGTACGGACTATTGTACGGGTCTTACACCTGCCCTTGATGTATGTGTTGTATCTGCACCGTCCAGATAGGTGGGACGGTCGGACCCACCTTTATGTATGTGTTCATCAAACCGTCGACCTCTAACGTGGGCCCCACCATAATGTAAGTGTTTATTTATACCGCCCATCTGTGGGGCCCAAACATGATGTATATGTTGTATCCTCACAGTCCAGTTAGGACGGTGAGATCCACACATGAGGCCCGAGTTCCAACGCATCACTTATGCAACACAAATAATGATGATTATGATGAGAGCATTGAAACATGAATGGGATTATACCAAAACAGCATATTATACTCCAGAGACAGTTAAATTTGCAAGCGGAAGACTATGATAGATATATAAAATATATAAACTATGGTGAGTCTCCAAAGTGTGATAATGTTACCAGGTTAAATAATTACAAGTACAATTTCTAATTATACCAAGTTGTGTAATGTCAGCTAGTCAATATCCCAGAAAGCCCCGTCGATCAGGACACGGCTCACAGGAACCCGCCTGAAACTGCATAAAGGAGGAATCCTCCTCACCCTCATAAAAGTCCAGTTCCGCTTCGCAGCGTCGCTATCATCTGAAACTCAAACAAGTCTTGTTGTGTGTACAACACCGTCCCGTAACGTGGGAGTGAGTGATCAACTCAGTGGAACAATAAAGCATATGTTAACATGATATCAATTCAGTCAAGCAGTAATGATAAAGCGGTATAATAAAACACTCCTAACTACTCTTATTAATGCAAGTTGAATGCAGTCATGATGCATGCCCTCACCACACACTCCCTCGTGCGACACCATCTTACGTTCGCGGCATGCTTGCATTGCTCAGTACTCCACATCTTCTAGGCACATGCAATGCAATGATAAGCATGATTACCGAGTTGTTATTAGTCCATTTCAAACAGCAGTATTGGGAAACTAAGGTACCTCCCTTGTATCATTTCCAAACATGATCCATTCTAGGGTCATCAGTCGTAGTTAATCTCATACGATGGTGTATTTCTATGTCGCTGCAAGGGCTGTCAGGGCTGTTACACGAAACCGTTACACCACTCCCCCATCACCCTTTTAACGGTTCATCACTAAATTGATACAGGCCTAGTTCATACTCTATTCACCGCAGCAAAACTAGTCGCCTCATCTCAAATTCAGAGTATGCTCGAGGTCACTACAAAGGGCTCGTCACCAATCAGTGTAGGCCGACAGCTGGAATATAATGTCCCATACCACCATAATCGGCTCACGAGTCTGATTGCTCAATGGACACTACGGGGAGACACGTGGCCCCAGCGTAGGCCGACAGCTCGACCACAGTGTCCCATACCACCATGCCCGGTTCATGAGTCTTAGCGGATCGAAGTACCATGGTTAAAGGGATTTCACTGGTAAGTTTGGTACCCTAAGTTCAAGCAGAGGCTTCCAAACATGGTGAACATAAATAAGACAGATCGGGTTGCTTGACGAGCTCTGCTAGCTCGAGTGCACAACAAGTTGAAGGATATGAAGCCCATAAGCACTTCGTGTGGCCAACCACTATCGCCAACCGAAGTACGACTCGGGTTCATCGAACACATCTCACATGGAAAATGAATCTCATCTACGAATTCAATCCCGTTACCGATTGCCTGGACTATAATCATAGCCCCAAACACAATCAATCCATGACCAGAAGCATATAGAGTAAAGCAGAATAAACAAAGTAATTCAAGCATGTTGACAAACATGTCATAAAACATGTAATAAAGCACAATATAAATAGGAAATACAAACACCTATATTTCATAAGTAAGCGGTTAAATTAAACAAGCAACATGGAGGAAATCATATACATCTCTAAGGTAGCTGAGAATCCTATCTCAACACCCTTATACATTACAATTTAATAACTACTACTCATTCAGACATTTCAACAAACACTTTAAACTACATACATCAACATACATGACGTATGTTGATCACATAGGTATAAGGCCAAATCCTTTCACGAGGGAGTTGCCCCAGTTATAACACGCATGCACCCATGACGGATAGTCATGGCAAGCAGGAATCCAAGTTCCATGTTCATTAGTCATTTCCACAAACACTTGGGCTACATGTTTTAGCATATATAGTGTATATTGGCCGTGGCGTGATTTAGGGCAAATCCTTTCGTCAAGGAGTGTCGCCTATACAACAATCCTGTATCCATAGCGAGCACGAATGCAAATTCTATATTCATTCGGTCATTTTCACAAACACTTAGAATACACTATTTTAACATACATAGTGTATATTAGCAAAAACATGTATTAGGGCGAACCCTCTCGCCGAGTAAGTGTTATACACATATATAATATGTTCATACAGCAAATAATCATGGCAAACACATTTCCAAAATTTATACGTATACGGTACTTTCTACAAAAACCTAGAATACACAAAATTTCATATTCTTCGTATTTAATCTAAACGGAAAACAGACAGCACTTTGTACATGTTCAATTGCATGCAGATCATGATCTATCATTATCTGACATTGAAAGCATTGAAAATCATAACCTATACACCTAAAGTCCGTACCTTTTGTTATAGAATCGTAACGGAGTCGATAGATTCGCTAAGCTTTCGTATACAGCAGTTTGGTAACCTATAGAACGAAATAGGTTAGCTATTTCATAACCAACAACTATCAAAACCCCAAAACAGATTAGGGTTAGGGTTTCTTACCTAGAAATGACGCTGGAATCGCCGGGAAAATGCTTAGATCGGGATGATTGAACACGTATAGCAGCAGGGAAGCATGATAGGGAGATGCTCCCACTTCTCTCACACTTTCTCTCTCTTTTCTCTCTTCTCTCCTAGGGTTTTTCTCAATTCGTATGGCTGAATGAGAGAGGGTTTTAAGGTTCTTATATAGCCTAAAACTACACCAAAATGGACTCCAGGTCAAGGTATACTTAGGTTATAACCAAAGCGAGCCAGTTTCAGCTCAACGGAAGACTTCTGGCGGCCCCTTTTCTGTGTGCGGTCGGACTTAAGCTCACTAACACTGGATCTAGGTACCATTAAGTTTTCGTTCCAATAGGGTTCTCAGATCACGCGTGGCGGACCAGTTTCAGTTCAATGGTCAGCGGATCTCGATCGGAGATTCCGAGTACACTGCCATGTATATGAAAATTTTCCTGATACGAGGGTGTATTTGGGTCAGATTCTGACAGTCTGGTTGCTTACAAATTGTCCGCAAGCGACACGTGCCAGATTACTATTTGAGATATTTATTTGTAAAGAAAAACAAGTGTTCTCACACTCCTCGCTCCGGACTCAAGCGAACAGCCGTGGGACACTGCCTGGATTCGATTTCCAAGATGGTTGTCAAGCCCAGCAAGGCGGTCCTAATTCCTTAACTTCGTGTAAATCGGACTTCCGACGTGCGGTCCAGATCTGATACGGAGTTTCGAGATGCTCCCGAGAGCAGCCAGGTAATGAGATTGATCCTAGATTTTAGGGAATGTAGCGTCAATGATTCTACAAGTTTTGGGTCTTGCAGATCGTATTTAAAGTGATTGGTGCTAATTTCACAGGTACTCTAGTTTAACACTGGCTAATTCTCGCCTAATTTCTAAAGGATTTAGTCCTGAGTAATTTCTGTCTGAGGTGGTACCTGGGCCTTTGTAGTTTGTATATAAAGTGATCCAAGTTATAATACTTAGCTAGTTTAAGATAGTGTCTAAGGTGAAAGTACTTAGAAAAATTGAAAGAACAAGGTGGTTAAGGGTGGGATTTGTGAAGGAAATGGATTCAAACGCGGTTTTAGACTTTGGGATTGAGTTCTGACAAGTTAATAAGGTGTTAGGATCGACCCATTGCCTAAGGACGTCTAATTCCAGGTTGGTAAAAATCCGGGATGTTACACCATCCATGTTGTCCTGACCCTGGACGCTGGATGGAAGGAAGACACAAATATTTGCTGATTCGAAACTTAGGTGGGCCACCCCTGGACCCACCATGCATTGTATTTTCTTCATCCACACCATGGACGGTGGAGATCCACCATGTTGCATGTGTTTCATCAACGTCGTCCATCTGTTTTGCTTCCAGATCGTCCATCGCAACTTCTATGGGTCTGATTAGATATATGTGTTTATCCATACCGTCCATTGATGGTGGGAATCACCTTTGATGTACATGTTATATCCACCATCCATCTCTGGACGGTGGGGACCACCATTATATATGTGTTTCATCCCTGTCGTCCAGGGGTTTGGGACGGTGGGGCCTGATGCATGGTGTGTCTGTCCATGATGTCCACACGTGGATAGCGGGACCCACATGATGTGGTGTTGTATCCACACCGTTCACCCTATTTCCAGATTATTTCGAGGCCCTCCATGATATGTGTGTTTTATCTTAACCATCCATCAGTTTTTAGGCCCACTTGCTGATTGGCCTGGCCTAAAATGAGATGTATATGAGGTTCATTGGTGTGGCCCATTGACGTGGTCCACTTGGTGTATATGAGGCCTGTCACGCCCCAAACCCGAAAATCGGATTCACAGGAATCCCGATCGCCGAATCCGATGCCGACAGCCTCCATAGTACCTCATTCCCGGCTCCCGGCGTCCATACTCTAGATTCGGATCCGGGGATCCTACAAGGAGGATTTTTTTTTTCAATGTACAATTAACTCGTAATAAGCATAACCACAAGTTTACCCAAATCACAAAGGCAACATCATCATCACATATCCACTAATATAAACATTTGAATACAATGTTGAAAGGGAAATGCATATGCCAAAATCAAAGCTCCAGAAGTCAGCTACATGCTCCAAGCTCCACGCTGCTGCAACCTAAGATTACATGCACGCATTTATCATGCATGAGCTCATAGAAAGCTTAGAGGGTGGTGTAAGTGTGTGGACAGTATATACATGCTCATAATGTACTATCAGAGTAAACGGAAATGCTGGTACGTCCACGAACCATTCAATATCAGAGTAAGCAGAAGTACTGACAAGTCCATAAAAATATCATCAATATCAGAATACGCATTACAAATTAGCTATGCAAATGAGGAGTCATAAAGAGCCAACTATCAGATGCCGATGATGCAATGCAATATAATTTCCTAATGAGTTCATGAATAGTGGCAGCCGTACCTAGACCATATAAATACAGCAACACAGTAGCCCAAAATGTCATATGTCGCGGATGTAATGCAATATACGGTGTGAATAGAATGACCATGCTGGAGTGTGAAGTTGCGATAATAGTACGTAGTGTTGCAGGCTATGGGGCCCATCACAAGGGACTTCTATCCAAACTAGTCCCATACCTAAATTTGGATAGTCAGACTCAATGTGGTAAACTCCTGATCTCAGGTTAGTCACGCGCCCTAACCGAAATCCTGGCCATTGCGAAGGTACACGTAACAAATAGTTGCACACCACCAGCCCGAGTGGATAGTGGATGAATGAATGAATGAATATACAACTCCTGCCTAATAAGTCCACATATCAGTACGGTTCTTCTTTGGGATCATCACCGGGGTCTAGTACACTCCACGCCACCTGCCGCCCCATCAAGTGCACAACTGAGTAAGTGGAAGAGACCTCACTATCCGACTGGCCAGTAATCTGCCAATACCTACTCGGCTCGTCAATAGCGGACCCATTCCTCAAGCTGGTCAAACTCAGCCTAGCTATGCCTACTCCCTCGGGCGGATAAGGCCATACTCCTCCCAACCGACCAGGACACATTGGGAGACGCGGCCTCCTGGTATTTGGTACTAGGGCGCTCATGTATATCCACTCGATCTCGACGTTGGGCGTCCTCTGGTACCAAGAGGGTTTTAGGGATTTTCACCCAGGGCCATCTATGGCAGCTCGATGCTCGAACGAAACATTTTTAGTGTCCCATTTGGCCATCCACGATATGCCTGTGGAGGCTACGGCCCTGATGTCGCAAGGGCGTACAGTAATCTCAACACACAATGCAAGATGCATGAGTCATACAATCCAGTCATGCATCAATCCTACTCATACTGTGCGCTCATATGAGATAACCTCCACCTATCAGGGAGTCTCGTAACAACCTGCACAATGACATATGCAATGGTCAACCACATCTCATAACAAACATGCAGATGATGCGTATGGGCATGTATCATGATGCTATGCAGTCACATACTCATAATCAGTATCAATAACCGGCATCGACAATCAACCTCGACAATGTGGACATTTAACCAACATTGCCCCCAAGGAGTGGCCCATATATAGCCTAACATACAGACCTATGGCCTCACACAAGGGCCTAATACACATCACGATGGTCCTCAAATACGGGCCGCATATACATCATATAGGTCTCGACAATCGGCCTCGGGAATCGAAATCGGCCTCAATAATTGAAATCGACAATCGAAATCGGCCTCGATACTCAGCCCCGACAATCGGAATCGGCCTATACAATCAGCCTCGACAAATTGGAATCGGCCTCGATACTCGGCCTTCACAATCGGAATCGACTTATACAATGGGTCTCGACAAATCGGCCTCGGCCTCAATGATCAGAATCAGCCAATACAATCAACCTCGACCTCGATACTCAGCCTCAATGATCGGAATCGGCCTATACAATCGGCCTCGACAAATCGAAATTAGCCTCGATAATCAGAATCGGTATCGACGATCAGAATCGACCTTGACGATCGGAATCGGCAATCGGTCACGATAATCGGCCTCGATCGGTAATCGGTGAACCGGTCACAACAATCAGAATCGACAATCGGCCACGACAATCGGAATCGATTGATAATCGGGCTCAACGATTAGAATCTGCAATCGGTCACGATAATCAGAATCGATCGATAATCGGCCTCGACGATCGGAATCGGCAATCGGTCACGATAATCGGCCTAACAAAGGGCCTAAGGGAAGGTCGCAATGTGGACATCTAACCATCATTGCGCATCAATGTGGACATTTAACCAACATTGCTCCTAAGGAGTGGCCCATATAGGGATTCATACACAACATAACGGGCCATGCATACATCGCATTGGGCCTCAACCATAGGCCCGGAAATACATCACAATGGGCCTCATGATATGGGCCGAAAATATATCACAATGGGCCACATCCCACGGCCTAATACACACCACAATGAGCTTCATCACAGAGGCCGCAATTGCATCAAAGGGGGCCGCACTAATGGACGACATGGATGAAATACGTACAACTTGGTGGACCCCATCCGCTGCCAAAATAGATGGATGATACGGATATAAACCACATGCATCATGGTGGTGGGGTCCATGTCTCATGGATGATGTGGACAGGAATGTACATCAAGGTGGCCCTACAAATATAGCAGGTGGGCCTGCACCTCTAAATGGGTCCTACCAGATGGCCAACTAGGATTAAACACGTACATCACATGGGGGCCACGTGAATGGACGATATGAATATACAACACATCTCAAGGTGGGCCCCACTCGTCCAGAGTGCTAGATGCTGTGGATAAGACCCATACATCACGGCTGGCCTCTCATGGATGGGCAGTGCATACAACACATACCTCAAGGTCAGTCCCACCCATCCCACGGCAAAACAATTGGACTGTTGGATATAGAACTCACGCATCAAGGGGCTCACCGTCCCACAAAATAGATGGACGACATTGATGCAAAGCACATACATCATGGTTGGCCCATACAGCACCGTCCAGATGGACGACATGTATATAAAATACATATATCAAGGTGGGCCTCACCCGACAACATGCTGCAATGCCGGACGGCATAGTAAAATACATACATTAAGGTGGATTTCCAATGTTCAGATCACCGGGCAAGGCGGATGCAAGGCACATATATTGGAAGTGGGGGGCCATGTCCCAGCTAGACAAATGGTTAGCGTATAAAATATACCTCATGATCAGAGCCGTGGAACTTTTTGAAGTCAACACAACAGCGGATCAGCAGGCACACAAATGGAGGGTCTAGATTTAAAACCGATGGACTGTGTGTATATAACACACTCCTCATGATCAGTCCCGGCTTGCTGACATCCTCAAATGGATGGTTTGGATTCAACACATACATCATACAGATCTACAGAACTTATGACGTCAATGCAGTAACTACCAAGATGGTGGCTGCTGACCCACCATCCAAAAGATGGACGGCTAGGATTTAACAGCTGCAACATGGTGGGATGCATGGTTGGATAAAACACATGCTTTAAGGTAGATCCCACCTTATGGACGGTATAGATGAAACACATACATCACAAGGGGCCCCACATAGTACCGTCCATGATTGGACGGTGTGGAAACAAAATACATGTATCAATGTGGCCCCACATAGATGGATGGCGTGGATATAATCCATGTAAATCAAGGTGGGTTATCCACGACACCGTCCATCAGCACCATCCTGGCGTTGCACGGTGCAGACAAGGCACATACATCAAGGTGGTACTCACCGTCCAGATGGACGGTGAGATTAAAACATATACATCACGGAAACACGTACCATGGGGACCCTCAGAACCTGGTGACGTCATATACACCAGCTATATAGCTGGTGTGTGGCACTCCAGCAAATTTGTCCCACATCAGGTGGGTCCCACGTGGGGCCCACCACATATAATATAATATTATATATATATATCATATGTGAATATAATATAATATATTATAATATATATAATACAAGTTAAAGGGAGCCCACTGTCCAGACCCCTGGACGATCTGGACGGTGCGGCTCTAACGCATATATCATGGTGGGTCGACACGTGTGGCCCACCTCAGCATTGCATGAAGCTGATATTTGTGTTTTCCCATCGTCCAACCCACCATCTGGATGGTCAGGGTGAAATGCATCCAGCAGGTGGGGTACATACATGTGTACGACATGGATAAATACATACATCATAGTGGGTCCACGATCGGTGTGGATCTAGTGGGCCACATGTATCACAAGAGAGAGAGATAGAGAAAAAGGGAGGGAGATCGGATGACGCGGGAGGAGCTCCGCTACTATGAGCTCCTCCATGATACAATACATAGATCAAGATGGGTCCCACCATATGTGGGCACTCAAATCACAAAAATCAAATCATAAAAACACCCACCTTTGATCTTCTTAAACTCCTTCCATCAACGCATCATAGAGCTCCGAGAGATGCATTTCAACGATGGAGATGGTCTTTGGATGGTGGGATTGAGAGGTAGGAAGGTGGGCCACACCAAGCTCTCTCATGGAGATTGGAGGAGCTTGGACATTGGAAATTTTGATGCTTTTGGGTTGCTTGGAAAGATGGGAGAAATAAGAGAGAGAGAGAGAGAGGAGATGGGATGGAGTGATGGATGGGAGAGTGATGGGTGTGTAAGAGACTTTTTGACTTTTGTGATAGATGGTGTAAGAAAAGCATGGGTGTGTAAGAACCTTTTTTACTTCGAGGGTTGCTTGGGGAAGGGTGTGAGGTGATGGTGTACTTGGTTGAGGTGATTGGTTGATGGGTTGATGGATGTGACAAGTTATAGAGATTCTCTCAAAATTCGTACGCACGGCATTTTCCTTACATCGAACGCTGGCCCACATCTCCTGGCCAGAGTTTCGTCTCGACACACGAGACGCGGCATCGAAACCGCGGCAACGGTGCGGTCGCAATGGTACAAGTCTCGGATTAAGCCGACTCAGATCTACGGGATATGACTTCAGGTCACGCGAAAATGTCCATTATAGGTCACGGGTTGCGGAATTCGTCGGGAAGGATCGCGGGAGTTGACGGAACAGTACGGACTAGGATACGGGCCTTACAAGGCCAATTGGTGTGGCCCATTGATACGACCCACTTAATGTATATGAGGCTCATTGGTGCGTCCCATTGATATGGCCCACTTGATGTGTATGAGGCCCATTGGTGCGGCCCATTGATACGCCCACTTGATACATATGAGGCCCAGATGATGAGGCCTAATGTGATGTATTTAAGGTCCATGAATGAGGCCCATTGTGATGCATATGTAGCCCATAAGTGAGGCCCATCATGTTGTGTATTAGGCCCATGTCGTGCTACCAATTGTGATGTGTATTAAGCACAGGTACGTGGCCCATTGTGATGTATTTGTGGCTCATTTGATAAGGCTCATTGTGATGTATTTGTGGCCCGTATGGCGAGGCCCGATGTGGTGTATATGTGGCCCTTGAGTGAGGCCCTATGTGATGAATGTACGGACCGATGTAATGTGTGATTTCACTATAATGTATGTAATGAAATTTATGTGGGACACTCCTTGGGAGCAATGTTGGTTAAATGTCCACATTGATAGGCAATGATGGTTAAATGTCCACATTGTGACCTTCCCTTAGGCCTTATTAGCCTATTCCCACTGATTCCAACTATCGAGGCCGATTTCAATAGTTGAGGCCGATCCTGATTATCGAGGTCGATTCCGATTATCGAGGTTGATTCCGATTGTCTAGGCCGATTCCGATTGTAGAGGCCGATTTTGATTATTGAGGCCGATTTCGATTGTCGAGGCTGACTATTGAGGCCAATTTTGATTATCGAGGTCGATTTCGATTGTTGAGGCCGATCTAGATTATGGAGGTCGATTCCGATTATTGAGGTCGATTATTAAGGTCGATTCTGATTATCAAGGCCGATTCCGATTGTCGAAGCCGATTCTGATTGCTGAGGCAGATTATCGAGGCCAATTCTGATTGTCGGGGCTGATTCCGATTGTCGAGGCCGATTGTTGAGGCCGATCCTGATTATTGAGGTCAATTTCGATTATCGAGGATGATTCTGATTATCGAGGCGGAATCCGATTGCCGAGACTGATTCCGATTGCTGAGGTCAATTATTGAGGCCGATTGTGATTATTGAGGTCAATTCCGATGGTCGAGGCTGATTGCTGAGGCCGATTCCGATTATCGAGGTTGACTCCGATTATCGAGGTCGATTCCGATTGTTGAGGCCGATTCTGATTGCCGAGGCCAATTATCAAGGCTGATTCCGATAGCCAAGGCCGATTGTTGAGGCCGATTCCGATTGTCGAGGCCAATTTCGATTGTTGAGGCTGATTGTATAGGCCGATTATCAAGGCTGATTCTGATTGTCGAAGTCGATTATCGAGGCCGAATATCGAGGCCAATTGTCGAGGCCTAATGTGATGTATATACGGTCCATATTTAAGGCCCATTGTGATGTGTATTCAGCCAGTGTTTAAGGCCCAATGTGATGTATATGAGGCCTATATGATGAGGCCCATTATGGTGATTTTGAGGGCCAGGTGATGGAACCCATTGTGATGTATATTAGGCTCATGTGAGAGGCCCATCGTGATGTGTATTAAGCTCTTGAGTAAGGCCCATGGTGTTGTATATTAGGCCCTTGTGTGAGGCTATGGGTCCACTATATGTTAGGCTCTATGTGGGGCATTCCTTGGGAGCAATGTTGTTTAAATGTCCACATTGTCGAGGCTGATTGTTGATGCCGGTTATTTATACTGATTATGAGTGTGAGATAGCATAGCATCATGATACATGCCCATACGCATCATCTACATGTTTATTATGAGATGTGATTAACCATTTCATATTCCATAGTACAGATGGTTTATGAGACTCGCTGATAGGTGGAGTTATCCTACACGAGCGCACGATATGAGCAGGATTGATGTATCATTGGACTACATGACTCATGCATCTTGCATTGTGTGGTTGTGATTATTGTACGCCCTAGCGACATCAGGGCTTCGACCTCCATAGGCATATCGTGGATGGCCAGATGGGACACTGAAAATGTTTGATTCGAGCATCTGGGCACTTTAGATGTCCATGGGTGAAAGTCCCTAAACCTCCGAGGCGAGGAGATGCCCCAATGTCTAGACCGAGTGGATACAGGAGCGCCCAAGTGCCGAATACCAGTAGGTAGCGTCTCCCACTATGTCGTGGTCGGTTCGTAGGAGGTGTGGCCGTATCCGCCCTAGTGAGGGGGCTGTAAGCTAGGCTGAGTTTGACTAGCTCCCAAATGGGTCCGCTATCGACAAGCCGAGTAGGCATTAGTATACTACTAGTAAGCGGGTAGTGAGGTCTTTTCCACTCGCTGGGCTACGCAGCCGGCTGGGGCGGTAGCCAGCTTGGAGTGTACTAGACCCCAGTTATGATTCTAGAGATGTACAGTACTGACATGTGGACTTTTTGAGTAGGTGTTGCATACTCATTCATTCATTTATTCACTATCCACTCGGGCTGGTGGTGCGTAATTATTTGTTACGTGTACCTTCATAATGGCCAGGATTTCGGTTGGGGCGCACGACTAACTTGAGATCAGGAGTTTACCACATTGAGTCTGACTATCCAAATTAGGTATGGGACTAGTTTGGATAGAAGTCCCTTGTGATGGACCCCATATCCTACGATACTACGTACTATCATCCCGACTTCATACTCCATCTTGGTCATTTCATTCACACTGCATATTGCATTACATCCGTAGGCATATGACATTTTGGGTTGCTATGTTTCTCCACTTATATGGCCTAGACGGACTTAACAGGATTTACATGTTGCATTGCATCATCATCATCTGATATTTTGTTCTCTATGATTTTGCATTCGCATAGCCAATCCGCATTGTATATTCTGATATTGTATTACTCGTGGACGTATCAGTATTTCCGCTTACTCTGATATCGTATGATTCATAATCTTGCCAGTATTTCCGACATTGTATGATTATGACACTGTATTTATGTGCTTGGTACTTACCTTGTGCACACACTTTCACCACCCACTAAGCTTTCTATAAGCTTATGCATGATAGATGCGTGCATGTGGTGTTAGGTTGTAGCAGCGTTGAGCTTGGAGCATGCAGCGGACCTCTGGAGCTTTGATTTTCGATATATGTATTTTCCTTTCAGCATTATATTCAAATGATTATATTAATGGATATGTGATGATGATGTTGCCTTTGTGATTTGGGTAAACTTGTGGTTATGCTTCTCACGAGATAAATGTACGTTGGAAAATCCTCTTTATGAGATCCCAGGATCGGAATCTGGCGTATGGGCGCTGGAGCCAAGAATGGGGTACCACGGAGGTTGTCGGCACCGGAATCAGCGATTGGGATTCTTATGAGTGCGATCTCCGAGTTTGGGGCGTGACAACATCCCTCTTCCATTAAAAATGACACCCATGCACTCCACCATTCCAAACGACGCCTATTCACTCTTCTATCCCAGATGACATCTATACACTCTTCTATCTTAGATGACACTTATGCACTCTTCTATCCTTGATGACACCTATGCACTCTTCTATCTTAGATGAAACTTATGCACTCTTTTATCCTAGATGACACCTATCCACTGTTCTGTCCCAGAATGTGGAGCACACAACCTCTTCTAACATGGAGCAACGCTCCATAAGGCTTCTATGCTATTATGGGTGCACAACTCTGGGAAGGATCTGCATAATGGAATTCCCTGCTAATGTAATGGGCATGTAATGAGATTTCCAGAGAAAGCAAGATGGATTTTATTTTTTTTTGTGGCTCGGCAATGACCTCGAAGGATGCTCAATGAGAACGATCAAACTCTGACCTACACCCATTTGAAAACCAAGTGTAGGAAGTTGATGCAATCGAAGAAGGTTCGATGGAATCGAAATTCAAATTTCGATGACATCGAATACCCTTCGATGGCATTGACAATGTCAGATTTCTGCCCTTTTTTTACCGTTAGGATTTCAATTTTATAAATACACTAGTGTTGCTTCTTGTAAAATGAGAGAGAATTTAAGAGAGTTTGTGAGAGTTGTTTCAAAGAGATTATACCCTCTTCCTCATTCGCTATTTCCCATTAGAGTTAATCATTCACTCTTGGCATAAGCATTATCTCATTATCTTCACTACTTAGATTGAATGATGAACTCTAGCATTCATTGAGTTTCCAACTAACCTCTTAGGTAAATCCTAGTATTGGAACTCTTGAACACATAGCCCATGGGAACATTCTCTATGTGTATTTAAGATCATATCATATAAATAGAGAAGAACAAAACCCTAAACCTCACAACCTCAGAGCATCCAACGAATCATCAAAAGTGGTTGCAGTTCAAGGGAGCTTAAGACTCTTCATCATCATCAAGATCTTTAGATTGTGTGAGAAATGGGCTCACTCACTTATTTGTAAGTATACAAAGTTCATCGATTCTGAAGCCCTTTCTTTGTGTAGGATTGGGATTTAGAGATTGAGTGACAAACTTGCCAATACCTATTTATAGGCCTCCGACAGGAGAATACGTGGTCTTGTGTAGGACAAGTCGCCTTGTGTAGGCATTGCCTTGTGTTGGCTCTCAGTGTTGTGTCCTTGTATAGGACTAAGTCGCCTTGTGTAAGCGCCTAAGGTAACCTTGTGTAGGTACCTTAGTTAACCTTGTGTAGGTTGTGAAAGTTTATGGTTAACCTAATTTAAAACTAAATCTGGTACACTCTAGGATAGAGTGTGTCCACTGGGAGTGGAGTAAGCAAGTAGCCAAACCACTATATATGATTGTGTTTGGGATTGTCTTTTGTGCATTGTTCTAATTATGCTTATGATTATCAAATGTCTTTATGATGTATGATTTAGTTAATGTATAAGTACTATTAGAGATCACATCCCACACACTATGTTCACAACCCCAAGTGTAGGGTACGATGTAGTAATAATCTCGGTAAGACCGAGGTCAAATCCATAGGGACTGAACCTTGAACATATTCTAAAAGTAACTAGAACTAGAACTAGAAGAAGATGTATTTTAAATCAGGAGAATTTAAGAGAATAATTGTAAACTATTTAACTAAAACTTGTAAAATTCAAAGGTGGGAAACTAGGGTTTCTAAGGATCCACTTGTAGAGATCAGGGAGATTTACGCTTGATTCACAAACACAACTGGATTTAGAGTCCCATCTTCATCCAATTGGAAGATAATTAATGGAAAATCAATTCTGAACTTCCTTTGATCTAGTTCTCAATTGATGAGAGGTATGAGAACTAAAAGTGATTCCATCACAAAACCATGCCCATGAGACAAAGTAAACAACAAAATTTACCAATTCACAAACACTCTGAAGATAATTATGAAGATTAGAAGGATTCCATCATCCAACCATGCCCATGGGACGATGGTGAACAACTGAATTTTCTAAATTCATAATTTCAATAATGAAAAGATCATACCCAAAGCCATCACAGACTCATTGTAATTCAAGTCACAACAAATTATTAAAAACTATGAGTATTCCTTATAATCAAACTAGAATCAAAGTTAGTTCAACGTAAACATAAATCAAAACCATAGAAAACACCCCATCACGCCACAAGCTTCACCTCTTAGACTTAGCTAAGAGGTTTGGCCAACCAAAAGCATGATTAACTTAAAAAATATCAAAGGAAGAAACAAGTAGGGAAGAAGGGAAAGAAAAGCTCCTGGGCCGGCCATCTCCACTCTCTCTCTCTCTCTCTCTCTCTCTCTCTCTCTCTCTCTCTCTCTCCTTCTTGCGACTGATCTCCCCCTCTCTTCCTTTGTTCTCCTTTTCTGGCCGTGAGAGACCTCTCTTTATAGGTGTCCGTAAGTTGGTCGGCTGGGACTTTACGCACAACATGTGGTGAGAAGTTTACGCAGCAACAGTGTTGCGGATCTATCTGGCGTAACCAGTTTTAACAGAAAGAAGAACGTGTTGCGGGATCTGTTCCATTCAACCTTCTTGGCCTTTGTTGGACATCCCTTGAGAGAAGTTTGGATGGCCAGGATCATTCGTCCAATCCTGGCCACAATCGCAGAACAACCCTAAGCATCTATGGCTTCTCGAACGCACGTCCATGCGTATTGCATACGCTGTTGGAGTCGGTGGGCCCATGATCAGTGTCATTTGGAAAATCCATTTCGTCCATTGGGTTCGTAGTGAGATTTCACTATGGAAAGGATGGTTTTGAATTACCATTGATGCGGCCCACTGAATCTGTACTTCTGCCATCCATCGTACGTTTGATTGTAGTCTTCTTGTGAGTGCGTGCATGAGTGCACATGATCACCATGGTTATGGTCAGCCCCACCGTCCGGTTTGAATGGACGGCTCGGATCATCCATCTAATTAAAGGTGGTGGGCCACAATGCCTCTCAGCAGACATCTGTCTGCACCCTTCGTAAGAGAAGAGAGAAATTCTTCTCTTTTTTTTTGAATTCAAACGGGTCAAAGTCAGTTTGACCTGACCTAGCGTCCAGTGCACTGCGAGTTCACTTCCTGTGGTGCACTTGTAGCACTCGTGTGGGCCCTACAACGATATTTCTGATAAATCCACACCGTCCACCTACCTTCCCATCTAACTTAAAGGGTTGAGTCCAAAATTGAGGCATATCCAGATATTAGGTGGGCCCCAAATCAGTGATTTATGGCTGCTCTTTCCGTTGGACCACCTCCATAAAGATCCGAGGGCTAAAATTTTACGTGTACAGTTACTTTATGATCCTCAGGTCAGATATAAAGTTTTGTGCCAAATGAATGGTGGAAACCCTGTGAACTTGGATTCAGGACAATTTTCAGTCTTCCTTATCTTCAATCACTTGGTTTCCTCAGATCTTTGGCATGTGAATTCTTCAATCTCGGTCTCCTAAGATCTGTCCCTTGCCTTCGTGATTCTTGAGCATCAAATCTAAGCTTTTAGTACCCTTTTCAATCTAAGCTCTTAAATTCACCTTGCAACACAAACATGATTAAAAAAGAGCGTTAAGCATTATCATGTTCATAAAACCAAGTAATAATTGGGTTTAATATGCAATATTTGACTCTCAACACAATCCCCAACCAGTATTTTGCTAGTCCCAAGTAAAGTATGTGAAAAATATTTCGAGAACTAAGGGACAATTTTTATAAACGCAAGTGGTTTTTGAAAACCAATCCAGGTACTAGAATTCTAAGATGCTTCAATGTTGAGTCGTATTTTCTCCTAAACTTGAGCGCTCGGTAAACTTCATGGTCAAGTTCAAAGTATTAATCCATTAATGAGAACAATTCTAAACATTGAGTTCCATGGGTGCATAGTGCAACCTCGACTTATCACAAATAAAGGTCCAATTCTCAATTTTCATGATATCATTGTAACTAAAAAAGAGCATTCCTGTAACGCCCCAAAAATCCGGGTCGAGTAGAAGCTCAACTCCCGAGTTCCAATGCATCACTTATGCAACATAGATAATGATGTTTAAATGTTATCCATATTAGTGCATTAAGCATGAGTGAGATTATACTAAAATAACATATTATACTCCAAAGATAATTAAGTTAAGCAAGCGGAAGACTGAGATAGGTATATAATGTATATAAGTGTTTCTCAATCCCCAGAGTATGAGTATATTACCAGGCTGAATATATACATGTGTTGATCCAAATTTTACAAAATACAAAAATGTAAATGTCCAACTAATCCTTATAGTCCCTATTATCCCATCGATCAGTACATGGTCCACGTAGACCCGCCTGATAGCTGAACGTAGGAGAATTCTTCCTCCTCGTCTATAAAATCCTAATTAGCATTGAATACATTATCGCCACCTGCATCTACAACAGAGTCTGGTTGGTGTTTTAAAATACCATCCTAGAGTGGGAGTGAGTGATCAGCTCAGTGGTACTTTAAGGCAAAGGTTAACATGTTATCAATTCAGTCAAGTAGTAATGATAAAGCAATACAATAATCATGTCCTGAGTACTCTTGTTAATGGAGAAATGATATGATGTAATGATGCAAGCCTTCTCCTCCACATCCTCAACGACTTCATCTCACGGTCGTGCATGACAAACTCCCTAAACTTGTGTTTTCCTTGCCAAAGCATATGCAATGTGGTGCATGGTTGTGTTAGCCAAGTTCTTAATTAGGCTTATTCATACATCAGATTCGGAAAGCTAAGGCACCTCCCTTTACATCATTTACCCAAATGATGAACCATCTAAGGTCGTCAATCCTAGTTAATCACATACGATAGGCAAGTAACAGGGCAACATCACCCCTAATTTAAAAGCAATGGATAGGTAAGTTCAGGTCACTACGGGAGGCTCGTCACCTCAACGTAGGCCTAGTTTATACTCGAGGTCACTACGGAAAGGCTCGTCACCTTAGCGGAGGTCAACAGCTCGAATACAGTGTCCCATACCACTATATTCGGGTCACGAGTTTGGGTTGCTCACTGGACACTACGGGGAGGCTCGTCACCCCAGCGTAGGCTGACAGCTCGACCACGGTGTCCTATACCACCATGCATGGCTCATGAGTCATAGATTCAAGTAGTAGTGTCCATACATGGTAAACACACAATAGGCCAATCGGGTTATTTGATAAGTTCGATTGGTACAAGCGCACACTGAATTAATCAACATGGAGCGCATAAGCATTCCACGTGGCCTAACCACTGTCGACAATCATGGTACGGCTCGGATTCATCGAGCATATCCAATGTGGCGAGAATAATTCGGCCACTCAATCGGGAACCATTACCGATTGCCTGGACTACATTATAGTCCCAATCATACTCAAATGCAACATGTGGATACATGTGATATTCATAACAGCATTTAACAAATAATTTAAATATAAATCCCATTTGAGCACTTTATCAAACACATTGAACAAATTGTTATACATATGCATTTCATCCATAAATCATGTAGTAGCAATTTAGATTACATGAAGGAAACTATAAATATGGATAAGGTAGTTGAGAATCCCATCTCAACACCCTTATTAAATACAATTCATCAAACGATTTCTTGTTTAGATATTCTGTCAAACACTTAGACTATAAATTACTACATACATGAACATACTTATTTACAACATATATTATGGAAAATCCTTTCACAAAGGAGTTGCCATACATACAACAAACATGTATTCTCGATTAATAGTCATGGCAATCACAAATCATAATTTCAATTTCATTTAAACATTTCAACAAACACATGGAATGCATTATATATTCACATAGTTCACACACATGAATAATTTATTGAATACATCGTAACTAAGATCCTATGACAGCAATCAAGTTAGACATAAATCATTACTGACATTGAAAGCCTTGAAAACCATAACCTAAACGTTTATAGTCCACACCTTTCATCAGTTTGCTCATTTCGAACTCAGTTCGTATCCAACGTTCCCAAATACGGAACAACTGGTACCTAAACATTGAAATAGGTTATTTATTTCATCGATTCTTCTATTTGGATTCCTAAAACAAGATTAGGGTTAAGATTTCTTACTCAAATCGGAGTTGGAATTAGTCATGTAGCGACGGTGGGGAGGCGATTCAATACGAGTTGTCGTGGGAGTGAGTCCCAGTAACGATCTCCCTATCTCACTCTCTTCTCCTCACTCTTTCCTCCTCTTTTCTCTCTTCTCTCTCCTAGGGTTAGAGAAATTCGTATGGAATTAGAGAGGGGTGGGTTAAGGGTCTTATATAGGCTTAAAAGTGGTGCAATGGCCCCAGGGCCATGGTATACTTAGGTTATGCCAAAGGGTTTTTGTTTCGGGAAAATGGAGCTCATCTGGAGGTCCATTATTCGTTACGTCATAGTGTAAGTTCCCTGGCAATGGATCTAGGGCAGGATATGATTTCAGTCTGATCGGATTTGTGGATCGACCGTGGAGGACCTGTTTTAGTTTAACGGTCATCGTCACTCGATTAGGGCCACAAGTATACAGATATGAGCAGGGAAATTTCCCTGATCCAAGTGTATAGTTTGGTCAGAAACTGATGGTCTGAAACCTTCAATTTGGCCTACAAGCGAACAGCCAAATTCACTTAAATCTGAGCTCATTTTCGGAAGATATTCTCATTTCTCACACACTTTACTCAGGGCTCTAGTTGTGTGTTTCTGGGTACTATTCGGGATCGATTCCCGCGATGGGTGGCAAGCCCAGTAAGGCGGTCATAACCGTATAGTTTCACGGTAGTCGAACTTTCGACGTGCGGTCCAGGTCTGATACGGAGTTTCAATGCGCTCCCGAGAGCAACTGGGTTTTGAGATTGCTCATAGGTTTTCATGTAAAGTTGGGTTAGCGATTCTAATGGTTTTGGGTATTGCAGTTCGTATAGATAGTGGTCCAAGCTAATTCCATGGATTATTTAGTTTAATACTTAATTAATTTTCGTCTAATTTCCACAGAATTTGGTCCTTAGTGATTTTTGTCTGAGGTTGTACTCTGGTCTTTGTACGGATTTTTTCGAGACGTTACAATCTACCCCCCTTAAAGAAAAATTTCATCCTCAAAATAAGTACCTTTTCGTACTCCTCGAGAATCGAAGGGTAGTTCTTACGGACCTCGGCTTCTATTTCCCAAATACCATATTCCTCAGTGTGGTGAGTCCACAATACTTTCACGAGCAGAATCACTTTGCTGCGTAGCACTTGTTCCTTCTATCAAGGATGCGTGTTGGTCGCAGCATATAAGTAACAACTTCACTCAACTGTACCTGCTCCCATTTGATAATATAGGAAGGATCAGGAACGTATTTCTTCAGCATCGATATGTGAAATACGTTGTTCACGCCTGCGAGTGGTGTGGGTAAAGCAAGGCGGTATGGTACCACACCCACTCGGTCTAGAATCTGGAACTGCCCAATAAATCGTGGCGTGAGTTTCCCCTTCTTGCTAAATCGAAGGACTCCCTTCATGGGGGAAACCTTAAGAAACATAAGGTCCCCAACATCAAACTCCAGTTATCTCCGTCTGGTATCGGCGTAACTCTTTTGTCTGCTCTGTGCTGCAAAAAGTTGATGCCTGATAATGTTGATCTTCTTTGAGGTCGCATGCTCCAAATCTGGGCCAATTAAACTCTTTATACTAACCTCTGCCTAGCAATGCAGTGCTTGACATGGATGCCCATACAGTGCTTTGTAGGGAGTCATGTCAATGCTCACTTGAAAGCTGTTGTTATAAGCGAACTTAGCATAAGGAAGACAGTCATCCCAATTGTCCTTGAAATCGAGCACACATGCCCGTAATATACTTCTAACACCTGATTTACCCGTTCCGTCTACCCAACGGTCTGTGGGTGGAACGGGGTACTGAACTTCAGCTTCACCCCCATTGCTTCCTGGATTCGAGTCCTGAAGATAGACGTGAATTGCATGTCTCGATTCGACACAATCTCCATATGCACTCCATGCAGACGTACTATCTCCTTGATGTACAACTTGGCTAAATCGTTTACTGGGTTTGAGACTCTAATCGGAAGGAAATGAGTCGATTTCATCAATCGGTCCACAATCACCCAAATGGAGTCATGTCTCATCCACGTCTTCAGTAATCCTGAAATGAAATCCATAGAGATGAAATCTCATTTCCATTCAGCTATAGGCATGAGTTGAAGTAAACTAGGAGGTCGGCGATGTTCGGCCTTGACCTGCGAGCTTGTGAGACAACATGACACAAAGTCTGTTATGTGGGCCTTCATGTTGTCCCACCAGTACGAACGTTTCATAGCTCGATACATCTTTGTACTACTAGGATGCAACGCCATCTTCGAATTGTGAGCGGCCTCAAGAAATTCCTTTCTTAAGTCATAAAGGTTTGGGACGCATAGGTGGCCACGATAACATAAACCTCCATTCGAACCAACTCTCCATTCAGAGTCTTTATCGCCACTAGCTCGCTTTCTCATTTCCACCAACCATTCATCTTCCCTCTAAGCCATAAGGATTCGGTCATCAATAAGTGACTGTACACGAATATGTGCAACGCTCTCGAACGACTTGTCTACCATAAGTTTCTACTCAAAGTCTCGCACAAATTCCACCATGTTCCATTCTTCTATCATTAGCGGAGCGCAAATTCTATTGTCTTCTTGCTGTTCAACAAATCTGCCATAAGGTTGGCCTTGTCAGGATGGTAGAAGAACTCAAATTTGAAGTCTTTCAAGGTTTTCATCCATCGTCGTTGCCTCATATTCAAGTCTCTTTGTGTGAATATGTAGTTGAGGCTCTTGTGGTCACAAAAGAGCTCGAACTCCTCTCCGTAGAGGTAATGTCTTCAGAGCTTTAATGCGAAGATGACATCCGCCAATTCCAGGTCGTGCGTAGGGTAGTTTTCTTTGTATTTCCTCAACTGTCGCAAGGCATAGGCAATCACCCTGTCCTTCTTCTTTACAAATAATACGGGTGATCCCCAAGGGGATACACTCGGTTGTATGAAGCTTGCATCCAATAAATCATCGATCTGTCTCCTCAGTTCCTCCATCTCCCATGGAGGCATGCGATACGTCGGTAGAGATATAGGTGCCGAACCAGGCACTAGGTCAATGATAAAATCAATCTCACGCTGAGGAAGTAGTCCAAGTATCTTTCTAAACACATCCGTGAAATCTTGAACTACTGGCGTGTTCCTAAGTATCGGGCCATCAACATTCTCCAATAAGGAAGCGTAATAACAAACGCAATAGTACCAACTTACCTGAACTGGGAAAGTAAAGGTCGTGCCCTCAGGTCCATGGGTTGTCACCACTTTGGTATCGTAATCGATATCTGCTTTCATCTCGGTGAGCTAGTCCATACCGAGGATGACATCATAATGACAAAGTGGGGCAACGATCAAGTCAACGTGCACTGTTCTGCTTCCTAAGTCTATCGAGCAACCCTTACAAATCTTGGTAGAGTCTGAGAAAGTTCCCATGGTAGTATGAAGCCTCACCCCAATCATAGGAGTAGTTTTCAACACTAGTCGCTTGACTGTTGTGCATGATACTATTGAAATAGTGGACCCGGTATCCACCAATAGGAAGACTGGTGTACCTTGGATATCTGTTGTGACCTCGAAAGCCAATGGTGGTACGGTTTCTATCTCGGATGCCTCAACTACAAGTGAGTGCACACGTGCCTATTGAGGATGATTCGGCTGCGCTTCCATAGGTCGTTAAGGCGGCCTATTACGAGGTACATTTGGCCTATAGAAAGGTTATGCCGGTGGTGCTGATCGTAGGGGTGGAGGAAAGATAGCTTGTGGCATCTGATGGTTGATTTTCTGAGGAGGTGTGAAGTCGTTGTCCCTCATCTTGGTGAAATAATAAGTATCTGTATGGCCTAACCTCTTACAGTAGGTGCACTACAAATCTAATCGCCTAGGCTGTGTCGGTGGAACCGTAAGCTTGGGAGGCGAATCTGCACGTGGCCTCTAGCAGAGGAACGGTCTGTTCGGCAAATCAGGTCGAGGCCTCGGACCCATGGGCACACATGTACGGGGGAGTTTATCTCCATCCTGCTCAGCTCGCAGGGACATGTTCACTAGCTCAACATAGTTAGGAATGCTAGCGCAACACATCTTTGTATGGATATCGGGCCGCAAGTCATCTGAGAAACGCCGCATCTTCATCGGGTCATTTGCTAGGATCAAAGGAGTGTATCTGGCTAGCTCCGTAAATTTGTGCTCATATTCCGACACGGTCATCCCTCCCTGTCGGAGGTGAAGAAACTCTCTCTCATTTTCATTATGGTAAGTGAGGGGGAAGTACTTCCCATGAAAGCAGATCTCAGAAGCTTCCCACGTTCATACGTACCTAGCAACAACTGTCCGTAGGATGCTATCCCACCATAGACTAGCCTCCTTCTCAAACATGTATGTAACCTACTCCTCCTTAGTGCAGTGCAGCAGATTCAGCATCTTAGAGATGAGATCTAACCAGTACTCGGCCTCCACGGGTCTGTGAGTACAGGCAAAAGTGGGAGGTCGGAAACGCTGGAACCGTTCAAATAAACCGCTGGCGTTCATGTTTCCATCTGGGTGCATAGGTTGTGCAGGCGGGACCACGTTCATGTTCTGGGCAAGGGCCCCTGCAATCATGGTCTAGATCTGCCAATGTTGCTGCATCAGGAGCATCATCTGCTAACCTATCAGGAGGAGGGGCCGCCTGAGGTATGTGTGGCGTCGATAAAGATGCACGGTTCTGTTCTGGAACCGGTGGTGCAAAAGTTGTTAGGCCATTTGTGTGGCCAGTGGCCTGCTGAGAATCCGGCATAGTCTCGTGATTCGGGTCCAAACTGGGGTCCGTCTGGCTATCGCTTAGGGGAGGTGCCCCGTCAATCGATTCGCCAAGTGCAAGACGTGTCGTACTCCAAGTGCTCTTAGGTGACATTCCCTATATACAACATAGGGTGCAACCCTTATAAGATTTTAATCGACAACATTCAAATTTTTCCAAGCATTCTACACACTCCAAATCAAAAGAAGCTTCACACATTTCATTTAACTGAAATTGTCACAATACATGAGATGTAGTCTTACATGAATCATGACAGAAGATGCATGTGAGCTAACCTAACAAAAGCTTTAAAACTAACTATTAATATCCAACTAAGCCAACAAGGGCTATAACATAGAAAGCAATGAACAAAATAAACCAAAAGATGACTACAACATACGACTAGTCGTCCGACTCTAGTGAAGGCGGAGGAGCGCCCTTGTCTTACATACAACACAAGAGGGCCTTCAGGGTGCGAGACATCTTCTTACATTTCTTCTTCAGGTAAGCTTGATTTTCTTTAAGCTTTTGCTTCACTTCGGCCTGGGTCTCTCTGACCTCCTGTCTCAGGGCGCTTGACTTTCCTCAATCTGATCCAAGCGGGCTTCCAGGGCGCCCTGATCACGGCAGTGCCCAGATGTAGTAGTAGGAGGTCCCTCATCAGAATCTTGGGCCTCCTCTTCTTCACTACTTTCTTCCTCTTCCTCAATCTCATCTCCATCTTCATCAAGACGGGCTTGACGTTGTTGCGGCACAATTCCCATGTTGTTAAGCGTAGTGTCATTGATGAAGTGGATCGGCGCAAGCTCATCCGCGTTAAGTCTGTAGCCGAAATCACTAGCAATCTTGCATATAAGTCGGCCGAATGGGAGTGAACCATCTCTCCTAATAGCGCGTGCGGTCTGGATTACCTGTAGCAGGGCGAACGTAGGCAGACACAGCTTGTCTCCATGCCCAGCTCTGTACAGGAAGTCCACCATCAAACGTGTGCACTCGGTACGGTTGCTCCACCTAGGATACACATTATATGTGAGTATGTGGTGGAGTAGACGGAAGTTTGCCGTCAGTTTGGTAGATGGGAGGCAATTGCCTTGCTTCCATTGAACCATTCGGGCATAAAGAAACCGCGTGCGACGATCTCTTTCTCGGGCACTATTGAGATGAGCTTCACTAGCATGTACCTTGACACGTCCAATTCCCATAATTCGGGCCATCACACCTACATCGACTATGGCTTCCCGCCTTCCCACGGGGATAGTGAACTGTAGAAGCACCAGCAATGGATCCTGAATTGTAACGCCCTGAAAATCGGGGGTCGAACATAAACTCAACTCCCGAGTTCCAAAACATCACTTATGCAACAAAATGAATGATGATTGAATGTTGACTGAATTCGTGCATTGAACATGAGTGAGATTAAGCCAAAACAGCATATCATACTCCAGAGACAGTTAAATTTGCAAGCGGAAGACTGTGATAGATAGATAAAATATATAACTTATGATGAGTCTCCAGAGTGTGATAACATTACCAGGTTAAATAAATACAAGTGCAGTTCTAAAATGTACCAAATGTGAGGAAGTGTAATGCCTCCTATCCCATGTACTATAGCCCCGTCAATACAATATCAGGTCTTCATTGACCTGCCAGAGAGATACAGATAGGAGAACTCCTCCTATCATCATAGAAGTAGTCCGGCTCTGCTTCACAAGCATCGCCATCACCTGAAACTCAACAAATCTGGTTGGTGTGTACAACACCGTCCCGTAATGTGGGAGTGAGTGATCAACTCAGTGGAACAGTAAAGCATAGGTTAACATGTTATCAATTCAATAAAGCAGTAATGATAAAGCAGTACAAATCAAACAATTCTAACTACTCTTATTAAATGCAAGAATGAAATGACATGATGCTGTATGCCCTTGCCAAACCACCCTCAAGCGACATCATCTTACGTTCGCGAATGCTTAACTCCCTCAGTGCGCCACATCTACAAAGCACATGCGGTGCGATGATGCTCATGATTACCAAGTTATTATTAGTCCATTTCAACCAGCAGTATTGGGAAACTAAGGTACCTCCCTTGTATCATTCCCAAACATGATCCGTTCTAGGGTCGTCAATCCTAGTTAATCTCATACGATATTATGGTTTGAGAAGCATAGTGAAGGCATCGCAAAGGGCTCGTCACCCGTCAGCGCGGATACAGATCTCACCGTACGCGGCTCAATTGCTGGCCGTCAGCTCGAGTACAGGTCTCACCGTACTCGGCTCAATCACTAGCCGTCAGCTCGAGTACAGGTCTCACCGTACTCGGCTCAACTCATACTCTAACTGCTGTGAAAGACTCGTCGCCAATCACAGACCCTTGGAGTATACTCGAAGATACTACGGAGGACTCGTCGCCCGTCAGCACGAGCACAGGTCTCACCGTACTCAGCTCTCGCCGTAAGTATCGACAGCTCGAATACAGTGTCCCATACCACCGTATACGGCTCACGAGTTTGGTTGCGCAATGGTCACTACGGGGAGGCACATGGCCCCAGCGTAGGCCGACAGCTCGACCACGGTGTCCCATACCACCATGCCCAGCTCATGCGTCTTAGCGGATCGAGGTACCATGGTTAAAAGGGGGTTTCACTGGTAAGTTTGGTACCCTAGGTTCAAGCAGTAGCGTCCAAACAGGGTGAACATGCATAAGGCAGATCGGGTTACTTGACGAGCTCGACTAGCACGATCGCCTGTTGAGCTGCACGACATGAAGTGCATAAACAACTTCTTGTGGCCTAGCCACTGCCGACAGGCAACGCACGACTCGAGTTCGTCGAACACATCCCACGTGGCAAATGAATCTCAGCCACGAGTTCAATCCCGTTACCGATTGCCTGGGCCATAAGCATAGCCCCAAACACAATCAATTGCAGATAGATAAAGCAGTAATGGATCAGGATTCAAGTCATACAATCAAAGTCTGGTATTATCCGTTTAGGGCTGTCAGGGCTGTTGCACGCACTCGTTGCTCCGCTCCCCCATCACCCATGACGGATCATACAACGTAAATATAAATTTAAACATATGCATTACATAGTTAAAATCATAAAGCAGTTGAGCATGTTATGAATCACAACACAAGCATGAATTTGTACATGTTCAATTCCTAATCACACAACTATCAAAGGAGATCATACACATAGTTAAAAGAGGTTGAGAATCATATCTCAACACCCTTATACATTACAATTTGCTAACTACTACACATTCAGACATTTCAAGAAACACTTAAACAAACATACATCAACATACATGACATATGTCGATCACATAGGCATTAGGCCAAATCCTTTCACTAGGGAGTTGCCCCAATCATAACACGCGTACACCCACGACGGATAGTCATGGCAAGCAGGAATCCAAGTTCCATATTCATTCAGCCATTTCCACAAACACTTGGGCCACACATTTTAGCGTATATAGTGTATATTGGTCGTGGAGTGATTTAGGGCAAATCATTTCGTCAAAGAGGTATCGCCAATACAACCATCATGAATCCATGACAATTAGTCATGGCGAGCACGAATGAGGATTCAATACTCATTCAGTCATTTTCACAAACACTTAGAATACACTATTACAACATACATGGTGCATGTTAGCAAAACATGTATTAGGGTTATCCTTTAGCCAAGCGAGTATTTTATCCATGTATAATATATTACTACAGCAAATAATCATGATACATACATCTCCAAAATTTATACGTATACAGTATTTCTAGAATACACAATTTCAACATACGTAGCATTTACAAGTGAACATGTATTACGGCGATTCCTTTCGCCAAACTAGTATTTTATCCATATATAGTATAATCATACATTAAATAAACATGTCAAACACTTCTCCAAAAAAAATACGTATACGGTATTTCTACGTATACCTAGAGTATGTGAAATTCCATATTCTACAACGTTAATCGAAACAGGAAACGGAAAGCACTTTGTACATGTGCAATTGCATGCAGATCATGAATCTATCATTATCTGACATTGAAAGCGTTGAAAATCCTAACCTATACACCTAAAGTCCGCACCTTTTGTCGTAGAATCGTAACGGAGTTGATAGGTTTGCTAAGCTTCCGTATTCGGCAGTTTGACAACCTAGAGAACGAAATAGGTTAGCTATTTCACAACCTACAACAGTCTAAACCCCAAAATAGATTAGGGTTAGGGTTTCTTACCTAGAAACGACGCCGAAAACGCCGGAAAAGCGTCAAGAAAGGGATGGTGCAGCCCGTGTGGTGGCAGGGAACGACGGCAGGGAGATTCTCCCACTTCTCCCTCACTTTCTCTCTCTTTTCCCTCTCTCAATTCCAAATTCGTATGGCTGCCATGAGAGAGGGTTTAAGGTCCTTATATAGTCTCAAAACTCACCGAAATAGACTCATGTTCAAAGGTTACTGCTAATATAGGTATTTCGTCACTTTTTCAGCTCAAAAGAGAGGTTCTGGTGGCCCTCCTTGAGCCAAACGTCAGACTTAAGCTCACCACACATGGATCTATGAGGGATTACGTTTTCGACTCGATCGGATTCCCAGATCGCACGTGGCGGACCACTTTTAGTTCAACGGTCAGTGGGCCACGATCCGAAATTCCAAGTACATGTAAATGTTCCTGAAATTTTTCCTGATCCGAGGGTGTAATTTGGTCTGATTCTGACGGTCTGGTTGCTTAATACTGATGCGCAAGCGAATGGTGCCAGATCACTATTCCAGATATTTTAATTTCAAAGGGAATAGTGTTTTTCACACTCCCTCGCTCCGGATCGAAACGAATGGCCGTGGGACATCGGCTGGATCTGATTTTTTAGATGATTGTCAAGCCCAGTGAGGCGGTCTTAGTTCCTTAGCTTCGTGTTAATCGGACTCCCGATGTGCGGTCTAGACCTAATACGAAGTTTCGTTTCATTCCCGAGAGCAGACGGGAAATGAGTTTGGTTCTAAACTTTAGGGAAACCTAGAGTCACTGATTTTGCAAGTTTTGGGTCTTGCAGATCGTATTTAAAGCGATCCCAACGGATTTCATGGCTAATCGAGTTTTGCACTTAGTTAACTTTGTTAAATTTCTAAAGGATTTAATCCTAATTGTTTTCTGGTTGAGATGGTACTTAGGCCTTTGCAGTTTGTATATAAAGTGATCCAAGTTTTACTACTTGGCTAGTTTAAGATAGTGTCTAGGGCGAAAGTGCTTTGAAAAATTGAAAGCACAAGGTAGTGAAGGGTGGGATTTGTGAAGAAAATGGTTTAAGACGGGATTTGAGGCTTTGAATTGAGCGTTTGAAAAGTTAATCAGGTGTTAAGATTGACCCAATGCCTAAGGATGTCTAATCCCAGGTTGGCAAAAATCTGGGATGTTACATGAATGTGGGCATAAAAGGCTCGGACAATGCTCTCACACGCACGGAACTTGCCTTCAAATATGGGACCCCACCCGGCTTCTAACAGGAGGTACATCGCCGGATATAGCCCGAATACGCTTTCGTCAACATGTGCTTCAAAGACAACTTTACGGCCCTAAAACCTGCCATGTCCGACGCCCGCCGGTAGAGCTCTTTTGAGAGGATTTTGGGGATCGAGATCCCGCTTCGTCCTTCGCTCTCGCTCGACGCTCGCCTCGGCACTTGTCTGCTTCCTTGAACGTGTAGGGCAGCTAGTCCCGGCTTCATCTGTGGGCTCCCTCTTCTTCCCCATGAGGGAAAGGAGTGTGGAAAGGGAAAAGATGGCAGCCACAAGCTCAAAAAGAGCCATGAGGTTAAGAGAGCTTGCAAGATGAGATGGGTTGGAGGATTTTTGGATTTATGAGACACGAAGATGGATTTGTGTGCTCAAGTAGAGGAAATAAGGGAGATAGAAGGTGATAGGAGATGGGTTTTGAGGGAAATGGTGGTGGGTGTATGTATATTAAAGAAGAAGAAGAAGATGGAGTATGGAATGAATATTTGAAAGAAAAAAAATTAAGTTTTGAGAGGTTTTAGAGTTTGGAGGGGTGAAATGGAGTGAAAAAAAGAGGCAAATGATGCACATAGGGTGGTCCCACACGAGATAGGGACCCACCACAAGTGTGTGAAGGGCAACGGGTCGTCGGACCCGCGGCACCGCTGCGGTCCACTGGAGTGGGCCACAGTGCGCCGCCATGTGGCGGTGGCCACCCCCCTCCCGGGGTGGTGGAAATGTGCGGGGGACCCCCTGGGTCCCACCATTTTTCATGGTTTGGGCCCCTATGGCCGTGAGGTGCGTTTTATCACCCTATCTCACACATATTCACGCATTTGGCATGTTTTCGAGTTTGGGATTTGCCGTGTAATGGTCTAAACTTGTTGTTGACTGCCTAAGGAGGAATTGAGATCATTTCATGTGATCTCGGACGCGTACGGGGTGCATTTCAGCTGTCGGTTTCACTCGTTGGTGAAACTGGGAATCCTATGATCATTTCTACGTTTTATCGCCCCCACCTAAGTCAAAGTATGTCAGTGTGCATCGTGTTACCATAACACAGGTCCAGTTTAATCCAAATCATGCTCTGATACCAACTTGTAATGCCTTGAAAATCGGGGGTCGAGCAAAAGCTCAACTCCCGAGTTCCAATGCATCACATATGCAACATAGATAATGATGTTTAAATGTTGTCCATATTAGTGCATTAAACCTGAGTGGGATTATACCAAAACAGCATATCATACTCCGGAGATAATTAAGTAAGTGGAAGACTGAGATAGGTATATAATGTATATAAGTGTTTCTCAATCCCCCAGAGTATGAGTATGTTACCAGGCTGAATATATACATGTGTTGATCCAAAATTTACAAAATATAAAAATGTAAATGTCCAACTAATCCTTATAGTCCCTGTAATCCCATCGATCAGTACATGGTCTACATAGACAAGCTTGATAGCTGAAAGTAAGAGAATTCTTTCTCCTCGTCTATGAAATCTCAATCAGGAGCATAGACATCGTCACCACCTGCATCTACAACAAAGTCTGGTTGGTGTTTTAAAACACCGTCCCAGAGTGGGAGTGAGTGATCAACTCAGTGGTACTATAAGGCAAAGGTTAACATGTTATCAATTCACTCAAGCAGTAATGACAAAGCAATACAATAATCATGTCCTGAGTAGTCTTGTTAATGCAGAAATGGTATGCCGTAATGATGCATGCCCTCTCCTCCACTTCCTTAGCGACTTCATCTCACGGCTGTGCATGACAAACTCCCTAAACGCGCGCCTTCCTCGCCAAAGCACATGCAATGCGGTGCATGGTCTTTTAGCCAAGTTCTTAATTAGGCTTATTTATACAGCAAATTCGGGAAGCTAAGGTACCTCCCTTTATATCATTTACTCAAACGATGATCCATCTAGGGTTGTCAATCCTTGTTAATCACATATGATAGGCAAGTTGAAAGGCAACATCACCCCTAATTTAAAAGCAGTGGATAGGCAAGTTCAGGTCGATACTGGAGGCTCGTCACCTCAGCGTAGGCCTAGTTTATACTCGAGCTTACTACAGAAAGGCTCGTCACCTTAGCGTAGGCTGACAGCTCGAATAGAGTGTCCCATACCACTGTATTCAACTCACAAGTTTGGGTTGCTCACTGCACACTACGGGGAGACTCGTCACCCTAGCGTAGGTCGATAGCTCGACCACGGTGTCCCATACCACCATGCCCGGCTCATGTGTCTTAGCGGATCATGGTACAATGGTTGAAGTGGGCTTTACATTGGTAAGTGGTGTAAGTGCTATGGTCTCATGCTCCTTTGGTTGTCAAATTTTGTTGTGTCAAAACATCTATCTGTGTCTTGTGTTTGTATGGTGATTTATATGCATTCAAGACACTGCATAAACACTTCATGACATTGGATGTCTTTAAGAAATACAAAGTGTACTTCATCATCCTATCAATGTTTAAAGCTACAATGTTGAAGTTCAAGTCTCAAGAAACAACTTCAAGACTCAAGAAATGACTTCAAGACTCAAAAGCAACGCATGAAGTAGTTTTCACGCTGATGAAGATCTCAAGATTAAAGCTACAACAAGTTCAAGATCTCAAGCTTAATATGGTTCAAATATCTACATTCGTTGAATGGTTGAAGTTCAATGTCCATACGACATGTTTCAGGTTTGACTGACCTTAGGTTGACCTTATAAGTAGGTCACTTTCGATACATAAATCAAATGTTTATTTTACATAAGTTTGGTCTATTCTACGATCAGTCCTAGCTCCTGTTCGACCATTCCTAGCATTGGTTCGACTAGTCCAAGAAATTCCACGACCAGTCCTAAGTTGTTGAAGATTTTTGAAATTTTTTGGTACACCTACGACCAGTCCTAGAGGTCCTTCGACCGGTCGTAGGAGTGTCTTCGACTCGTTCTCGACCAGTCGTAGGGCTACGACTCAAAGTCCAGCAAGCCAATCTATGGTCCTACGACCAGTCGTAGGTGACCCACGACCAGTCGCAGGCTTCCCACGACCAGTCGTGGAACGACTTTCAAAGATCGCGCTCAATATTTCAAATATCCGTTAGAGCTACGACCAGTCGAAGGTTTCTAAGACCAGTCGTAGACGCGATTTTTGTTTCTATAAATTGAACACAAAATTCAGAGTTTTGAGAATTCAACTCGATTCAATTCAAGAAACTTCAAGTGATCACTCTGAGATAAGTCTGTGTTTATTTTAAGCTACGTTGTGCTTATTTAATATTCCTTTTTGCTAGCTTATTTAATTTGATTTTGTTTCTGTATTCCAATCTTATTTGAAAAGAGGAATTACCTTATTCCTTCTTCTTGGAATCAAAATCAAATATAGCTAGGCCCAACTAGTTAAAATCTAAAATCTATTAGAATTTAGAACCATATTAAAGTGAGTATTGGAAATTGAACTTTGACATTCAATCATCTACTCCGATTGGTTCTACCGGGCTGCTACGAAAAGGAGAAATCCAGGTATTTTACAATTCTGTAAAATTTCATTCCTTTTGGTTTTGTTTGAGGTTAAGCCAAAAAAATCTCATTGTATTGGTTATCTGAGGAGAGCCAGAAAACTCAGAAAAGAGGGGTTTTTGAATTGTGTAAGCCCGAGTGAAAAAGACACAATTGTAAAGGTTTTGGGTGAACCTGTGAAAACCTATTTGATAGTGAACGCTAATATCCCCTGTGTGAGGATATTAGGAGTGGAGTAGCATTCTGTGTGGCTGTTGAAAGACAGTTGGTGTACACACAGGCGAACCACTATAACTCTTTGTCTTGTGGATTGAATGCTTACTTAATTTTCATATCTTTTATCATTCAATTGTGTGGAATGTACAAGTGGATGTGAATGTTGTAACTATTTACATTTCAAGCAAGTGTGGGGATTGTTGTAATAATTTAGATCTATATTTCTGCATTTAATTTCAATTCCTTGCTATTCATTTATTTCTATTAAAATTGAGTCCTTGATCCAAAAGATGTTCTAGAAATAAGATTGTCCTACCATAAGCCCTTGTTTATTATGGTGTAAGGTTGTCCTTAGAACTGAATTTGTATCAATCTCTCAATACTTATTTATCAAGGTGATTTGATTTCAGCATTGTGAATTGATTTATAATTGTAAGGCTATTGGTTTATTTTATTTCTGCTGATTTTATTTTAATTTGGCATAGTCCTATTCACCCCCCCCCCCTCTAGGACATATAACTTGGCCTTTTCAAGTGGTATCAGAGCCTAATAGCTCATTTTTGTTGCTTTTTATTTGGATTTATTTCCTGAGCTAACGATCTAAGCTATATAAAAAGATGTCAAATTTTGATAGCCTTTCAGTTACTAGGCCTCCACCCTTTGATGGCTCCAACTATGCCTATTGGAAAGCCAGAATGAGGATCTTCCTCAAATCAATGGATGAAAGTGTGTGGCAAGCCACAGTGACTGAATGGAATCCTCCTATCATGGAAGTAACTGGTGTTGATGGTTCAAAATCTATGAAAATTACACCGTATTTCCAATGGACCACACTTCAGAAAAATGAGAGTAGTGCAAATGCTAAAGCACTAAATGCAATCACTTGCGCAGTATCACCGGATGAGTTCAAAAGAATCATATCCTGTGATACTGCAAAGCAAGCCTGGGATATATTAGAAATGACACACGAAGGTACATCAATTGTCAAGAAATCTAAAGTCCAACTCCTCACAACTAAATTTGAAGAAATTCATATGGAGGAAAATGAAATGTTTATGGACTTTTACACTAGATTGAATGACATTGTAAACTCAATGTGGGGTCTTGGCGATAAGATCCCAGAAAGTAAAGTGTGTGCAAAAATACTACGCTCTCTTCCTGAACGGTTCAATTCTAAGGTAACCGCAATCCAGGAACTTCGTGATATGGATAATATGAGGGTAGAAGAATTAGTTGGTTCTTTACAAACCTATGAATTAAGTTTTAAAGCTCCTAAAGGTAAATCTATTGCTTTGAAGTCGTCTAAAGGTATTACTCAAGAAAATTCAGATTCAGAAAATTCTGAAGATGATATGGCCCTTTTGGCGAAAAAGCTTTATAAGATTTTCAAAAGTAAGAAAAGTGTCGACTTTCAAAAGACAAATGAAAAGAAACGTTCTAAACCTAAGTTTAAAACTTGGAAGTCTTTGAAAGATAGTCAATGTTACAACTGTCAAGAATATGGGCATTTAGCAAACAAATGTCCTAAAAAGGATAGATCCAAAAGGAAGGGTATGTTGGCTACTTGGGATGAATCGTCTGATTCTGAAGCCTCCTCTGAATCAGAAAACTCAGAAACCGAGTCGGGCAGTGAACTTAAGGCCCTTATGACTCTAGCCAAGTTTACTTTTTCAGATCACGATGATTCAACAAGTGAAGAAAATTTGGATAGTGATCATGAAAATGATGAAGATCTTCAAGATGCTTACAATGCCTTATATAAGGAAAGTTGTAAAATTGCTGTCAAACTTAAACTTCAAAAAGAAAAGTTTTTTAAACTCAAAGAATGTTTTGAAACCCTTGTTTTAGAAAAATCCCAAATTTCAGATTGTTTTGAAAAATCAAAGTGTGATCTGGATTTCAAAACCTCCCTGATTGAAAATTTGAAATCTGAAAATGAGAAACTTAAAAATGAAGTATCTTCTCTTCTGAGTTTGAAGGATACATGGAGATATGCCCAAGGTGATCTGTAACGACCCGTGAATTTCCGTACATTGGCTCGAGTACCACCTCGACCAGAAATCAATTAGGATTAAATCCTTTAGAAATTTAACAAAGTTAACTAAGTACTAAACTCGGTTAGCCATGAAATCCATTGGGATCGCTTTAAATACGATCTGCAAGACCCAAAACTTGCAAAACAAGTGACTCTAGGTTACCCTAAAGTTTAGAACCAAACTCATTACCCGGCTGATCTCGGGAATGAAACGAAACTTCCTATTAGGTCTAGATCGAACATCGGGAGTTCGATTAACACGAAGCTAAGGAACTAGGACCGCCTCACTAGGCTTGACAATCATCTCGAAAATCAGATCCAGCCGATGTCCCACGGCCATTCGTTTCGATCCGGAGCGAAGGTGTGTGAAAAACATTTTTCCCATCCCAAAATAAATATCCGGAATAGTGATCTGGCACCATTCGCTTACGCGTCAGTATTAAGCAACCTGACCGTCAGAATCCGACCAAATTACACCCTCGGATTAAGAAAAATTTCAGGAACATTTACATGTACTTGGAATTTCATATCGTGGCCCACTGACTGTTGAACTGAAAGTGGTCCGCCACGTGCGATCTGGGAATTCGATCGAGTCGAAAATGTAATCCCACATAGATCCATGTGTGGTGAGCTTAAGTCTGACGTTTGGCTCAAGGAGGGCCACCAGAACCTCTCTTTTGAGCTGGAAAAGTGACGAATATCCTATATTAGCAGTAACCCTTGAACCTGAGTCTATTTTGGGAATGTTTTTGGCTATAAAAGGGGCTTAGAACAACCCCTCTCACAGCCATACGAATTTGGGAGAAAAACCCTAGAGAGAGAGAAAGAAAAGAGAGAGAAGAGCTTGGAGTTTGTAGGTGATCTTCCTCCTACTGCTTTTGGTTGTCGCACGGCCTACACCGCTCCTTTTCAGGTATTTTTCCGGCGGTATCCATTCCGTTTGAAGGTAAGAAACCCTAACCCTAGGTCTGATTTGATGTAGGTTCGTTGTAAGTTATGTCAAGGCTAACCGATTCCGCTCTTTAGGCTAGAAAACGTCCGTATACGGAAGCTCTACTACCCTTGCTGATTCGTTGTGATTCCAAGGGCAAAGGTGAGGACTTTAAGTGTATAAGTTACGTTTTTCAACGCTTTCAATGTCAGATAATGATAGATTCATGATCTGCATGTAAATGCACATGTACAAAGTGCTTTCCGTTTCCTGTTTCGATTAACGTTGTAGAATATGGAATTTCACATACTCTAAGTATACGTAGAAATACCGTATACGTATTTTTTTCGGGAAAATGTTTGACATGTTTATTTAATGCATGATTATATAATATATGGATAAAATACTAGTTTGGCGAAAGGAATCGCTGAAATACATGTTCGCTTGTAAACTCTATGTATGTTGAAATTGTGTATTCTAGAAATATCGCATATGTGTAAAATTTGAAAGTGTAATTGTCATGATTATTTGTTGTATGAATATGGTATACGCGGATAAAATAACCGCTTGGCGAAAGAATAACCCTAATACACAATTTGCTAACATACGTCATGTATGTTGGAATGGCGTACTCTAAGTGTTTGTGTAAATGCTTGTGTGTGTAAATGCTTGAGTATTAGTGCCTTAGAGAGGTGCTGATATGGGATTCTTGACTCCCTTAGAGACATGTAGGATCCCCTCCATGCGGTGGTTCGCTAGAACCACTCACTTGTAATGTGTATGTAATTGTATCCCTATGTGGATAGTGCTTTACTCCATGCTTTACAACATGCTTTACTTCATGTTTTACTTCATGCTTTATAACATGCCTGCTAACATGCTTGTATTGCTTTTTATCATGCTTTACTCCACATGCTATGGATGAGAACTGTTTGAGTTTGGGACTATGCCTATAGTCCAAACATTCGGTACCAGACTTGCGATTATGGCTGAGATTCATGTCGCCACAAAGGATGTGTCTGGCGAACCCGAGTCGTACTTCGGTTGGCGATAGTGGTTGGCCACACGGAGTGCTTTTGCGCTCCATATCGCCCAACTTGTGGTGCGCTCGAGCTAGTCAGGCTCGTCAAGTAAACCGAAATGTATTTGTGTGTTCACCATGTTTGGTCGCTACTGCTTGAACCTAGGGTACCAAACTTACCAGTGGCGATCCCGTTAACCATGGTACCTAGATCCGCTAAGACGCATGAGCCGGGCATGGTGGTATGGGATACCGTGGTCGAGCTGTCGGCCTACGCTGGGGCCATGTGCCTCCCCGTAGTGACCATTGCGCAACCAAACTCGTGAGCCGAATACGGTGGTATGGGACACTGTATTCGAGCTGTCGATACTTACGGCGAGAGCCGAGTACGGTGAGACTTGTGCTCGTGCTGACGGGCGACGAGTCCTCCGTAGTATCATCGAGTATACTCCAAGGGCCTGTGATTGGCGACGAGTCTTTCACAGCAACTAGAGTATGAGTTGAGCCGAGTACGGTGAGACCTGTACTCGAGCTGACGGGCAGTGATTGAGCCGAGTATGGTGAGACCTTTACTCGAGCTGACGGCCAGCAATTGAGCCGCATACGGTGAGATCTGTATCCGCGCTGACGGGTGACGAGCCCTTTGCGATGCCTTCACTACGCTTCTCAAACCATAATATCGTATGAGATTATCTAGGATTGACGACCCTAGAATGGATCATGTTTGGGGAATGATACAAGGGAGGTACCTTAGTTTCCCAATACTGCTGTTTGAAATGGACTAATAATAACTTGGTAATCATGAGCATCATCGCACCGCATGTGCTTTGTAGATGTGGCGCACTGAGGGAGTTAAGCATTTGCGAATGTAAGATGATGTCGCTTGAGGGTGGTTTGGCAAGGGCATATAGCATCATGTCATTTCATTTTCGCACTTAACAAGAGTAGTTAGAAATGTTTGATTTGTACTGCTTTATCATTACTGCTTGATTAAATTGATAACATGTTAACCTATGCTTTATTGTTCCACTGAGTTAGCTACTCACTCCCACATTACGGGACGGTGTTTGCAACACCCACCAGACTCTGTCGCAGGTGTAGATGGCGCCTCGGTTCAGGAGCCGGAGCCCAACTTCGATGAGGATCAGGAGGAGTTCTCCTTTATGCAGTACTCTGACGGCTTTGCTTAGGCCGGCTGCATCGCGGGGTTTTCAGGGCTTCTCTTGAGAGTTGTATTTTGATTTTTGACTTAGAAACAATACATGTATATTGGTACTCAGTTAGTACTCATACTCTGGAGTCATAAAATTTTGTTACTTTACATACTTTGAATATAAAATTTCAGTCTTCCGCTTGCTTTTATACAATTGAACTGGAGTATGAATTACTGTTTTGGTATAATCTCATTCATGTTTATTGCGCTAACTCAGACAACATTTAACCATCATTGTGTATGTTGCATAAGTGATGCGTTGGAACTCGGGAGTTGAGTTCATACTCGACCCCCGAATTTCAGGGCGTTACATGATCCAAAATTAGAAAAATTATTATCCGGATCAAGAAAATGTGGCGATCGATCCGGGTTGGGCTATGATAAAAACACGTCTCCTAAACAGAAGAATACTCCTTCCAATTTTGTGAAAGGAGAGACTTCTAACTCAAAAGGAAAAGGTCCTAGTCAAGTTTTTTCTAAAAATACAAAAACTTTTCAAAAACCCAAAAGCAACTATATAAATTTCAAAAATTAGATTCGAAACCCACTAGCTGAAAAAATAGTTGATTTACTTAAGGAGCTATTAAAATCTAACTCAGTAGGTCACTCTTACAACTGTAAACAAAAGAAGACCAACTATTCTCCTAAACCCAAAACAGTTCTGAAATGGGTTCCTAAGGTTGCTTGTTTGGTTGCTCACACTGCTTTTAAAGCTACAAGCCATTCAAAATGGTACCTAGATAGTGGATGCTCCAGACATATGACAGGCGACAAGGCGCTATTCACCGATCTTAAAGATATGACTGATGGGTCAGTCACATTTGGTGATGGTAGCAACTGCAAGATAATTGGCAAAGGTACGGTCAAACTCTATAACCTTCCCTTATTTAAAAATGCTTTATATGTTGAGGGTTTAAAACACAACCTGTTGAGCATATCTCAAATATGCGATAACAACCATAGTATTAAATTTTCTAATCAAGGTTGTGAAATTATAAACGAAAAGGGTTCTGTAATATTAACTGGTCGCAGAACTTTGAAAACTGCTATATAGTAAGCGATGGTAGCTCATCTAAACAAACGTGCTACATGGTCCATACCGATGAGACAGAATTATGGCATAAACGCCTCGGACATGTACACTACCGAAATTTATACAGATTGAGCAAAGGAGAACTAATTAGAGGTCTACCTAAGATGCAAAAAGTAGACAAGATTTGTGGTGAATGCCAGTATGGTAAACAAACTAGGAGCTCTCACAAAAAGGTGAACTCCAATACCACCACAAGACCACTCGAGCTTCTCCACATGGATCTTATAGGACCAATAGGATCCGTAGTGATCATGGATCCGAATTTGAAAATAGCGGTTTTAAGAATTCTGTAGCGATCAGGGAATATCGCATGAATTCTCTGCACCTAAGACTCCTCAACAAAATGGAATTGTCGAGAGGAAAAATAGAGTGCTTCAAGAAATGGGAAATGTTATGTTAAATAGCATGAAGCTCCTAGGAATCTCTGGGCTGAAGCAGTGAATACTGCCTGCTACATTATTAACCGTTTTTATTTGCAAATCTAATAATAAAACGGCTTATGAAATGTGGTTTGAGAAAAAGACTTCTGTCAAATACTTTCGAGTTTTTGGCAGCAAGTGCTATATTTTGCGTGACCGTGAAAATTTGGGAAGTTCGACACTAAAAGTGATGAAGGATCTTTTTAGGATATTCTTTAAACAGTCGTGCATATCTTGTTCTGAACAACAGGACGGTGTGATTCAAGAGTCAATAATGTTGTGATTGACGATCATTTGAATACACCTGTCCCTAATTCAGATAATGATGAAGTTCTTATACTTGAAAACAAGAAACTTCATCAGTGAAACTAATTCTGAATTAAGGACTGTTAAAGATCATCCACTTCTCAAATACTTGAAACCTCTCACTGGTGTGCACCTCGTAGACATTAGAGGACATATGTAACTATGTATGCTTTACATCCCAATAGAATCGGTTACGTGAAAGAAGCACTTTCGGAGAAAACTGGATAGTTGCGATGCAGGAAGAACTTAATCAGTTTGTCAGAAATGATGTCTTGTTACCTTGTTCCTCTAGACCTAAAGATAAACATATTATTGGAACAAATGGATTTTCAAAAATAAATCTGATGACTTGGAAATATTATTCGAAATAAAGCAAGGCTAGTTGTAAAGGGGTATACACAAATTGAAGGTATTACTATAATGAAACATTTGCCCCTGTAGCTCGTCTTGAATCAATCAGAATTTTTATCTCCATTGCTTGTTTTAGGAAGATTAAATTTTACCAAAGGATGTAAAAAGTGCCTTTTTGAATGGTGATTTACATGAAGAGGTATATGTTGAACAACCTACAGGGTTTGAAGATCCTAAATTTACTGATCATGTGTATCGTCTTAAGAAGGCTCTCTATGGTCTGAAACAAGCTCCCAGAGCATGGTACGAAAAACTGACTAAGTTTTACTGAGTCATAATTTTCAGATGGGATGTGTTGATAAGACGCTCTTTGTTAAGAAACATAACGATGATATTCTAATGGTTCAAATATATGTTAACGATATTATTTATGGATCAACCTGTACTAACATGATTGTTGAGTTTGCAGATTTAATGAGTCTAAATTCGAAATGAGCATGGTTGGAGAATTAAATTATTTCCTAGGGTTGCAAGTAAACAACAACCTGATGGAATTTTTATCTCTCAATCAATATGCTCTGAACTTAATTAAGAAATTTGGATTTGAGAATGGTAAAATTTTGATACTCCTATGAGTACAACTTTGAGACTCTCAAAAGACTCTACAGTAATGATGTGGTCCTAAATTGTATCATATTTGATTGGTAGTTTGCTTTATTTGACTGCAAGTAGACCAGATCGCTTTGAGTGTTGGTATTTGTGCTTGTTATCAGTCAAATCCTAAAGAATCTCACTTAACTGCTGTTAAGCGGATTATGCGATAGTCGCAATTCTACTAATCTGGGTCTCTGGTATCCCACATGAGACTAGTGTTCAATTAGCCGGGTACTCAGATGCTGACTGGGCTGGAAACATTGATGATAGGAAATCAACCAGTGGTGGTTGTTTCTACATTGGAAATTGTCTTGTTTCTTGGTTTAGCAAGAAGCAAAGTTCTATATCGCTATCACAGCTGGGAGGCTGAATACATTGCTGCTGAAATGCATGTACTCAGCTTGTTTTGATTGAAACGTATGTTAAGCGATTATGGAATTACACAGGATTCTATGATTTTGTTTTGTGATAATTTCCAGTGCAATAAATATCTCAAAAAATCCAGTTCAGCATTCACGTACTAAACATATTGACATTAGATTTCATTACATTCGTGAATTAGTGGAAGAAAAATTAATATATTTGGATTACATTCCACACGAGACTCACTTGCGGACATTTTCACTAAACGCTCGACAAAAGCAGGTTTAATAAATTAAAGTTTGATCTCGGTAGTTGCAATTTAAATTGAATTTGCATGCTTTGGTGTATCATAATGTACATATGTTTGATGTTTTTTTGCTTAAATTTGGAAATCATTTGAAAATTGTAAATTTTAGTCGGTACTCGACCAGTCATGAGTGTAACGATCGGTCGTAATACGACCGGTCGAACACATCCACGACCGGTCGTGAACTCGTGAATTCACTTTATTTTGGGGATTTGGCTCTTCTTCTTCATTCCTTTATCTCTCCAACGAGCCTAGCCTCGACCGGTCGAACCCACCTTCATGATACTTCAAGGTTAGTGGTTCTTTTACAATTTTCTTGCAGATTCTTGTTATGGTGTTTCAAATTTCACTCTTGTAGAATCTATTGCTCTTCATTGTAAGTTTGGGGTTTTTCTTTGAAAAATCTGTTCTATCAAAACCCACTTCTTCTTTTCTTGCATCTAATAGTTTCCTTGATTCCTCCTTTGAAAATGGATGCTAAGGGTTAAAAGAAAACTACACGTGGTCCCCTTCATCTAGATCAGCATCTATTACGCAACGTCATCTTCGCTCTCTCCGAAAATGATCCTTCAGATGCACGGGATTTGCGTATGCGCATATATTGTTGAGCGTCCTGTTATGTTAATCACATTGCTTCCTTTGGTATCCTTCCTCTGTTGCAATCTGTGGGATGGGATAACATCTTACTTGGGGGTGAGCTGCATACCAGTCCATTGCCCAATCCATGTTTGCATGTATTTGTGATTCTTCTCTTGAGAATTTAACCTTTAAAATTATACTCAAGAGGCTTATTTTCAGTGGATCGACATTTGATAGCTCACCTTATGGAAATTCTGTCAATGATGGGGCATTCTGAATTCATATATTACATTGCAAATTATCAGAATCTGAACGACAAATGCTTACTAGGATTTTTGTAATTTGGATGTTCACTGGACTCATAAAAGTCATGCACTTCCCTTAAGGTACTTGTTACCCAGACACAGAGTGCTTCATAGGATTTTCATCTCAAATCTATTCCGCGTTCTGGTATAAAACCGAACTCACTGCATTCATGGTTCGTGTTTTGCATTCTGTCATCTCTGGTGCGAAAATCTGTCTCCTTCGTTAATTTGTCACTCCATTTTTTTTGTCTTGTCACCATCCAGGTCATAGTGATATTCCCTTTGTTATTTGATGACATGCTCGCCAATCATATGCTCGTGGCTATGCCTGTTAAAGAAAAACCCATCCTCATCTCCCTTTTAATAATTCCAATATTAACAAGATGAATTTAGAATTGGCTCCTGGCCAAGTGGATGCTGGTAGCAGTAGTGCTGAAGCAGGAAATGCAGATCAGCTGGTGATCTTCCTGGAGACGTAAATATGGATGATTTATTAAGAACTTAAGTCAGACTCGGCTGATGATCCTGACTTTCAGCCTCTGATTTTGATGAGAGTTGAATTCTCTTCAAGAACAGGTGGCTCAAATCGTGTTACCCAAGACACTCAATTTTTTTATTTACGCAAATATATGAGGTGGGTTGCTAGGGGTTTACACAAAAGTGATCCATCTAATCCTGCTCCCTCTTCTGGTTCTAACTGAATTTTTATTTGGTCTGTAATAACTAATATTTTTCTTTGCTTTTAGTCTGAACTTTGCTTGCTTACTGACTTTTTGTTGAATTATGCACTATGCTCTCTTACATCTATATTCCATCTCCTATTTTCCTTATCCTTGCTGCCCTTCTTCCTTTGTCATTTTGTGTCAAAAAGGGGGAGAAGTTTTGGGAGGCTTTGGCTTTGGTTGGATTTAATGATTATGATTAGTTTCATTCATGTCTATTTAAATATGGATGTGCTCAGGGGGAGTTAAGCTTCTCAGGGGGAATTATGCTAGATATTGCTTATGATGTCTATATAACTGGTGCATGATTCTCTATTTGAACCTGTTGTGCCTATACTTCTCTTATTTCTATTGGAAGTATTATTTGGGTGTTTTGTCACAAATTTGACAAAGGGGGAGATTGTAAGTGCTATGGTCTCATGCTCCTTTGGTTGTCAAATTTTGTTGTGTCAAAACATCTATCTGTGTCTTGTGTTTGTATGGTGATTTATATGTATTCAAGACACTGCATAAACACTTCATGACATTGGATGTCTTTAAGAAATACAAAGTGTACTTCATCATCCTATCAATGTTTAAAGCTACAATGTTGAAGTTCAAGTCTCAAGAAACAACTTCAAGACTCAAGAAATGACTTCAAGACTCAAAAGCAACGCATGAAGTAGTTTTCACGCTGATGAAGATCTCAAGATTAAAGCTACAACAAGTTCAAGATCTCAAGCTTGATATGGTTCAAATATCTACATTCGTTGAATGGTTGAAGTTCAATGTCCATACGACATGTTTCAGGTTTGACTGACCTTAGGTTGACCTTATAAGTAGGTCACTTTGGATACATAAATCAAATGTTTATTTTACATAAGTTTGGTCTATTCTACGACCAGTCCTAGCTCCTGTTCGACCAGTCCTAGCATTGGTTCGACTAGTCCAAGAAATTCCACGACCAGTCCTAAGTTGTTGAAGATTTTCAGAATTTTTTGGTACACCTACGACCAGTCCTAGAGGTCCTTCGACCAGTCGTAGGAGTGTCTTCGACTCGTTCTCGACCAGTCGTAGGGCTACGACTCAAAGTCCAGTAAGTCAATCTATGGTCCTACGACCAGTCGTAGGTGACCCACGACCTGTCGTAGGGTTCCCACGACCAGTCGTGGAACGACTTTCAAAGATCGCGCTCAATATTTCAAATATCCGTTAGAGCTACGACCAGTCGAAGGTTTCTAAGACCAGTCGTAGACGCGATTTTTGTTTCTATAAATTGAACACAAAATTCAGAGTTTTGAGAATTCAACTCGATTCAATTCAAGAAACTTCAAGTGATCACTCTGAGATAAGTCTGTGTTTATTTTAAGCTACGTTGTGCTTATTTAATATTCCTTTTTGCTAGCTTATTTAATTTGATTTTGTTTCTGTATTCCAATCTTATTTGAAAAGAGGAATTACCTTATTCCTTCTTCTTGGAATCAAAATCAAATATAGCTAGGCCCAACTAGTTAAAATCTAAAATCTATTAGAATTTAGAACCATATTAAAGTGAGTATGGAAATTGAACTTTGACATTCAATCATCTACTCCGATTGGTTCTACCGGGCTGCTACGAAAAGGAGAAATCCAGGTATTTTACAATTCTGTAAAATTTCATTCCTTTTGGTTTTGTTTGAGGTTAAGCCAAAAAATCTCGTTGTATTGGTTATCTGAGGAGAGCCAGAAAACTCAGAAAAGAGGGGTTTTTGAATTGTGTAAGCCCGAGTGAAAAAGACACAATTGTAAAGGTTTTGGGTGAACCTGTGAAAACCTATTTGATAGTGAACGCTAATGTCCCCTGTATGAGGATATTAGGAGTGGAGTAGCATTCTGTGTGGCTGTTGAAAGACAGTTGGTGTACACACAGGCGAACCACTATAACTCTTTGTCTTGTGGATTAAATGCTTGCTTAATTTTCATATCTTTTATCATTCAATTGTGTGGAATGTACAAGTGGATGTGAATGTTGTAACTATTTACATTTCAAGCAAGTGTGGGGATTGTTGTAATAATTTAGATCTATATTTCTGCATTTAATTTCAATTCCTTGCTATTCATTTATTTCTATTAAAATTGAGTCCTTGATCCAAAAGATGTTCTAGAAATAAGGTTGTCCTACCATAAGCCCTTGTTTATTATGGTGTAAGGTTGTCCTTATAACTGAATTTGTATCAATCTCTCAATACTTATTTATCAAGGTGATTTGATTTCAGCATTGTGAATTGATTTATAATTGTAAGGCTATTGGTTTATTTTATTTCCGCTGATTTTATTTTAATTTGGCATAGTCCTATTCACCCCCCCCCCCCTCTAGGACATATTGCTTGGCCTTTTCAAGTGGTACCTTAGATTCAAGCAATAGTATCCATACATGGTAAACACACAATAGGCCAATCGGATTATTTGATAAGTTCGATTAGTACAAGCGCAAGCTGAATTAATTAACATAGAGCGCATAAGTATTCCACGTGGCCTAACCACTGTCGACAATCATGGTATGGCTCAGATTCATCGAGCGTATCCAATGTGGTGAGAATAATTCGGCCACTCAATCGGGAACCGTTACCGATTGCCTGGACTACATTGTAGTACCAATCATACTCAAATGCAGCATGTGGATACATTTGATATTCATAATAGCATTTAACAAACAATTTAAATATAAATCCCATTTAAGCATTTTATCAAACACAATGAATATATTGTTATACATATGCATTTCATCCATAAATCACGTAGTCGCAATTTAGATTAGATGAAGGAAACTATAAATATGGATAAGGTAGTTGAGAATCCCATCTTAACACCCTTATTAAATATAATTCATCAAACAATTTCTCATTCAGACATTTTGTCAAACACTTAGACTACACATTACTACACACATGAACTAACTTAATTACAACATATATTATGGCAACTCCTTTCACAAAGGAGTTGTCATACATACAAGAAACATGTATTCTCGATTAATAGTCATGGCAAGTACAAATCATAATTTCAATTTCATTCAAACATTTCAACAAACACATGGAATGCATTATATATTCACATAGTTCACACACATGAATAATTTATCGAATACATCGTAACTAAGATCCTATAGCAGCAATCAAGTCAGATAGAAATCGTTACTGACATTTAAAGCCTTGAAAACCATAACCTAAACGTTTATAGTCTGCACCTTTCATCGTTTTCTTGTTTCGAACTCTGTTCGTATCCGGAATATGGAAGTTCTGAATATGGAACAACTGGTACCTAAACATTGAAATAGGTTAACTATTTCATCGATTCTTCTATTTAGATTCCTAAAACAAGATTAGAGTTAGGATTTCTTACAGAAATTGGAGTTGGAATCGCTCGTGTAGCGACGGTGGGGAGGAGATTCAGTACGTGGAGTCGTGGGAGTGAGTCCCAACAACGATCTCCCTATCTCACTCTCTTCTCCTCACTCTTTCCTCCTCTTTTCTCTCTTCTCTCTCCTAGGGTTAGAGAAATTCGTATGAAAATGAGAGAGGGATGAGTTAAGGGTCTTATATAGGGTCGAAAGTGGTGCAAATGGACCCAAGGGAATGGTATACTTTGGTTATTGCCAAAGGGTGTCTGTTTTGGGCAAACGGAGCTCATCTGGAGGTCCGTTACTCACTTACGTCACAGAGTAAGTTCCCTAGTAATGGATCTAGGCCAGGATATGATTTCGATCCAATTAGATTTGTGGACCGACCGTGGAGGACTTGTTTCAGTTCAATGGTCATCGTCACTAGATCAGGGCCACAAGTATACAAATATGAGCAGGAAAATTTTCCTGATCTAAGGGTATAGTTGGTCAGAAACTGACGGTCTGAAACCTTCAATTTGGCCTACAAGTGAATAGCCCAATTCACTTAAATCTGAGCTCATTTTCTGAATATATTTGCATTTCTCACACACTGTACTCAGGGCTCTAGTTGTGCGCTTTCAGGTTCTATTCGGGGTCGATTCCTGTGTTGGTTGTCAAGCCCAGTAAGGCGGTCATAACCGTATAGTTTCGCAGTAGTCGGACTTTCAACGCGCGGTCTAGGTCTAATACGGAGTTTCAATGCGCTCTCGAGAGAAACTGGGTTTTGAGATTGCTCCTAGGTTTTCAGGTAATGTTTGGTTAGCGATTCTAATGGTTTTGGGTATTGCAGTTCGTATAGATACTGGTCCAAGCTAATTCCATGGATTATTTACTTTACTACGTAATTAATTTTCGTCTAATTTCCATAGAATTTGATCCTTAGTGATTTCTGCCTGAGGCGGTACTCAGGTTTTTGTACGGATTTTTCTGAGATGTTACAATCTACCCCCCTTAAAGAAAAATTTTGTCCTCGAAATAAGTACCTTTTTGTACTCCTTGAGAATCCGAGGGTAGTTCTTAAGGACCTCGGCTTCTGTTTCCCAAGTAGCCTCTTCCTCAGTGTAGTGAGTTTACAATACTTCCACGAGCGGAATCACTTTGCTGCGTAACATTGGTTCCTTCCTATCAAGGATACATGTTGGTCGCAGTACATAAGTAGCAGCTTGTAACGTCTCGAAAAATTCCGTACGAAGACCCGAGTACCACCTCAGGCAGAAATCACTTAGGATCAAATCCTTTAGAAATTAGACAAAGTTAACTAAGTGCTAAACTGGATTAGCCATGAAATCCATTTGAATCGCTTTAAATACGATCTGCAAGATCCAAAACTTGTAGAATCATTGACGCCAGGTTACCCTAAAATCTTGGATCAATCTCATTACCAAGTTGCTCTCGAGAGCACATTGAAACTCCATATCGGATATGGACAGCACGTCGAAAGTCTGATGACCATGAGATTAAGCGTTTAGGACCGCCTTGCTGGGCTTGATAACCATCTCGGAGATCAAATCCAGATAGTGTCCCACGGCTATTCGTTTGAGCCCGGAGCGAGGAGTGTGAGAAAACTTGGTTTTCTTTAGAAATTAAATCAAATTTACGTAATCTGAGACTTGATGTTTGTGGGCCAAATATAAACAATCAGACCATCGGAATCTGACCCAAATACACCCTCGGATCCGGAAACATTTCCCATACATGTCTGTGTATTTGTAACCCTGATCGAGTTTCTGTGACCGTTGAATTGAAACTGATCCACCACGTGCGATCTGGAAACCCGACTGGAATGAAAACTTAACTCGACCTAGATCCAAGGTCAGTGAGCCTAAGTCCGACCTTTGGCTTAAGGGGGGCTTTAAAAGTGCTACGTTGAGATGGAACAGACCCGCTTTGGACATAACCTAAGTATGCCTTGACCCTGAGTCTAATTTAGTGAGTTTTAAGCCTATATAAGGACCTTAAACCCTCTCTCATTCTCACCATACGAATTTGAGAAAATGTAGGAGAGAGAAGAGAAGAAAGAGATAGAAAGTGTGAGAGAAGTGGGAGAATCTTCCTGCTATCCTACCCTGGTGTTATACGTGCTTAACCATCAAGATCTAATCGCTTTTCTGGCGATTCCGACTTCATTTCTAGGTAAGAAAACCCTAACCCTAACCTGTTTTAAGGTTTTTATCGGTGCAAGTAGGAAGTAGTTGACTTACCTTGTGATATAGGTCGTCGAATCGACGTTGACGAAGGCGTAGAGTTTATGTTAAGTTCGTTACATTTCTACGGCGTAAGGTGCAGACTTTAGACGTATAGGTTATGGTTTTCAACTCTTTCAATGTCAGATAATGGTAGATTCATGATCTGGGTGTTATTGTACATGCACAATCTGATGTTAGTTTTGCGTTTCAGTTGCGTATGCAAATTATGGTAAATTGTGTATTTAGTATATTTGCAGAAAATACCGTATACGTACAAATTTTAAAAGTGTGTTTGCCATGATTAATTACTGTATGAACATGTTATATATGTGTATAATACTTACTTGGCGGCAGGGTTCGCCCCAATTCATGTTTTTGCTATTATACGCTATGTATGTTAAAAGAGTGTATTCTAAGTGTTTGTGAAAATGTTTGTAAGAGTAAGTACTTATATGATTGTGCTTTAGGTAGGTGTTGAGATAGGATTCTCAACTACCTTAGTGATGTGTATGATTTCCTTCATGTACGTTGTTTAAGCGAAACGCTTACTCATGAAATGTATGTGTTGTATTTCCTGTTTGTATTGTGCTTTATAACATGCTTGTTAACATGTTTGAATTACTTTGTTAATTCTGCTTTAACTATTATACATGCTTTCTGGTTACAACTTGAATGTGATTGGGGCTATGTGATAGTCCAGACAATCGGTAACAGGCTGAAGTCGTGGCTGAGATTCATTTCACCACGTAGGATGTGTTTGACGAACCCGAGTCGTACTTCGGTTAACAATGGTTAGGTTATCATTATTTGTGTATAGTTCTACGTTGATCTTGTAATTGATGTCATTGTTTCATATCTCAACAATAGTAGTGGCTGAAGTCGTGGCTGAGATTATTGTGATAGATGTGTTATGAAGTGAGATGTTAGGTTGGCAACAATGGTTAGGCCACGTGAAGTGCTTATGCACTTCATGTCGTTCAGCTGGTTGTGCGCTCGTGCTAGTCGAGCTCGTCACGTAACCCGATCTGTCTAATGTATGTTCCCATTTTTAGATGCTACTGCTTGAACCTAGGTACCAAACTTACCAGTGTAACCCGTTACCTTGGTACCTCATCGATCCGCTAAAACTCATGAGCCGGCATGGTGTATGGGACACTGGCCGAGCTGTCGGCCTATGCTGGGGCCACGAGCCTCCCCGTGTGACCAGTGAGCAACCAGACTCGTAGCCGATACGGTGGTTGGGCCACTGTATTTGAGCTGTCGGCCTACACTGATTGGTGACGAGCCCTTTGTAGTGACCTCGAGCATACTCTGAATTTACGGAGAGGTGACAAGCCTTCTCATAGTGAACAAAGTATAAACTAGGCCTGTATTGATAAGGTGATAAGGGAGTGGTGTAACGAGTGCGTGTAACAGCCCCGACAGCCCTTTACAGTGACCTAGAACTGCATCATCGTATGAGATTATCTAGGACTGACGACCCTAGAATGGATCAGTGTTTGGGAATGATATAAGGAAGGTACCATAGTTTTCCAATACTGCTGTATGAAAAGAACTAATAATAACTCGGTAATCACGCTCATACCATAGCACTGAATGTGCCTGGAAGATGTGGAGCACTAAGGGATGAACGCATGTAACATCCCGAAAAATCGGGGGTCGAGCATAACTCAAAACCCGAGTTCCAGAACATCACTTTTGCAACATAGATAATGATGATTAAATGTTGTCTGCATTAGTGTATTGAACATGAGCGAGATTAAGCCAAAATAGCATATCATACTCCAGAGACAGTTAAATTGCAAGCGGAAGACTGTGATAGATATATAAAATATATAAAAACAGTGGTGGGTCTCCAGAGTGCGATAATGTTACCAGGTTAAATAATTACAAGTACAGTTCTAAAATATACCAAATGCGAGGAAGTGTAATGTCTTCTATCCCAAGTACCATAGCCCCGTCAATACAATACCAGGTCTTCATAGACCTGTCAGAGATTACATGTAGGAGAACTCCACCTCAACATCATAGTAGTAGTCCGGCTCTACTTCACAAGCATCGCCATCACCTGAAACTCAAAAATCTGGTTGGTGTATACAACACCGTCCCGTAACGTGGGAGTGAGTGATCAACTCAGTGGAACAATAAAGCATAGGTTAACATGTTATCAATTCAGTCAAGCAGTAATGATAAAGCAGTACAATCAAACAATTCTAACTACTCTTATTTAATGCAAGTATGAAATGACATGATGTATGCCCTTGCCAAACCACCCTCATGCGACACCATCTTACGTTCGCGAATGCGTTCATCCCTCAGTGCTCCACATCTACTAGGCACATGCAGTGCGATGATGAGCATGATTACCGAGTAATTATTAGTCAATTTCAAACAGCAGTATTGGGAAACTAAGGTACCTCCCTTATATCATTCCCAAACATGATCCATTCTAGGGTTGTTAGTCCTAGACATTTTCATGCGATGATGTATTTCTAGGTCGCTGCAAAGGCTGTCAGGTCTGTTACGCACAAAGGTTACACCACTCCCCCATCACCTCTTTAACGATTCATCACTATGTAGAAACAGGCCTAGTTTCATACTCTATACACTGCGGAAAAACTCGTCACCTCACCGCAATTTAGAGTATGTTCGAGGTCACTACAAAGGGCTGCCAGGGTTGTTGCTCGCATTCGTTGCACCACTCCCCCATCACCTTATCAATGTATGCTGACAGCACGAATATAGTGTCCCAAACCACCATAATCGGCTCACGAGTCTGGTTGCTCACTGGTCACTACGGGGAGGCACGTGGCCCCAGCGTAGGCTGACAGCTCGACCACGGTGTCCCATACCACCATGCCCGGCTCATGAGTCTTAGCGGATCGAGGTACCATGGTTAAAAGGGATTTCACTAGTAAGTTTGGTACCCTAGGTTCAAGCAGAGGCGTCCAAACATGGTGAACATACATAAGACAGATCGGGTTACTTGACGAGCTCGGCTAGCTCGAGCGCACAACAAGTTGAACGATATGAAGCGCATAAGCACTTCTTGTAGCCAACCACTATCACCAACCGAAGTACGACTCGGGTTTGTCGAACACATCTCACGTGGCAAATGAATCACAGCCACGAATTCAATTCTGGTACCGATTTTCTGGACTATAATCATAGCCCCAAACACAATCAATTGCAGATAGATAAAGCAGTAGTGGATCAAGATTCAACTCGTATAATCAAGGTCTGGTATTATCCGTTTAGGGCTGACAGGGCTGTTGCACGCACTCGTTGCTCCACTCCCCCATCACCCATGACGGATCATACAACGTAAATATGAATTTAAACATATGCATTACATAGATAAAATCATAAAGGCAGTTGAGCATGTTATGAAGCACAACCCAAGCATGAGTTTGTACATATTCAATTTCTAATCACACAACTATCCAAGGAAAACATACACAGTTAAAAGAAGTTGAGAATCATATCTCAACACCCTTATACATTACAATTTGCTAACTACTACTCATTCAAACATTTCAACAAACACTTTAAAATACATACATCAGCATACATGACATATGTTGATCACATAGGCATTAGGCCAAATCCTTTCACTAGGGAGTTGCCCCAATCATAACACGCGTACACCCACGATGGGTAATCATGGAAGGTAGGAATCCAAGTTCCATATTCATTTGAACATTTTCACAAACTCTTGGGCTACACATTTCAACTTATATAGCGTATAGTGGCCGTGGCGTGATTCAGGGAAAATCCTTTCGTCAAAGGGGTATTGCCAATACAACAATCAAATATCCATGACAATTAGTCATGGTGAACACGAATGAGAATTCTATACTCATTCAGTCATTTTCACAAACACTTAGAATACACTATTACAACATACATGGTGTATGTTAGCAAAACATGTATTAGGGCTATCCTTTCGCCAAGCAAGTATTTTATCCATGTATAATATATTCATACAGCAAATAATCATGGTAAATACATCTCCAAAATTTATACGTATACGGTACTTTCTAGAATACACAATTTCAACATACATCATGTATATAAGCAAAACATGTATAGGGCGAGTCCTTTCGCCAAACAAGTAATTTATCCACATATAATATATTCATACAACAATTAATCATGTCAAACACATTTCCAAAATTTGTACGTATACGGTACTTTCTACAAATACCTAGAGTATGTAGAATTCCATATTTTTCATCTTTAATCGAAACGGAAAACAGACAGCACTTTGTACATGTGCAATTGCATGCAGATCATGAATCTATCATTATCTGACATTGAAAGCGTTGAAAAGCATAACCTATACACCTAAAGTCCGCACCTTTTGTCGTAGAATCGTAACGAATCAGCTAGGTTTGCTAAGCCTTCGTATATGGCAGTTTGGCGACCTATAGAACGGAATAAGTTAGCTATTTCATAACCTACAACTATCAAAACCCCAAATCAGTTTAGGGTTAGGGTTTCTTACCTAGAAACAGAGCTGGAATCGCCGGGAAAGCGATTAGAACGGAGTGATTGTGCTTGCATAACGGCAGGGAAGCATGACAGGGAGAACCTCCCACAACTCCCACACTTTCTCTCTCTTTTCTCTCTCTCATTCTCAAATTCGTATGGCTGTGAGAGAGAGGATTCAAAGGCCCTTATATAGCCTAAAATCTCACCAAAACAAACTTGGGAACAAGGTATACTTGGGTTTTTTCCAAAGGGCATCTGTTTCAGCTCAACGGAGGACTTTTGGCGGGCCTCCTTGAGCCAAAGGTTGGACTTAAGCTCACTAACAATGGATCTACGTACCATTAAATTTTCGTTCCAGTAGGGTTCCCAGATCATGCGTGGCGGACCAGTTTCAGTTGAACGTCAGCGGATCTCGATCGGAGATTCTGAGTACATGTAAATGTGTATGAAATTTCTCCTGATCCGAGGGTGTAATTTGGTCTGATTCTGACGGTCTGATTGCTTAAAACTGATCCGCAAGCAACACGTGCCAGATTACTATTCAAGATATTTATTTTGTAAAGAAAATAAGTGTTTTCACACTCTCTCGCTCCGGACTCAAGCGAACAGTCGTGGGACACTGTTTGGATTTGATTTCCGAGATGGTTGTCAAGCCCAGCAAGGCGGTCCTAATTCCTTAACTTCGTGTTAATCGGACTTCCGACGTGCGGTCCAGATCTGATACGGAGTTTCGAGATGCTCCTGAGAGCAGCCGGGTAATGAGATTGATTCTAGATTTTAGGGTAACCTAGCGTCAATGATTCTACAAGTTTTGGGTCTTGCAGATCGTATTTAAAGTGATTGGTGCTAATTTCACAGGTTCTCTAGTTTAACACTGGCTAATTCTCACCTAATTTCTAAAGGATTTAGTCCTGTATGATTTCTGTCTGAGGTGGTACGTGGGCCTTTGTAGTTTGTATATAAAGTGATCCGAGTTATATTACTTAGCTAGTTTAGGATAGTGTCTAGGATGAAAGTGCTTAGAAAAATTGAAAGATCAAGGTGGTGAAGGGTGGGATTTGTGGAGGAAATGGGTTAAGGAGCGATTTTTAGACTGTGGGATTCAGTTCTGACAAGTTAATAAGGTGTTAGGATCGACCCATTGCCTAAGGACGTCTAATTCCAGGTTGGGAAAAATCCGGGCTGTTACAATGCATGCCGCGGACGTAAGATGGTGTCGCATGAGGGAGCATTAGCGAGAGCATGCATCATGACTGCATTTATACTTGCATTAATAAGAGTATTTAGGAGTGTTTAATTGTACTGCTTGACTGAATTGATAACATGTTAACCTATCCTTTATTATTCCACTGAGTTAGTTCTTCACTCCCACGTTACGGGACGGTGTTCTGGACACCAACCAGACTCTGTCTTAGATGCAGGTATTGATGAGACACAGGAGGCTGAGCCTGATTACTATGATGATCAGGATGAGTTCTCCTACATGTAGTTCTCTAGAGGCTACGCTTAGTCCATTCAGATGACGGGGCTACAGGGTGTACCATTATAATTGTACCATTTTTGGCATTTTGATTTTTTTTAAAAAATACATGTATATGGTGACTCAGTAAAGTGTTCATACTCTGGAGACCGATTGTGACATTTCTGGCTTTATATATATCTATATACATTTTTCAGTCTTCTGCTTGTGTTTTATAACTTGATTTGGAGTATGAATTACTGTTTTGGTATAATCTCACTCATGATTATTGCACTAACACAGACAACATTCAATCATAAGCATTTATGTTGCATAAGTGATGTTTTGGAACTCGGGTGTTAAGTTGCTACCCAACCACCGATTTTTAGGGCGTTACAAGTTGGTATCAGAGCATGATTTGGATTAAACCGGACCTGGGTTATGGTCACACGACGTACGCTGACGTATTTTGACATAGGAGGGTGCAACGAATGTAGAAACAGTCCTAGGTATCCCGATTTCGCCAATTGGCGAAGTTCACTAAAATCGGTCGTTTTGTTTGAGTCTGTACTCCACCGCGATCGTACGAGTCGACCCCAAAACACTTCTAGACCGTCAAACGATAGGTTTAAATCACAATTCACGCCATCCCAGCCGTTAGAAATCGGTACATACAGGTATGTATTAGAAACATCCCAAAACTACCGAAATGACTCAAAACAGAGCGCAAATCCAGAGGGACCCAGGGTGGACCCCACATCATTTTAGGGCCTAGGGGTCATGAGGACCTCGCCCAAATACCGAGGCATCGTCGAACAGTCCAGAGAGTGGCGAGGACCTCGCCGAGTTGGTGAAGCCTCGCCTGTTAACTGGCTGGCCCGGGCGGGCTGGTCGGGCCGACGCACTTTGGGGCCTAGGGTGACCCCCTGATATATGGGCCGTGGTTTAAAACCACCCCAAATGAATACCTCCTTCACAAAACCCCCCTCCAAGCTCTCCCTTTCCTTCAAAAATTTGTTTTTCTCTCTCAAACCTTCCTCCAATCACCAACTCTGTCATTTTCTGTTCCCACACTCCTCTCATTTACAGCCTACCCTCTACTCTTTCCGTCATTTGAGCTCCTACGCCTCATTTGAAGCTCAAAGTCCTCTCAACCCATCCCATCTCTTCATTTTCTTTCTTCTAACCCTGTCATTTGGGCCTTTACAACCGCTGTTGAGGCTCAGATTTGTGGAGAACCAGAAACTCCAGCCCTATTCCTTCTTTTTCTTCACTTGCCATGGCCTTCTTCGAGTTCGTTGCGGCCATTTTCTCGGTTTCCGCCGTCCTTTCTCTCATGGGAAAGAGAAAGGGGGCCACGGATAAAGCTGGGCCTAGCCGCCCTACGCGTTCGAGGAGGCCGAGAGGCGCCGCCGCTAGTACAAACACCGCTCAGGAGTTTCGGACGAAGCGGGATCTTGATCTCCGGGTTCCTGCTGAAAGGGCTCGGTTGACAGAGCTATCTCATGGAGTTTATGAGGACCGTAGGGTCCTTTTTGAAGCTCAAGTGGATGGGCGGCTCTTTGGAGAATATCTGTTGTTCGAGTTCGTGGAAGGGGTCCATTGGGGTCCACTATTTGATGGCGAGTATCGCACCAATGCGAGCTCTGTCTGAGCTTTCTATGCCAACATTCACGAGCCTACACTTGAACCATTGCAGTTCAAGATCCCATGTGGACGGGATCGGTTGGCCACTGTTGATGTCAGGTTGATATCTCGGCTTCTGAATGTGCCCCTTGGCGAGGTGCATGCTAGCGAGCTGAATCTGAGGACTGTACGTGAAAGGGATCGTCGCACACATTTCCTTTGTGGTAGCCTACTGGTCGAGTGGCAGCCGAATAAAAGTCTTCTAGCGACCGAAATGTCTGACGACTTCCGTTTGCTCCATCACATCTTCATATTCAATGTCTACCTCAGGTGGAGCAATCACAGTGAATGTACGCCCCTCATGGTAGATTTCCTGTATCAAGTGGGGCAGAGAGCGAACCTGTGCGTGCCTACGTTCGTGCTGCGATAGATAATTAAGACTATACGCTCCGCTAGAAGGACTGACTCGCTCCCCTTCGGTCGGCTCATATGCAAGATTGCACATCAATTTGGCTACAGTCTTGGGGCGGAGATGCCGGTGCCAATTCATCACATCAATGAGGCTACCCTCAACCAGATGGAGATCGGGCCACGACAACGCCAAGCTTGACTTGAAGAGAGCGATGATGAGACAGAGAGCGAGGAAGAAGAGAGTGAGGAAGATGGAGCTGAGATAGAACAGGAAGAAGAGGAAGAAGAGGCCCAGGATATGGAGGAGAGCTCCCCTCCTACTCCACCAGTGCAGGGCGCTGATCGGGCTGCTTGGGATACTCGTATTGCTGGACTGGAGGAGGATCATGCTGAGCTACGACAGGGTCAGGCTGTCCTACGACAAGATTTCATGGATCTTCGGGGCCTTGTGAAGCACAAGTTCAAGAAAGTAACTCGCACGTTGAAGACTATCCTGTGCTGTCTGCAGGATAAGGGTGCCCCTCCTCCATCGCCAGACTCGGATGCCTAGTCATCTATACTGTTGTCTTGTATTTTGCTTTGGTTATCGCCTTAGGATGCTTATGTTTTCATGTTGTTGGGTGTAGTAGTTGGTAGAATGTTTTGGATGTTTGAGGCTTGGTTGTATTAGCTCCCATGCATCTCCTGTCATGATTCATGCAACTCTGTATTCCATGTATTATGACAATTTTGGTAATGAAATGCATACAGCCTCTTTTGCTATGAAGTGTGTGGAATGCTTAAGTGATTGTGTATTGTGTTGTTAGGCTTCATCTGACATGCGTTGCACCCTATGTTGTATAGGGCATGCTACGGAAATATACGCAGAGCACGGCACATCTCGCACTCACTGATACGATGGACCAGGCTCCTTCCCACAGAGATGGTCGTACAGACCCTGGTTTGGGCCTGGATCATGAGACTATATCTGCATCTCAGCCTTCCATTGGTCCTACAGCTGGACTACCACCTTGTACACCACCGGTTCGCGAGTAGAACCGTGCGTCTTCCTCGATGCAGTACGTGCCTCAGCCTGCCCCACCTATGGATAGGTTGGAGCAGTTATTGATGATGATGCACCAGCAGCAGGTGCAGCATCAGCAGCAGCTCTTGGCCACTATTGCAGCGGCCTTATCTCAGGGTGAGAGTGCGACTCAACCTTCACCATCTACATGTCCTACTGAGACTGCAGAGCCTTCAACTCAGGCTGAGGATGTGCCTCCGCCTGCACCTACTGCATACCCCACGGGGCATTTAGGTACTAGTGGCCTTATCGAGCGATTCCAGTGCTTGAGGCCTCTTACGTTTACGGGTTCTCACAGACCCGAGGAGGCTAAATATTGGCTAGACCGCATCTCCAAGATGTTACGGATGCTACATTGCACCGAGTCAGAGCAGGTTGAGTTGGCCACATTTATGTTTGAGAAGGAGGCCAGTATGTGGTGGGATGGTGTCCTACGGACAGTTGCAGTTGGCTACGTATTTACCTGGGCAGCTTTTGAGTTTAATTTCCATGAAAAGTACTACCCTCAGACCTACCGACATGAGAGGGAGAATGAGTTCTTGCGCTTCAGGAAGGGAGGCATGACAGTTACCGAGTACGAGCATCGATTTACTGAGCTGGGCAGATACATCCCTACGATACTCGCTGATGAACAGATGCGGATATGACATTTTTCTGAGGGTTTATGACCTGATATTTGGTCGAAGATGTGCTGTGTCAGCATACCCTCCTATGCCGAGTTGGTTCATATGTCTATGAGCGCAGAGTAGGATGTTGAACGACTGACACGTTCTCGTGGCCCTATGATTCCTAGGCCACGACCAGATACCCAGAGTGGGCCATTCCTCAGCAAGAGGCCTCGTATTAACTCTCCTCCCAGGATTGCGGCGCTAGTAATTCGAATGAGGCGTCCAGGTGTAACCTGTTCTTACTGCGGGAATTCAGGTCACCCTGCAAAGAGTTGGATGAGAGACAGCGGGTTTGCACCACCGCAGCAGATTAATCGTCCTCGTCCTCAAGCTTTATCGGCTCCACCACTACAGACAGCACCTGCACATCCATCCTTCAGACCTCCTGCACCTCATTTTAGGCCGCCACAGTGACCTATGGTGCCTCAACCCAACCGACCTCAGCATGCACGCATTCACGCACTTACGGCGGAGGAGCCAGAGACAGCACCTTCAGCACCTATGGCCTTCGAGGTCACTGCACATGTCCAAGGTATTCCTGTCTTCTTGCTGGTGGACAAAGGGTCCACTACCTCTATGATCTCATGCACGACAGTCAAGCGACTGGGGTTGATCACTGCTCCTACGAGGGGAGTGAGGGTCATCACTGCCACGAGGACTTTCTTTGATGTTACTAGTATGTGTGAGGGCTGTCCGATAGACTTGGGTGGCAGAACTATATTAGTCGACTTGAGCGTCGTCCCCCTATTCCATTACGATGTCATTTTCGATATGGACTGTCTTACTAAGATGCGAGCAGAGATCGATTGCGAGACTAGGATGGTTACAGCCCACGGACCAGAGGGCACGACTTTTACTTTCCCTGTTCCGGTCAGTCACGTTTCTCGGTTGTGGTGTTTCGCTTCTTCATTAGAGGCTACTGATGTGCCGATGCTTGTGGATACGCCTGTAGTTCATGTCACGCCCCAAATCCGGAAATCGGATTCACTGGAATCCCGATCGCCGAATCCGGTGCCGACAGCCTCCGTAGTACCCCATTCTCGACTCCTAGCGTCCATACGCCAGATTCCGATCCTGGGATCCTACAAGGAGGATTTTTTTTTTCTTCAGTGTACATTTAACTCATAATAAGCATAACCACAAGATTACCCAATTCACAAAGGCAACATCATCATCACATATCCACTAATATAATCGTTTGAGTACAATGCTGAAAGGGAAATACATAAATCGAAAATCAAGCTCCAGAAGACCGCTGCACGCTCCAAGATCGTCACTGCCGCAACCTAACGTCACCTGCCGCATCTATCGTGCATAAGCTTATAAAAAGCTTAGTGGGTGGTGAAAGTGTGTGCACAAGGTAAGTGCCAAGAATGCAATACAATGCCATAAATCATATAACATTGGCAATACAGGCAAGATCATGAATCATACGATATCAGAGTAAGCGGAAATACTAGCAATCTATAAGTCCATGAATGCTATCAGCCGTACCAAGGCTATGCGATGCAAAAATATAATAACTAATATACTGAGGGAGCAAGATATATCAGCTATGCAATGCGAAGACAGTAAGCCAACTACTATATGTTGAGGATGCAAGGCAATATGCAAATCATGCTAAGTTCGTCTAAGCTATATAAGTACAGGAACATAACAACCCAAAATGTCATATGCCTGCGGATGTAATGCAAAATGCGATGCGAATGAAATGACCATGCTGGAGTGTGAAGTCGGGATGATAGTACGTAGTATCGCAGGCTACGGGGTCCACCACAAGGGACTTCTATCCAAACTAGTCCCATACCTGAATTTGGATAGTCAGACTCAACGTGGTAAACTCCTGATCTCAGGTTAGTCGCGCGCCCAACCGAAATCCTTGCCATAACGAAGGTACACAACAATTAGTTGCGCACCACCAGCCCGAGTGGATAGTGAATGAATGGATGAATGAGCATGCAACTCCTACTCGATAAGTCCACATATCAGTACGGTTCCTCTCTGGGAAATCACCGGGGTCTATTACACTCCAAACCAAATTGCTGCCCCATCGCGCGCAACAAGGTGAGTGGAAGAGACCTCACTATCTGCCTGCCAATATCGGGCCCGGCTCGTCGATAGCGGACCCATTCCTCGAGCTGGTCAGACTCAGCCTAGCATTGCCCCCTCCTCTCGGGCAGGTAAGGCCGCACCCCCTTCCAACCGACCATGACACAGTGGGAGACGCGGCCTAACGGTATACAGCCCTCATGCGCTCATGCATCCACTCGGTCTAGACATTAGAGCAACCTCTGGAACCAAGAGGGTTTAGGGACTTTCACCCAGGGATATCTATAGCACCCAATGTAGAACAGATTTTCGGTGTCCCATCTGGCCATCCACGAACTACCTGTGGAGGCTACGACCGTGATGTCGCTAGGGCGTATAGTAATCACAGCACACAATGCAAGATGCATGAATCATACAATCCAGTCATACCTCAATCCTACGCATACCATGCGCTCATGTGAGATAACCTCCGCCTATCAGGGAGTCTCATAACAACATGCTCAATGACATATGCAATGACCAACCACGTCTCATAACAAACATGCAGATGATGCGTATGGGCATGTATCATGATGCCATGCAGTCACATATTCATAATCGGTATCAATAACCGGTATCAACAATCGGCCTCGACAATGTGGACATTTAACCAACATTGCCCCCAAGGAATGGTTCACACAAAGCCAAACATATAATGGGCCCACGACCTCACACAAAGGCCTAATATATAACACGATGGGCCTTACTCAAGGGTCACATATACACAACAGGTGGACCCTGCTCATGGGTCTAATACATATCACAATGGGCCTTGCCCCATAGGCCATATATGAATACGTCATAATGAGCCTTACCCATGGGCCATGAACACATCACAATGGGCTTTGCCGACGGGCCTCAAATATATGACATGTGGACCCTACACATGGGTCTCGAATACATCAAATGGGTCATGCATCATGGGCCTACTACGTGTCATAATGGGCCTCAACTACGGGTCGCATGTACATCATATAGGTCACGACAATCGGCCTTGGCAATCGAAATCGGCCTCGACAATCGAATCGACATTCGGCCACGACAATCAGAATCGATCGATAATCAGAATTGGCAAATCGGTCACAACCATCGGGATGGATAAATAATCAGAATCAGCAAATCGGTCACGTTAATCGAAATCGGCAATCGGTCAAAATAATCAGAATTAGCAATCGGTCACGACAATCGCACCGATCGATAGTCAGAATCGGTAAATCGGTCACCGATCGGAGTCGGTAATCGGTCACGACAATCGGGATCGGTGAGAATGGGCCTAACATGGCCTAACGGAAGGTCATAATGTGGTCATTCAACCATCATTGCCCATCAATGTGAACATTTAACCAACATTATTTCCAATGAGTGGCCCACATAATCATCATTGCATACATCATGAAGTAATCGCACACCGCAATGGACCTCATATACATCACATTCGGCCACATACGAAGGCCCTACATACGTCTCATTGGGCCTCACTCGTGGCCCTTATGTACATCTCATTGGGCCTCAACCCATAGTCCATCAAATACATCAAGTGGATCGCACCCACGGGCCACACCAATGGGCCCCATCTATATCGAGTAGGCCATATCACATGGGCCGCACCGGTGGGCCTCATATACATCAAGTGGACCGCGTCCATGGGCCGCACCAATGAGCCTCATACATATCACAATGGGCCTTACCCATAGGCTACGAATACATCACAATGGGCCTTGCCCATGGGCCTTAGATTCAAGTTGGTGGGCCCCATCATATGGGCCTTGTATACATCACATCGGGCCTCACTCATGGGCCCAATATACATCACAATGAGCCTCTCCATCTAGGCCTCAATTCCATCATAATGGGCCCTATCCCGTGGGCCTCAATACATCACAATGGGCCTCATAACATAGGCCTAGAAAAGCGGATGAAACGTGTGCATGCAGCACGCACATCATGGTAGGCCGCACAAATAAACATCATAGATATACAACACATGCGTCAATGGTGAGGTCCACACGTCCAGAGATTAGACGGTGTGGATATCTCACATGCATCATGAGAGAACCATGTGTGTGGACAACACACTCATCAAGTGGGGGTACATGGCCAAACAGCCTGGATGGTCAGATCCATCACGGTGGAGACCCACCGTCACTACCATGGATGGTATGGATAAGAACATATACATCCATGTGGGTACCACCGTCCAGGGGACGGTGCAGATGAAGCACCGCAGCAAGGTGCGGTCCACGGTTGAACATTGGAGGTATGGATCTGCTTCATTTTGGAGCAGATGGCGTGGATCAAAACACCTATCACGATCATGCCCACTGAACTGGACGGATGGATATAAGAATAACCTCGTGATCAGACCCAGATGGATGGTCTGGATGTATCAGATGCATCAGAGGTGGGTCGACGGTGTGATAAGACCCATACATCATGCGTGGCACTACTTGGCACCGTCCTCAGATGGACGGTGTGGATACAAACTACATCATCGTGGCCCCACCCCACCAAAAAGGATGGACGTCTATGGATAAAATCCATGCCTTAGATGGGATATCCACCGTCCAATCCATTGGACAAAGGATGGAAAGGATAAGACACATACCTCCGGTGGGTTCCACGTGGTGGGCCACCCACTCCATTCCTCTCCCTTAAATATATAAATATATAATATAATATTATATATTATATCATAACAGTATAATATAATATAATATAATATAATATAATATAATATATACTATAATATTATACTATATCATCAACTCTCCCAGCGTCCAGAGAGTCTGGACGCTGGATGGACGGTTGATACAAACGTTACGGTGGGCCCCACCCCTGACACACGTGCAGGGTGGGTCCCACACAAGCCATCAGCTCCCTACAAATGGTTACACGGTATGGATTTAACGCATACCTCAAGACAGGGTCCACAGGCCCTGCTGACGTCCTTGGGCAGCAACCGTTGCCTGCTGTATGGGACCCACCGTGATATGGGCGGTTTGGATAAAACTTATATGCCAGGTGGGTCCACACGATCTGGACGGACCAGATCAACACACAGCTCACGATTTGGGCCACAAAATTTGGTGACGCTGATGCAGCAGCCATCTTGCTGCTGTAAGATGGAGGGACGGCGTGCTACATACATCAGGTGGAGTGCCACCTTGGATGGACGGTGTGTGTAAAAAAAAATACATACACCCAGGCCCCACATCACTATACAAAATTGTCCAGCACCGTCCAGATCATCTGGACGGTGTGGATGAACAAATATATCACGGTGTGGCCCTTCCAACAATGGGTGGTTTGGAGAGACACATGCCTCGTGGTCAGCCCATAGCTGTTGACGTCAACAGTAGCATGAGCTGCTGGATGGCTCAGATACTCAACACATCATATGGTGGGCCACACGCATCAAAGGAGAGAGAGAGAGAGAGAGGCACCTACCGATCGGCCTTCTTTCTTCCGCCAATGCATGTTAGAGCTTTAAAGGTATGATTTCAACGGTTGGGATCGATTTTGGAGGGTGGGATTGGGTGGTAGGGAGGTAGGCCACACATAACATCCCCTCTCCCATGGAGAATGCTTGGACGTGGGTTGCTCTCATGGAGCTTGGGAGAGAATGAGAGGAAGAGAGAGATGAGAGAGAGGTGATGTGAGTGATGGAGTGATGGGGAGAGAGATGGGTGAGGTGATGGGAAAGTTGACTTTAGGGATGGGGGTTGTACTTGGGGATGGGTGAGTGATGTGTGAGTGATTGATGAGATTGATGGGATTAATGGGGTTGATTCTCTTGGGTTTTGTAACGCGCGGCGTTTTTCTCGAACTGAACGCGGGCATACATCTCCTGGCCAGAGTATCGGATCGGCGCGCGAGACGCGGCATCGGAACCGCGGCGACGGCGCGGTCGCATTGGCACTAGTCTTAGGTTGAGTCGACTTGGGTTGACGGCGTGTGAATCAGGGTCGCGCGCAACACCGGTTAAGGGTCGAAGGTTGCCGAAATTCGACCGGGAAGACCGCGAAAGCCTATGGAACGGTACGGTCTAGGATACGGGTCTTACAGTTCAGGCTTTTGACGACGTGTTTGAACCGATTCCTGGGTTGCCTCCTCGGCGCGAGATCGACTTCACCATTGATCTTGTGCCTGGTGCGACACCCGTTTCATTACCGATGTATCGCATGCCGCCATGTGAGATGGAGAAATTGAGGAAACAGATTGATGGACTGGTAGAGAATGACTTTATATGACCTAGTGTGTCTCCTTGGGGAGCACCTGTGTTGTTTGTCAAGAAGAACGACGGATCGCTACGGTTACATATTGATTACCTTAGGTTGAACCAGTTGACCGTGAAGAACAAATATCCTTTGCCCAGGATAGACGACCTGTTTGATCAGTTGAGGGGGGCAAAGTATTTTTTGAAGATCGATTTACAGTCAGGGTATCATCAGTTGAGCGTCAGGGATGAAGACGTGCAGAAGATGGCTTTCAGGACCTGTTTTGGGCATTACGAGTTCCTTGTGATGTCATTCGGTCTCACGAACGCACCGGCCGTGTTCATGGACTTGATGAACGGGTATTTCAGTCATTTCTATACCGATTCGTCGTCGTATTTATAGATGACATCCTGATATACTCCACGAGTCGGATATACTCCACGAGTCGGGAAGAGCACGAGGAACACTTACAGGCAGTCTTAGATATTATGAGGAAGAACCAGTTGTTCGCGCAGTATAAGAAGTGCGACTTCTGGCAAGAGGAAGTAAAGTTCCTTGGACATGTGGTGTCCAAATAAGGGATAGCAGTGGACCTTGCTAAGGTAGCCGCCATTCAGGACTGGAAGCAGCCTGAGTCAGTTACTGAGGTGAGGAGTTTTCTGGGCCTGCAGGCTATTACCGACGATTCATTCGAGACTTCTTGAAGACAGCCAGACCGTTGTCACAGTTGACACGGAAGGATCTGAAGTTCGCCTGAATGAGAAGGCGGAGGCCGCTTTTCAGGAGCTGAAAGACAGACTGACATCCGCCCCTGTGCTAGTATTGCCAGAGCAAGGGGTCAAGTACACTATATACACTGACCCGTTCTCGTGTTGGTTTGGGTTGTGTCCTTATGCAGAAGGACAGGGTGATTGCGTATGCCTCGAAACAATTAAGGAAGCATGAGGAGAATTACCCTATGCACGACCTTGAGTTAGCAGCAGTCATATTTGCATTGAAACTCTAAAGACATTACCTCTACGGAGAGGAGTTCGAGCTTTTCTGCGACCACAAGAGCCTTAAGTATATATTCACCCAGCGAGACTTGAATATGAGGCAGCGCCGATGGATGGAGACCTTGAAGGATTTTAAGTTCGAGGTTTCCTACTATCCTGGCATGGCTAACCTTGTGGCAGATGTGTTGAGTCGCAAGAAGGCTATATCATTTGCGGCTCCGGTGATGATAGCAGAGTGAGATATGTTGGAGTTCGTGTGGGACTTCGAGCAAAATCTCACAGTGGAGGAGCCATTCGAGTGTGTCGCACACGTTCGGGTGCGGCCACTTATTGATGATCGGATTATCGAGGCCCAGAAGGGCGACGAGCGTTTGTCTGAGCTTCGAGAGCAAGCTACCGATGTTGTAGACTCCGAATGGAGAGTTGGCACAGATGGGGGCCTACGATACCGTGGCCACCTATGCGTCCCAGATATTCAGGACTTGAGACAGGAGCTTCTTGAGACTGCCCATATGTCGAAGCTCGTGATGCATCCTAGTAGCACGAAGATGTATCAGGATATGAAGCGGTCGTATTAGTGGGACAATATGAAGGTCCACATCACAGAGTATGTTTCACGTTATCTCATGTGTCAGCAGGTCAAGGTCGAGCATCGCCGACCTCTAGACTCCTTCAACCCATGCCCATAGCTGAATGGAAGTTGGACTTCATCTCTATGGACTTCATCTCGGGGCTGCCGAAGACGAGAAAGAGTTATGACTCTATTTGGGTGATCGTGGATCAATTAACCAAATCGGCTCATTTTCTCTCTATTAGAGTGACGAACTCTGCAGACGACTTGGCTAGGTTGTACATCAAAGAAATAGTGCGTCTGCATGGAGTTCCCTTGGAGATTATGTCAGACAGAGACACGCGATTCACATCTATCTTCTAGACTCATATCCAGGAAGTGATGGGTGTAAAGTTGAAGTTCAGTACTGCGTTTCACCCTCAGACCGACGGGCAGACAGAGTGGGTGAATCAGATTTTGGAGGATATGTTGCGGGCTTGTGTTTTGGATTTCAAGGACAGTTGGGATTACTGTCTACCGTACGTAGAGTTCGCCTACAACAACAGTTTTCAGGCAGGTATTGGTATGGCTCCTTACTAGGCCTTGTACGGGCACCCTTGCCGAGCACCGCATTGCTGGACAGGGTTGGCGAACGCAGTTTGGTTAGCCCAGAGTTAGTACAGGCGACCTCGGAGAAGATCGACATTATCAGACGTCGACTTCTAATGTCCAGAGCAGACAGAAGAGTTATGCCGATACGAGGCGGCGACCACTTGAGTTTGAGGTTGGAGATCATGTATTCCTCAGAGTTTCCCCTATGAAGGGAGTCCTTCGGTTTGGGAAAAAGGGGAATCTTACGCCGCGGTTCATTGGCCCATTTCAGATACTTGATCGAGTAGGAGCGGTGCCATACCGTCTTGCTTTGCCCACTCCACTTGCAGGTGTGCATAATGTATTTCATGTATCTATGCTAAAGAAGTACGTCCCTGATCCTTCACATATCATCAGCTAGGAGCAGGTTTAGTTGAGCGAGGATGCTACATATGTACTATGTCTGACACGTATCCTAGACAGGAAGAAGCAGGTATTGCATAGCAAGGTCATTCCACTGGTAAAGGTACTGTGGACGCATCATACAGAGGAAGAAGCTACTTAGGAGACAGAAGTCGAGGTCAGAAAGAACTACCCTCAACTTTTCGAGGAGTACGAAAAGGTACTAATTTCGAGGACGAAATTTTTCTTTAAGGGGGGTAGATTATAACGTCTCGAAAAATTTCGTACGAAGACCCGAGTACCACCTCAGGCAGAAATCACTTAGGATCAAATCCTTTAGAAATTAGACAAAGTTAACTAAGTGCTAAACTGGATTAGCCACGAAATCCGTTTGAATCGCTTTAAATACGATCTGCAAGACCCAAAACTTGTAGAATCATTGACGCCAAGTTACCCTAAAATCTTGGATCAATCTCATTACCCAGTTGCTCTCGAGAGCACATTGAACCTCCGTATCGGATCTGGACCGCACGTCGAAAGTCCGATGACCACGAGATTAAGCATTTAGGACCACCTTGCTGGGCTTGATAACCATCTCGGAGATCAAATCCAGATAGTGTCCCACGACTATTCGTTTGAGCCCGGAGCAAGGAGTGTGAGAAAACCTAGTTTTCTTTAGAAATTAAATCAAATTTACATAATCTGAGACTTGATGTTTGCGGGCCAAATATAAGCAATCAGACCGTCGGAATCTGACCCAAATACACCCTCGGATCTGGAAACATTTCCCATACATGTCTGTGTATTTGTAACCCTAATCGAGTTTCTGTGACCGTTGAATTGAAACTAGTACACCACGTGCGATTTGGAAACCCGACTGGAATGAAAACTTAACTCGACATAGATCCAAGGTCAGTGAGCTTAAGTCCGACCTTTGGCTCAGGGGGGCTCCAGAAGTGCTCCGTTGAGATGGAACAGACCCGCTTTGGACATAACCTAAGTATGCCTTGACCCTGAGTCTAATTTAGTGAGTTTTAAGCCTATATAAGGACCTTAAACCCTCTCTCATTCTCACCATATGAATTTGAGAAAACCTAGGAGAGAGAAGAGAAGAAAGAGAGAGAAAGTGTGAGAGAAGTGGGAGAATCTTCCTGTTATCCTACCCTGGTGCTATACGTGCTTAACCATCACGATCTAATCGCTTTTCCGGCGATTCTGACTTCATTTCTAGGTAAGAAAACCCTAACCCTAACCTATTTTAAGGTTTCTATCAGTGCAAGTAGCGAAGTAGCTGACTTACCTTGTGATATAGGTCGTCGTATCAACGTTGACGAAGGCGTAGAATTTCTGTTAAGTTCGTTACGTTTCTACGGTGTAAGGTGCGGACTTTAGACGTATAGGTTATGGTTTTTAACGCTTTCAATGTCAGATAATGGTAGATTCATGATCTGGGTGTTATTGTACATGCACAATTTGATGTTCGTTTTGCATTTCAGTTGTGTAAGCAAATTATGGCAAATTGTGTATTTAGTATATTTGTAGAAAATACCGTATACGTACAAATTTTGAAAGTGTGTTTTCGATGATTAATTACTGTATGAACATGTTATATATGTGTATAATGCTTACTTGGCGAAAGGGTTCGCCCTAATTCATGTTTTTGCTAGTATACACTATGTATGTTAAAAGAGTGTATTCTAAGTGTTTGTGAAAATGTTTGTAAGAGTAAGTACTTAGATGATTGTGCTTTAGGTAGGTGTTGAGATAGAATTCTCAACTACCTTAGTGATGTGTATGATTTCCTTCATGTACATTGTTTCAGTTAACCGCTTACTCATGAAATGTATGTGTTGTATTTCCTGTTTGTATTGTGCTTTATAACATGCTTGTTGACATGTTTGAATTACTTTGTTAATTCTGCTTTGACTATTATACATGCTTTCTGGTTACGACTTGAATGTAATTGGGGCTATGTGATAGTCCAGACAATCGGTAACAGGCTGAAGTCGTGGCTGAGATTCATTTCGTCACGTAGGATGTGTTTAACGAACCCGAGTCGTACTTCGGTTGGTGACCGTGGTTAGGCCACGCGAAGTGCTCATGCACTTCATGTCGTTCAGCTGGTTGTGCGCTCGTGATAGTCGAGCTCGTCACGTAACCCGATCTGTCTAATGTATGTTCACCATGTTTGGACGCTACTGCTTGAACCTAGGGTACCAAACTTACCAGTGTAACCCCGTTAACCTTGGTACCTTGATCCGCTAAGACTCATGAGTCGGGCATAGTGGTATGGGACACCGTGGGCGAGCTGTTGGCCTACGCTGGGGCCATGAGCCTCCCCGTAGTGACCAGTGAGCAACCTAGACTCGTGAGTCGAATACGGTGGTATGAGACACTGTATTCAAGCTGTCGGCCTACACTGATTGGTGACGAGCCCTTTATAGTGACCTCGAGCATATCTGAATCTGCAGAGAGGCGACGAGCCTTCCCGTAGTAAACAGAGTATAAACTAGGCCTGTATTGATAAGGTGATGGGGGAGTGGTGTAACGAGTGCGTGTAACAGCTCTGGCAGTCCTTTACAGCGACCTAGAACCGCATCATCGTACGAGATTATTTAGGACTAACGACCCTATAATGGATCATTGTTTGGGAATGATATAAGGAAGGTACCTTAGTTTCCCAATACTGCTGTATGAAAAGAACTAATAATAACTCGGTAATCATGCTCATACTATAGCACTGCATGTGCCTGGAAGATGTGGAGCACTGAGGGATGAACGCATGCCGCGGACGTAAGATGGTGTCGCATGAGGGAGCATTGGCGAGAGCATGCATCATGACTGCATTCATACTTGCATTAATAAGTGTATTTAGGAGTGTTTAATTGTACTGCTTGAATGAATTGATAACATGTTAACCTATACTTTATTATTCCACTGAGTTAGCTACTCACTCCCATGTTACGGGACGGTGTTCTGACACCTACTAGACTCTGTCTTAGATGTAGGTATTGATGAGACACAGGAGGCTGAGCCTGATTACTATGATGATTAGGATGAGTTCTCCTACATGTAGTTCTTTGGAGGCTACGCTTAGTCCATTCAGATGATGGGGCTACAGGTTGTACCATTATAGTTGTACCATTTTTGGCATTTTGATTTTTGAAACAAATACATGTATATGGTGACTCAGTAAAGTGTTCATACTCTGGAGACCGATTGTGACATTTCTGGCTTTATATATATCTATATACATCTTTTAGTCTTCTGCTTGTGTTTTATAACTTGATCTGGAGTATTAATTACTGTTTTGGTATAATCTCACTCATGATTATTGCACTAACACAGACAACATTCAATCATAAGAATTTATGTTGCATAAGTGATGTTTTGGAACTCGGGTGTTGAGTTGCTACTCGACCCCCGATTTTCAGGGCGTTACACAGCTTCACTCAACTGTACCCGCTCCCATTTGATAATATGGGAAGGATCAGGAATGTATTTGTTCAGCATTGATACGTGAAATATGTTGTGCACGCCTACGAGTGGTGTGGGCAAAGCAAGGCGGTACGGTACCACATCCACTCGGTCTAGAATCTGGAACGACACAATAAATCATGGCGTGAGTTTCCCCTTCTTGCCAAATCGAAGGACTCCCTTCATGGGGAAACCTTAAGAAACATATGGTCCCCAACATCAAACTCTAGCTGTCTCCGTTTGGTATCAGCGTAACTCTTCTGTCTGCTGTATGTTGCAAGAAGTCGACGCCTGATAATGTCGATCTTCTCTGAGGTCGCCTGCACCAAATCTCGGCTAATCAAACTGTAACGCCCTGAAAATTGGGGGTCGAGCATAAACTCAACTCCCGAGTTCCAATGCATCACTTATGCAACAAAATGAATGATGATTGAATGTTGTCTGCATTTGAGCTTTGAACATGAGTGAGATTAAGCCAAAACAGCATATCATACTCCAGAGACAGTTAAATTGCAAGCGGAAGACTGTGATAGATATATAAAATATAAAAACAGTGGTGAATCTCCAGAGTGTGATAATGTTACCAGGCTAATGAATTACAAGTACAATTCAAATTATAACAAATGTGTAGTGTCATCTAGTCAACATCCCTGTAATCCCGTCGATCAAGACATGGCTCACGTGAAGCCGTCAGCATAGAATATACGAACAAGCATCATTGTCATCATACAAGTCCGGCTCCGCCTCAAGTGTAGAGTCGCCATCTGCAATCAGACAAAGTCTGGTGGGTGTCCGGAACACCGTCCCATAACGTGGGAGTGAGTAGCTAACTCAGTGGAACAATAAAGCATAGGTTAACATGTTATCAACTCAGTCAAGCAGTAATGATAAAGCAGTAAAATCAAACACTCCTAACTACTCTTATTAATGCAAGTATGGATGCGGGTATGATGGATGCCCTCACCACACCCTCCCTCGTGCGACACCATCTCACGTTCGCGGCATGCTTTCATCCCTCAGTGCTCCACATCTTCCAGGCACATGCAATTCATGATGAGCATGATTACTGAGTTTTTAATTAGTCCATTTCAAACAGCAGGATTGGGAAACTAAGGTACCTCCCTTGTATCATTCCCAAACATGATCCATTCTAGGGTCGTCAGTCCTAGTTAATATCAGACGACGGTGTGTTTTCTAGGTCACTGCAAAGGCTACCAGGGCTGTTACGCACAAAGGTTACACCGCTCCCCCATCACCTCTTAAACGATTCATCACAATACAGAAACAGGCCTACTTCATACTCTATATACCGCGGCAAACCTTAAGGCTCACTGCGATTTCAGAGTATGCTCGAGGTCACTACAAAGGGCTGTCAGGGTTGTTATGCACAAAGGTTGCACCGCTCCCCCATCACCTTATAAATGTAGGCCGACAGCACGAATATAGTGTCCCATACCACCATAATCGGCTCACGAGTCTGGTTGCTCACTGGTCACTACGGGGAGGCACGTGGCCCAGCGTAGGCCGACAACTCGACCACGGTGTCCCATACCACCATGCCCAGCTCATGAGTCTTAGCGGATCGAGGTACCATGGTTAAAAGGGATTCCACTGGTAAGTTTGGTACCCTAGGTTCAAGCAGTAGCGTCCAAACATGGTGAACATACATAAGACAGATCGGGTTGCTTGACGAGCTCGGCTAGCTCGAGCGTACAACAAGTTAAACGACATGAAGTGCATAAGCACTTCGCGTGGCCAACCACTATCGCCAACCGAAGTATGAATCGAGTTCGTCGAACACATCACACGTGACAAATAAATCGCAGCCACAAATTCAATTTTGGTACCGATTGTCTGGACTATAATCATAGCCCCAAGCACAATCAATTGCAGATAGATAAAGCAATAGTGGATCAAGATTCAACTCATACAATCAAGGTCTGGTATTATCCGTTTACGGCTGCCAGGGCTGTTACACGCATTCGTTGCTCTACTCCCCCATCACCCATGACGGATCATACAACATAAACATGAATTTAACATATGCATTACATAGATAAAATCATAAAAGCAGTTGAGCATGTTATGAAGCACAACACAAGCATGAGTTTGTACATATTCAATTCCTAATCACACAACTATCCAAGGAAAACATACACATAGTTAAGAGAAGTTAAGAATCATATCTCAACACCCATATACATTACAATTTGCTAACTACTACTCATTCAGACATTTCAACAAACACTTTAGACTACATACATCAACATACATGACATATGTTGATCACATAGGTATTAGGCCAAATCCTTTTACTAGGGAGTTACCCCAATCATAACACGCATACACCCACGACGGATAGTCATGGCAAGTAGGAATCCAAGTCCCATATTCATTCAGTCATTTTCACAAACACTTGGGCCACACATTTTAGCATATGTAGTGTGTATTGGCCGTGGCGTGATTTATGGCAAATCCTTTCGTCAAAGGGGTAACGCCAATACAACAATCAATTATCCATGACAATTAGTCATGGCGAGCACGAATGAGAATTCTATACTCATTCAGTCATTTTCACAAACACTTAGAATACACTATTACAACATACATGGTGTATGTTAGCAAAACATGTATTAGGGTTATCCTTTAGCCAAGCGAGTATTTTATCCATGTATAATATATTCATACAGCAAATAATCATGACAAGTACATCTCCAAAATTTATACGCATACGGTACTTTCTATAATACAAAATTTCAACATACATAGTGTATATAAGCAAAACATGTATTAGGGCGAATCCTTTCGCCAAACATGTAATTTATCCACATATAATATATTCATACAGCAAATAATGTCATACACATTTCCAAAATTTGTACGTATACGGTACTTTCTTCAAATACCTAGAGTATGTAGAATTCCATATTTTTCATCTTTAATCGAAACGGATAACAGATAGCACTTTGTACATGTGCAATTGCATGCAGATCATGAATCTATCATTATCTAACATTGAAAGCGTTGAAAACCATAACCTATACACCTAAAGTCCGCACCTTTTGTCGTAGAATCGTAATGAAGTTGATAGGTTTGCTAAGCTTCCATATTCAGGCAGTTTGGCAACCTATAAAACGAAATAGGTTAGCTATTTCATAACCTACAACCACCCAAGCCCCAAATCAGATTAGGGTTAGGGTTTCTTACCTAAAAATGGGGCTGGAATTGCCGGAAAGTGATGAGAACGGAACGGTGGAGCTCGTGGAGCGGCAGGGAAGAGTGGCAGGAAGGATCTCTCACAACTCCCACACTTTCTCTCACTTTTCTCTCACTTTTCTCTCTCTCAAATCTCAAATTCGTAAGGCTGTGAGAGAGAGGGTTCTAAGGTCATTATATAGTCTAAAAACTCACTAAAATAGACTTGGGAACAAGGTATACTTGGGTTTTGTCCAAAAGACATCTGTTTCAGCTCAACGGAGGACTTCTGGCGGGCCTCCTTGAGCCAAAGGTCAGACTTAAGCTCACTAACGCTGGATCTACGTTCTATTAAGTTTTCGCTTCGGTCGGGATTCCAGATCACGCGTGGCAGACCAGTTTCAGTTCAACGGTCAGCGGATCTCGATCGGAGATTCCGAGTACATGTAAATGTGTATGAAATTTCTCCTGATCCGAGGGTGTAATTTGGTCTGATTCTGACGGTCTGGTTGTTTAAAACGAATCCGCAAGCGAGAGGTGCCAGATTACTATTCAAGATATTTTATTTTGAAATAATTTCACATTTCTCACACTCTTCACTCCGAGCTCAAGCGAATAGCGCTGGGACACTATCTAGAGTTGATTTCCGAGATGGTTGTCAAGCCCAGCAAGGCAGTCCTAATTCCTTAACTTCGTGTTAATTGGACTTCCGACGTGCGGTCTAGATCTGATACAGTGTTTCGTGATGCTCCCGAGAGCAGACGGGTAATGAGATTGATCCTAAATTTTAGGGTACCCTAGCGTCAATGATTCTACAAGTTTTGGGTCTTGCAGATCGTATTTAAAGTGATTGGTGCTAATTTCACAGGTACTCTAGTTTCACTCTGGCTAATCCTCGCCTAATTTCTAAAGGATTTAGTCCTGAGTAATTTCTATCTAAGGTGGTACCTGGGCCTTTGTAGTTTGTATATAAAGTGATCCAAGTTATACTACTTAGCTAGTTTAAGATAGCGTCTAGGGTGAAAGTACTTAGAAAAATTAAAAGAACAAGGTGGTGAAGGGTGGGATTTGTGAAGGAAATGGGTTAAGGAGCGATTTTAGACTGCGGGATTCAGTTCTGACAAGTTAATAAGGTGTTAGGATCGACCCATTGCCTAAGGACGTCTAATCCCAGGTTGGTAAAAATCTGGGATGTTACACAAACTCTTCTCACTAACCTCTGCCTACCAATGCGGTGCTCGACATGGACGCCCATACAGTGCTTCGTAGGGAGCCATGCCAATGTTTGCTTGAAAGATGTTGTTATAAGTGAACTCAGCATAAGGAAGACATTCATCCCAACTATCCTTGAAATTGACGACACATGCCCGCAACATATCTTCCAACACCTGCTTTACCCATTTCATCTGCCCATCGGTCTGTTCGTGGAACGCGGTACTAAACTTCAGCTTCACCCCCATTGCTTCCTGGATTCGAGTCCAGAAGATGGACATGAATCACGTGTCTTGATCCGACATAATCTCCATAGGCACTCCATGCAGACGTACTATCTCCTTGATGTACAGCTTGGCTAAATCGTCTGCTGAGTTTGAGACTCTAATTGCAAGGAAATGAGCCGATTTCGTCAATCGGTCCACAATCACCCAAATGGAGTCATGTCCCTTCCTCATCTTCAGTAATCCTGAAATGAAATCCATATAAATGAAATCCCATTTTCATTTAGCAATAGGCATGGGCTGAAGTAAACCAGGAGGTCGGCGATGCTCGGCCTTGACCTATTGGCACATGAGACAACGGGACACAAAGTCTGCTATGTGGGCCTTCATGTTGTCCCACCAGTACGAACGTTTCATATCTCGATACATCTTTGTACTACTAGGATGCATCACCATATTCAAATTGTGAGCAGCCCCAAGAACTTCCCTTCTTAAGTCATGAAGGTTTGGGACGCATAGGCTACCACGATAATGTAAACCCCCATCCGAACCAACTCTTCATTCAGAGTCTTCATTGCCGCTATCTCGCTTTCTCATTTCCACCAACCTTTCATCTTCCCTCTGAGCCACAATGATTCGGTCATCAATAAGTGACTGTACACGAATATGCGTGACGCTCTCTAACGGCTCCTTTACCGTAAGTATCTGCTCAAAGTCTTGCACAAATTCCACCATGTTCGATTCTTCTATCATCAGCGGAGCTGCAAATTCTATTGTCTTCTTGCGGCTCAACGCATTTTCCACAAGGTTGGCCTTGCCAGGATGGTAGGATACCTCAAACTTGAAGTCTTTCAAGGTTTCCATCCATCGTCATTGCCTCATATTCAAGTCTCTCTATGTGAATATGTACTTGAGGCTCTTGTGGTCGCAAAAGAGCTCGAACTCCTCTCCGTAACGGTAATGTCTCCAGAGCTTTAATGCAAAAATGACAACCACCAATTCCAGGTCGTGCGTAGGGTAGTTTTCTTCATGTTTCCTCAACTGTCGCGAGGCATAGGCAATCACTGTAAGACCCGTATCCTAGTTCGTACTGTTCCGATGAATCCTGCGATCCTTTCCGTCGAAGTCCGGCAATTCGCGACTGATAATTGACGTTGCGCATAATCGTAAGTCGTATCCTTTAAATTCGAGTCGGTTTAATCCGAGACTCGTACCATTGCGACCACGTGTCGCCGCGATTCCAACGCTGCGTCTCATGCGCCAATCCGACGCTTAGATCATAAGATGTGGACCATACATTATAATAACCGTGGACCGCACATTACGGGACCCACCCATCCCATGTGGCACAAATCCCTAGGTAATTATGAGAGTGATGGATGACATCACCCTAGCTATAGCCACCCTAGCCTAGCTATAGCCACCCTAGTCTAAGCTATAGCCACCCTACCCCCTAGCCTTCTTACAAGCACTTATGGCTAGCCACCCTACCCCTAGCCCTCTTACAATCATTTATTGCAAGCCACCCTCTCTTACAAGTAATCATGGCCTACCTAAGCTACTCTCTCCCTCTCTTTACTACACTCTTTCTCTCTCATTTTTCAAACTCACATTCCCAAGCCAAGCAAGAGCACTCCCACGTCCAAGCTCCCAAGTGAGAGAAGAGAGAGTTTGTGTGACCCACCTTTCCCATTCCAAAACCCATCATCCTAGCTATCCATCCCCCATCTTCCACCATCAAAGTGAAGCACAAGGAGATAGGCTTTCCAACGAACAAAGAAGATCAAGTGGTGGGTGTTCCTATAGGCTAGTTTTCATATTTTTATGATGGCCTAAGTGAGGCCTACCGATCAATGGTATGGATCTTACTTTGGATCCTAAGATGTGGCCGATGGCCCACCTTGATTATCAATATCATTCCATGATGGGGCCATTCTCCATGGACCCCATCATGATGTTTACTTTCCTAGCTTGAATAGAGGTCATATAGACCGTTCATTTTGGGTGGAGAGAGATCTCCACCGTTGATCTTTGATTTGGAGGGCCCATATGCAATAGGACCCATTGATGTATGATTGGATGCTTGAAGGGAGGGCCCATAGTGTCGGAAGCCCTCCATCATACATGTCCCACTCTCTCTTTCTCTCTCTCTTTCCCTACCTTTTCTTTCTTTTTATATGATGATATGAATGTATGGCCCACTTGGATGGACCCCCACCCTAAGGCACGACTTGTATCCAAGCCACCTATAAGTGGGGCCCACTTCTCATGTGTTGTACCAACACCATCCATCATTGTGTGGCCCATCTGAGTAGGGCCCACCTTGAGCATATGTCATGGCCAGACGTCCAGGGACGTCCCTGGACAGAAATGAAAACACAAATATTAGCTTGAATTCAAAGCTCATTCGGCGAGCTGCTTATGTAGGCCCCACCTTGATGTATGTATTCAATTCAAGCCGTCCATCCTCTTCCCCAACTCATTTTAGGCGTTGAGCCGAAAAATGAGACTGGTCTGAGAAACGGGTGGGCCCTACATTAGCAAAGATCAATTGCTACCCTTTAGAAGTACCTTAACCTTTCTAGATGCCAAAACATACCCAATATTGGGCTTGTTAGCCTTGTTATGAGCCATGGGGACCAATGGCTGAGGCGGATTTAACTGATGCGGGCCCTACACCGAAAAAACCACAGAAAGACGTGATTTCAAAATATATATATATATATATATATATATATATATATATATATATATATATATATATATATATATATATATATATATATATATATATATATATATGCAGCAGCAGCTGTCAGAGAGGACGCAAGGCGTCAGCGGGCGGCGTGTAGGCAGGGACCTACGGCTCCAGCCGTGGACCCCACCATGATGTATATTTGTCATCCACCCGGTTCACATGGTGGGCCACTGCCAGAAGTGGGCCCCCTCAAAATTTCAGGCTGATCCAGATCTCAGGTGGTCCACACCACATGAAACAACAGCCATTGAACTCTACCATTGAAACCCATTTTTGGGGTCCACAGAAGTTTCGGATCATGGTGAAACTTGTTTTCACCCTTCATCCAGGGCCACGTGACCTTATGAACGGGTTGGATGGAAAATAAACATTACAGTGGGCCCCACATGGGACCCACACATATGTATGTATTTTATTTGCCACCGTCCAGGCGGACGGTGGCACCCACCGCATGTATGTGTTTTATTCACGCCGTCCAGCAGGCTGCTGGACGGCCAGTAGGCCCCACAGTAGGCCACACCGTGGTGGACCCCACCATGATATTGGTGTTGCATCCAAACCGTCCACCTTTTGGCAAGCTTGTCTTAAGTCTTGAGGCTAAAAATGAGGCAGATCTATAATTCAAGTGGACCCCACCTTGGTGTATATATAAGGCCCAAGTGATCAGGCCCATTATGTCCTGCTTATGGCTCATTGTTGAGGCCCACATTTGATGTATTTGTGGCCTGTTGTTGAGGCCCACCTTGACATTTATAAGGCACATGTGATGGGGCCCATTCGATGTGTTTGTAGCCCGTGGTTGGGGCCCACTTTGATGTATATAAGGCCCATGTTACGAGGCCCATTGTGATGTATTCAAAGGCCCATGGGATATGGCCCATTGCAATGTGCATAAGGCCCCTTTGATGTGGCCCACTTGATTTATAAAAGGCCCATATGATGCGGCCCATTTGATGAATATAAGGCCCATGGGTCGAGGCCCAACAGGACGTCCTTAGGGTCCATTGCAATGAGTAATTCCTCCATAGTGTGTATAATAATGTTTGATGACAGGTTATGCCTTAGGAGTAATGTTGGTTTGACGTCCACGTTGTAAGAATAATGTTGGTTAAATGTCCGCATTATAACTCTCCCTAGGGCCCATTAGTAGGAGCACATTTGTTGATAGTTCACCACTTTATAACATGCTTAGTATGGATCCATGATTCATACCCATACGCATCATTTGTATGCTTGATATGAGGAATGTTTGATCATAGCATAAGCCGTTGGACTGAGACATTTACGGGACTCCTTATGAGACGGAGTGCCCCACATGATCGCGTGGTACGCGTGAGATTGCTGCATGATTGTATGGTGTGACTCATGCATCTCGCATATGTGTGACTTGATCACTGTACGCCCTAGCGACATCAGGGTCGTGGCTCCACAGGCACATCATGGATAGCCGTATCGGATACCGAAAATACTTTGTTCTAGCACTGTGGGCACTTAGGATGTCCTTGGGTGAAAGTCCCAGAACCTTTTTGGTACCAGGAGATGCTCCAACGTCTAGACCGAGTGGATACACGAGCACCGGAGTGCTGAATACCAGTAGGCCGCGTCTCCCACTGTGTCGTGGTCGGTTGGAAGGGGGTGTGGCCTTATCCGCCTGAGTGAGGGGGCTATAAGCTAAGCTGAGTTTGACCAGCTCGCAAATGAGTCCGCTATAGACGAGCCGGGAAGGTATTGGCAGACTACTGGTCAGGCGGATAGTGTGGTCTCTTCCACTTGCTTAACTGTGCAGCTAGGGAGGAGGCAGTCAGTGTGAGGTGTATTAGACCCCGGTGATATCCAGAGAGGAACTGTACTGATATGTGTACTTGATGAGTACTGACATGTTTGTATTGCATCTCGCATATGACATTTGGCTACATAGGCCTCGCATCGCATGGCCTTGGTATGGCTGATAGCATTCATGCCTTACATAGTTTTGGTACAGCTGATAGCATTCATGGACCTATCTGCATACTTCCGCATTACTCTGATATTGTACACTTGGCGTTTGCTTTGTGCACACACTTACACCACCCTCTAAGCTTTTGTAAGCTTATGCACAACCGTTGCGTGCAGGTAGCGTTGGATAGCAGCAGCGTTGAGGCAGGAGCGCGTATTAGATCTCTTTTTGGAGCTTTTTGATCACCCTGTATTTCCCTTTCTTCATTGTACTTAAAAGTTGTTGATATAGTGGATATGTGGTGATGTTGTTTTGTGACTTGGTTATGCTTTTGGTTATGCTCCATTATATTACAAAAAAAAAATCATACTGAAAATCCTCCTTGTAGGATCCCAGGATCGGAATCTGACGTATGGGCGCTGGAAGCCGAGAATGGGATACTACGGAGGCTGTCGGCGCCGGATTCGGCGATCGAGAATTTTGTGAGCCCGGTTTCCGAGTTTGGGGCGTGACAATCACCCTGTCCTTCTTCTTTACAAACAACACGTGTGCTCTCCAAGGGGATACACTCAGTCGTATGAAGCCTGCTTTCAACAGATCATCGATCTGTCTCCTCAGTTCCTCCATCTCACATGGAAGCATGTTATACGTCGGTAGAGATATAGGTGCCTCACCAGGCACCAGGTCAATGGTAAAATCAATCTCGTGCTGAGGAGGTAGTCTAGGTATCTTTCTGAACAGGTCCGTGAAATCTTGAACTACTGACATGTTCCTAAGTGTCGGGCCATCAACATTCTCTAATAAGGAAGCGCAACAACTAACGCGATAATACCAACTGACCTAAACTGAGAAAGTAAAGGTTATGCCCTCAGGTCCATGGTCTATCACCACTCTGGTATCGCAATCGATCTCTGCCTTCATCTCGGTGAGCCAGTCCATACCGAGGATGAGATCGTAATGACATAGCGGGGCAACGATCAAGTCAACGTGAACTGTTCTGCTTCCTAAGTCTATCGAGCAACCCTTACAAATCTTGGTAGAGTATGAGAAAGTTTCTGTGGTGGTAAGAAGCCTCACCCCAATCATAGGAGTAGTTTCCAACATTAGTCGGTTGACTACCGTGCATGATACTATTGAAATAGTGGACTCGGTGTCCACCAATAGGAAGACTGGTGTACCTTAGATATGTGTTGTGACCTGGAAAGCCAATGCTGCTACGGTTGCTATCTCGGATGCCTCAACTGCAAGTGAGTGAACACGAGCCTGTTGATGACGATTCGGCTGCACTGTCATAGGTCGTTTAGGCGGCATATTACGAGGTACATTTGGCCTATAGAAAGGCTGTGCCAGCGATGCTAATCGTAGGGGTGGAGCTGAGATAGCTTATGGCATCTGACGGTTGATTTTTTGAGGAAGCGTGAAGCTATTGTCTCTCATCTTGGTGAAGCAATAAGTTTTTGTATGGCCCAACCTCTTACAATAGGTGCACCAAAAATCTGATCGCTTAGGCTATGTTGATGGAGTCGTAAGCTTGGGAGGCGAATCTACATGTGGCCTCTTGCCGAGGAACGGTCTGTTCGGCAAATCAGGTCGAGGCCTCAGACCCACGGACACACGTGTACGGGACAGTCTGTCCCCATCCTGCTCAGCTCATATGGACATGTTCACTAGCTCAACATAGTTGGGAATGCTAGCGCAACACATCTTGGTACGGATATCGGGCCGCAAGCCATCTGAGAATGGTCGCATCTTCATCAGGTCATTTGCTAGGATCAAAGGAGCGTATCTGGCTAGCTCCATATATTTGTTCTCATATTCCGACATGGTCATCCCTCCCTGTCGGAGGAGAAGAAACTCTCCCTCCTTTTCATTGCGGTAAGTGAGGGGGAAGTACTTCCCATGAAAGCGGGTCTCAAAAGCTTCACACGTCCATACGTACCCAGCAGCAACTGTCCATAAGATGTTGTCCCACCATAGACTAGCCTCCTTCTCGAACATGTATGTAACCAACTCAACCTACTCCTCCTCAGTGCAGTGCAGCGGCTTCAGCATCTTAAAGATACGATCTAGCCAGTACTCGGCCTCCTCGGGTCTGTGAGTACCAGCAAAAGTGGGAGGTCAGAAATGCTGGAACCGCTCAAATAAACCGCTAGCATTCATGTTTCCATTCGGGTGCACAGGTGGTGCAGGCGGGACCACATTCATGTTCTGGGCAAGGGCCCCTGCAATCGTCGTCTAAATCTGCCACTGCTGCTGCATCAGGAGCATCATCTACTCTAACCTATCAGGAGGAGGGGCCGCCTGAGGTATGTGTGGCATCGATGAAGACGCATAGTTCTGTTCTGGAACTGATGGTGCAAAAGTTGTTGGCCCATTTGTGGGGCAAGTGGCCGACTGAGAATCCGGCATAGTCTCGTGATTCGAGCCCAAACTGGGGTTCATCTGTCTATCACTTAGGGGAGGTGCCCCATCAATCGATTTGCCAAGTGCAAGACGTGTCATACTCTGAGTGCTCTTAGGTGGCATTCCCTATATACAACAGATGGTTCAACCCGTGTAAGATTTTAGTCAACAACATTCAAATTTTCCTAAGCATTCTACACACTCCAAATCAAAAGAAGCTTCACACATTTCATTTAACCAAAATTGTCACAATACATGAGATGTAGTCTTACATGAATCATGACAGAAGATGCATGTGAGCTAACCTAACAAAAGCTTTAAAACTAATTATTAATATCCAACTAAGCCAACATGGGTTATAACATAGAAAGCAAGGAATAAAACAAACCGAAAGACAACCACAACATATGACTAGTCGTCCGACTCTGGTGAAGGCGAAGTATTGCCCTTGTCCTGCATACAGCACAGGAAGGCCTTCAGGGTGCGAGACATCTTCTTACATTTCTTCTTCACGTAAGCTTGATTTTCTTCAAGCTTTTGCTTCACTTCGGCCGGGTCTCTCTGACCTCCTGTCTTAGGGCAGCCTGGCTTTCCTCAATCTGAGCCAAGCAGGCTTCAAGGGCGACCTGATCACGGCAGTGCCCAGGTGTAGTAGCAGGAGGTCCCTCATCAGAATCTTAGGCCTCCTCCTCTTCTTCACTACTTTCTTCCTCTTCCTCAATCTCATCTCCATCTTCATCAAGACGGGCTTGACGTTGTCACGACCCAATTCCCATGTTATTCAGCGTAGTGTCATTGATGAAGTAGATCGGTGCAAGCTCATCTACATTAAGTCTATAGCCGAAATCACGAGCAGTCTTGCATATAAGTCGGTCGAATGGGAGTGAGCCATCTCTCCTAATAGCGCGTGCGGTCTGGATTATCTATAGCAGGGCGAATGTAGGCAGACACAGCTTGTCTCCTTGCCCAGCTCTGTACAGGAAGTCCACCATCAAACGTGTGTAATCGGTACGGTTGCCCCACCTAGGATACACATTATATGTGAATATGTGGTGGAGTAGGCGGAAGTGTGTCGTCAGTTTGGTAAATGGGAGGCAATTGCCTCGCTTCCATTGAACCATTCGGCCATAAAGAAACCGCGTGCGTCGATCTCTTTCTTGGGCATTATTGAGATGAGCTTCACTATCATGTACCTCGACACGTCCAATTCCCATAATCCGGGCCATCACACCTACATCAACTATGGCTTCCCGCCTTCCCACGGGGATAGTGAACTGTAGAGGCTCCAGCAGTGGATCCCAAATGTGGGCATAGAAGGCTCGGATAGTGCTCTCACACGCATGGGACTTGCCTTCAAATATGGGACACCACCCGGCTTCTAACAGGAGGTACATCACCAGATATAGCCCGAATAGTCTTCCATCAACATGTGCTTCAAAGACAACTTTATGGCCCTAAAACCTACCATGTCTAACACCCGCCAGTAGAGCTATTTCGAGTCAAATTTGGAGATCGAGATCCCGCTTCATCCTTCGCTCTCGCTCGACGCTCACCTCGGCACTTGTCTGGTTCCTTGAACGTGTAGGGCGGCTAGGCCCGACTTCATCCGCGGGTGCCCTCTTCTTTCCCATGAGGGAAAGGAGTGTGAAAAGGAAAAAGATGGCAACCAAAAGCTCAAAAAGAGCCATGAGGTTAAGAGAGCTTGCAAGTGAGATGGGTTGGAGGATTTTTAGATTTATGAGACATGGAGATGGATTTGTGTGCTCAAGTGAGAGGAAATAAGGGAGATAGAAGGTGATATGAGATGGGTTTTGAGGGAAATGGTGGTGGGTGTATGTATATTGAAGAAGAAGAAGAAGATGGAGTATGGAATGAAGTTTGAGTGAGAAAAATTGGGTTTTGAGAGATGGAGGGGTGAAATGGAGTGAAATAGGGGCAAATGAGGCATATAGGGTGGTCCCACACCTGAGAGGGACCCACCACAAGTGTGTGAAGGGCGGCGGGCCACCGGACCCGCGGGCCAACTGCGACCTGCTGGACCTAGGAACGGTGCACCGCGGGCGGTGCAGTGCCGTCGCGGTCCGCTGGAGTGGGCCGCGATGGTGGCCACCCCTGTCCCTGGGTGCCAAAAATGTGCGGGGGATCCCCTGGGTCCCACCATTTTTCATGGTTTGGGCCCCTATGGCCGTGAGGTGCTTTTTGTCACTCTATCTCACACATATTCAATCCTTTAGCGTGTTTTCAAGTTTGGGATTTGCCGTGTAATGGTCTAAACTCGTCATTGACTGCCTAAGGAGGAATTGAGATCATTTCATGTGATCTCGGACCCGTGCGGGGTGCATTTCAGCTGTCGATTTCACCCATCGGTGAAACTGGGAATCCTATGATCATTTTTACATTTTATCGCCCCCACCTAAGTCAAAGTACATCAGTGTGCATCGTGTTACCATAACCCAGGTCCAGTTTAATCCAAATCATGCTCTGATACCAACTTGTAATGCCCCAAAAATCGGGGGTCATGCAGAAGCTCGACTCTCGAGTTCCAACGCATCACTTATGCAACATAGATAATGATGTTTAAATGTTGTCCATATTAGTGCATTAAACATGAGTGGAATTATACTAAAATAACATATCATACTCCAGAGATAATTAAGTTAAGAAAGTGGAAGACTGAGATAAGTATATAATGTATATAAGTGTTTCTCAATCTCCTAGAGTATGATTATGTTACCAGGCTGAATATATACATGTGTTGATCCAAAATTTACAAAATACAAAAACGTAAATGTCCAACTAATCCTTATAATCCCTGTAATCCCATCGATCAGTACATGGTCTACATAGACCCGCCTGATAGCTGAACGCCGGAGAATTCTTCCTCCTCATCTATGAAATCCCAATCAGCAGCGTAGACATCGTCGCCACCTGCATCTACAATAGAGTCTAGTTGGTGTTTTAAAATACCGTCCCATAGTGGGAGTGAGTGATCAACTCAGTGGTACTATAAGGCAAAGGTTAACATGTTATCAATTCAGTCAAGCAGTAATGATAAAGCAATACAATAATCATGTCCTGAGTAGTCTTGTTAATGCAGAAATGGTATGCCGTAATGATGCATGCCCTCTCCTCCACTTCCTCAGCGACTTCATCTCACGGTTGTGCATGACAAACTCCTTAAACGTGTGCCTTCCTCATTAAAGCACATGCAATGCAGTGCATGGTCGTGTTAGCCAAGTTCTTAATTAGGCTTATTCATACAGCAGATTCAGGAAGCTAAGGTACCTCCCTTTATATCATTTACCCAAACGATGATCCATCTAGGGTCGTCAATCCTAGTTAATCACATACGATAAACAAGTTGTAGGGCAACATCACCCCTAATTTAAAAGTAGTGGATAAGCAAGTTTAGGTCGCTACGGGAGGATCATCACCTCAACGTAGGCTTAGTTTATACTCGAGGTCACTACGGAAAGGCTCGTCACCTTAGTGTAGGCCGACAACTCGAATACAGTGTCCCATACCACCGTATTCGACTCATGAGTTTGGGTTACTCATTGGACACTACGGGGAGGCTCGTCACCCCAGCGTAGCTGACATTGTGGTACCATGGTTGAAACGGGCTTTACATTGTGGTACCACGGTGTCCCATACCACCATGCCCAGATCATGAGTCTTAGCGGATTGTGGTACCATGGTTGAAACAGGCATTACATTGGTAAGTGGTACCTTAGATTCAAGCAGTAGTGTCCATACATGGTAAACACACAATAGGCCAATCGACTTATTTGATAAGTTCGATTAGTACGAGCACACGCTGAATTAATCGACATGGAGCGCATAAGCATTCCATGTGGCCTAACCACTGTCGACAATCATGGTACGGCTCGAATTCATCGAGCGTATCCAATGTGGCGAGAATAATTTAGCCACTCAATCGGAAACCGTTACCAATTGCGTGGACTACAATTGTAGTCCCATTCATACTCAAATGCAGCATGTGGATACATGTGATATTCATAACAGCATTTAACAAACAATTTAAATATAAATGCCATTTGAGCATTTTATTAAACACATTGAACATATTGTTATACATATGTATTTCATCGATAAATCATATAGTAGCAATTTAGATTATATGAATGAAACTATAAATATGGATAAGGTAGTTGAGAATCCCATCTCAACACCCTTATTAAATATAATTCATCAAACGATTTCTCATTCAGACATTTTGTCAAACACTTAGACTACACATTACTACATACATGAACTAACTTAGTTACAACATATATTATGGCAAATCCTTTCATAAAGGAGTTGTCATACATACAAGAAATATGTATTCACGATTAATAGTCATGGCAAGCATAAATCCTAATTTCAATTTCATTCAAACATTTCAACAAACACATGGAATGCATTATATATTCACATAGTTCATACACATGTATAATTTATCGAATACATCGTAACTAAGATCCTATGGCAGCAATCAAGTTAGACATAAATCATTACTGACATTGAAAGCCTTGAAAATTATAACCTAAACGTTTATAGTCCGTACCTTACATCGATTTGCTCGTTTCGAACTCGGTTCGTATCCTATGTTCCCGAATACGGAACAACTGGTACTTAAACATTGAAATAGGTTAACTATTTCATCGATTCTTCTATTTGGATTGCTAAAACAAGATTAGGATTAAGATTTCTTACCCAAATCGAAGTTGGAATCGCTCGTGTAGCGACGGTGGGGAGGCGATTTAGTACGTGGAGTCGTGTGGGTGACTCCCAGCAACGATCTCCCTATCTAACTCTCTTCTCCTCACTCTTTCCTCCTTTTTTCTCTCTTCTCTCTACTAAGGTTAGAGAAATTCGTATGGAGTGAGAGAGGGGTGGGTTAAGGGTCTTATATTGGCTCAAAGTGGTGCAAATGGCCCAAGGGCCATGGTATACTTTGGTTATATCCAAAGGGTGTATGTTTCGGGCAAACGAAGCTCATCTGGAGGTCTGTTACTCACTTACGTCACAGAGTAAGTTCCCTGGCAATAGATCTAGGCCAGATATGATTTCAGTCTGATCAGATTTGTGGATCGACCGTGGAGGACCTGTTTCAGTTCAACGGTCATCGTCACTCGATCAAGGCCACAAGTATACAGATATGAGTAGGAAAATTTTCTTGATCGAAGGGTATAGTTTGGTAAGAAACTAACGGTTTAAAACCTTCAATTTAGCCTACAAGTGAATGGCCTAATTCACTTAAATCTGAGCTCATTTTCTAAAGATATTCGCGTTTCTCACACACTTTACTCAGGGCTTTAGTTGTGTGTTTCTAGGTACTATTCGGGCTCAATTCCCATGATGGTTGTCAAGCCCCATAAGGCGGTCATAACTGTATAGTTTCGCGTAGGCGGACTTTCGACGCGCGTCTAGGTCCGATATGGAGTTTCAATGTGCTCCTGAGAGTAACTGGGTTTTGAGATTGCTCATAGGCTCTGAGGTAATGTTGGGTTAGCGATTCTAATGGTTTTGGGTCTTGCGGTTCGTATAGATAGTGGTCCAAGCTAATTCCACAGATTATTTAGTTTAGTACTTAATTAATTTTCATCTAATTTCCACAGAATTTGGTCCTTAGTGATTTCTGCCTGAGGTGATACTCGCGTCTTTGTATGATTTTTCCATGACGTTACAATTCCAGATAACCAAACCTAAACCGAAACTTGCCTTACAATTCAGCCTTTTTATTCTTCCAGCTTTTGATTTTTTCCATCGATGGCTTCACATTATGTCAACCTTTTTAAAGATCTTTAATGGGTAGCCGTCTTCGATGACAACTATTTTTTAGCTGGGTATTCTCTCTCTCTTTTTTGTTATAACATGACACACAAATTCCCCAGGCTGGTTCCTTCATGCTTAGTTCTTACCAAGTTAATAATTTAATATCAAACTGAAACCTTAATGTGTAAGCTAGATGCGACATGTGAAATCATGACTCACTCAATGTTTAAAACTTCTAATCATGGATTAATAATTCGAACTTAACTATGAAATCTAATAGGAAACTGAATCCAAGTGTCATAAATCACCAACATTAAGTATCTTATACTTCTAAATCAAGGATATCCTTCAAAATCACTCGAATTCGCAAAATTTTCAGAAAAAATTAAAAATTTTCGCAATTTTTGCTGAAGACTAAGAAAACATTGATAAGGTTACCTACTCTCCCATCCCCAACCTAAAACTACATTGTCCTCAATGTAAAAGATATATGCATGCAATACACATGAGATAATAAAAGGTAAAGGGGAAGTGATGGAAAGGTAGTACCTGGCAAGGAGATTGTACAACTTTTTCCAAAGGATCTCAGTGTGAAGGTGGGTCAGCACAAGAGTTAAACTAACAAAAAGCAACTATCTTAAAACAAATAGAAAGAAAACTATCCTAACAACATAAAGCCGACTATCCTAAAACGGAAAACAGAAAACCTAACTATACCTCCGTCATACTAGGAGATCAATCCCGATAAATAGGATCATTCAGAGGTATGGACATGTCCTCTAAATCAAATTTCTCCACAATGGATTTAATCGATGTCTATTTACTTTAAACTCATTGTCATTGTTTGTATTTCGAATCTTGACAGCCCCATGAGGATAAACATTAATAACAGTGAAAGGGTCGGTTTAACGAGATCATAGTTTACTTGGAAAGAGACGTAACTGAGAATTATACAAGAGGACTTTCTAACCTGGTGTGAATGATTTTCGAAGAATGTGTTGGTCATAAAATGCCTTCATCCTGTCCTTGTAAATTCTCGAGTTCTCGTACGCATCATTCTGGATTTCTTCGAATTCATTCAATTATAGTTTGTGTAGTGAGCCAGTGTTGTCCAGGTTGAAGTTCAAATTTTTTACCACCCAGTAGGCCCTATGTTCCAATTCCACAGTCAAGTGACAAGCTTTCCCATAAACAAGTCTAAAGGGAGACATTTCAATAGGGGTCTTAAATGCAGTATGGTAAGCCCATAAGGCATCGGTTAATCTATCCTTACGGTCAGGGTTAACCATCTTTTCCAGAATGTGTTTAATTTCCCTATTGGAAATCTCAGCTTGCCTACTTGTTTGTGGGTGGTATGGAGTGCTCACCTTATGAGAGATACCATATTTCTTCAATCAATTCGTGAATGACCTATTACAAAAATGTGAGTCCTCATCACGAATGATGGCTCGAGGTGTTCCGAACTGGGAAAGGATGTTCTCTTTTAAAAATTTAATGACTGTTTGATGGTCATTGTTCCGTCATGGAACCGCTTCAACCCATTTAGTGACGTAGTCTACTGGTAGCAAAATGTATAGATTTTCAAAGGATTGGGGGAATGGTCCTATGAAATTGATGCCCCAGCAATCAAATGCTTCTATGATAAGAATGGGGTTCAAGGGCATCAAATTTTGACGAGACAATGCTCCCAATTTTTTACAATGCTCACAAGCTTTACAAAACTCATGAGTGTCCCTGAACATAGTGGGCCAGTAAAAGCCACACTGCAGAATCTTGCCTGTGGTCTTTTTAGCAGAAAAGTGACCACCACAAGCCTGTGAGTGACAGAAGGAGATGACACTTTGGTGTTCGTTGTCTGGTACACCTCCTTAAGATTTGGTCTGGGCAATATTTAAACAAATACGGATCATCCCAGAAGAACTTACGAGCCTCGGTCAAGAATTTTTTCTTATCTTGCGCAGTCCAATGTGTCGACATGAAACCTGTGACAAGATAATTAGTAATATCAGCAAACCAAGGTGAATGGGAGACTTTGAACAGTTTTTCATCAGGGAACATGTCATTGATATGTGTCATCTCAAGGGAATTAGGGAGATCAAGGCGAAAAAGATGGTTAGCCACTACGTTCTCTACTCCCTTTTTATCTTTTATTTTCAAATCAAATTCTTAGAGTAGGAGGATCCATCTAATCAGGCGGGGCTTAGCATCATTCTTAGAAAAAGATACTTGAGCGTCGTATGATCTGTGTAAATGATGATCTTGGATCCAAAGCGAACACTACAGCTAAGAGTTCCTTTTCCGTAGCCGAGTAGTTCACTTGGACAGGATTTAGAGTTCTACTTGCGTAATGAATAACATAGGGCTTCTTTTCTTTTCTTTGATCTAAAACCGCCCCAAGAACATAGTCAGACGTGTCGCACATAAGTTCAAAAGGAAGGCTCCAATCGGGTAACTGCATGATAGGTGCAGTGGTTAACATGCCCTTGAGCTTAGTGAAAGCTTCCTGACATTACTTAGTCCACTCGAATGGTGCATCCTTGTAAAGTAGATTACATAAAGGACGAGAGAGATGACTAAAGTCCTTTATGAATCTTCTGTAAAACCCAGCGTGTCCTAGAAAGGATCATACATCTCGTATGTTCTTGGGTGGAGCTAGGTTAGAGATAAGTTCAATTTTAACCTTATCGACCTCAATTCCCTTGGACGAGATGATATGTCCAAGGACAATTCCCTTATAAACCATGAAATGACACTTCTCCCAATTGAGTACCAAAGTCTTCTCTTCACATCTTTTCATCACACATTTAAGATTCTCTAAGCAATCACTGAAAGATGGACCAAAGACAGAGAAGTCGTACATGAAGACCTCTAAATATTGCCCCACCATGTCAAAAAAAAATACTCATCATGCATCGCTGAAAAGTGATGGGGGCATTACATAGTCCAAATGGCATTCTTCGGTAAGCAAATGTGCTAAAAGGACATGTGAATTTAGTCTTTTCCTGATCTTCAGGGGCTATCTCTATTTGATTATAGCCTGAATACCCGTCAAGGAAATAGTAATAGGAATGACCAGCTAGCCTTTTCAAAATTTGATCAATAAAGGGCAAAGGAAAGTGGTCTTTCCTCGTGACGGTATTCAATTTCCTCTAGTCAATACACATTCTCCAACTAGTAGTAACTCTAGTTGGCACAAGTTCATTATTGACATTGACTACGATAGTGATTCCAGACTTCTTAGGAACCACCTGAGTTGGACTCACCCATTGGCTATCGGATGTAGGGTATATGATACCAACATCCAACAGCTTAAGAACTTCGGCCTTAACCACTTCCTTCATGTTTGGATTTAGTCTACGTTGTGATTGCCGAGAGGTCTTCGCATTATCCTCAAGATAAATGCGGTGAGTACAAATAGAGGGGTCAATTCCCTTAAGGTCCGTAATCGTCCATCCAAGGGCTCCCTTATGCTCAATGAGAGTAGATATGAGCATACTCTCCTGTTCCTACTCAAGGTTGGAAGAAATCACCATCGGGTATGTCTCATCTTGACCTAAATAGATATATTTCAAATCAAAGGGCAAAGATTTTAGGTCAAGCTTCGATGCCTTGAGGTTAGACGGCAGAGGCACTTCATCAATTTGGGAAACTTTTTAAATTGTGGCCTCCACCAGTTAACTTCAAGTATCGGCACAATATCAAGCATGACACCCATCTCCCTAATCATGTCATCATCAAAATCATAAGAGTGGGCCAGGTACATCTTTAGAGGGTCAGAGGATACGATCAAAAGTGTTCTATCTTCCACGAAAGAGTCAATCATGTTAATGTCGTAGAAATCATCATCATCCTCTAACCGTCTGCCTGTGTTGAAAAAGATATTCAACTCCAATGTCATATTCCCAAAAGACATACTCATGACTCCATTACTCCAATTAATGATTGCATTTGAAGTGGCAAGGAATGGGCCACCAAGAATGACGAGAATTTGAGTGCTCATGTTACTGATTGGTTCCGTATACAGGATGATAAAATTTACTGAGTAGTAGAATCTGTCAACCTGGAGCAACACATCCTCAATTATCCCTCTCGGTGCACGAATTGAGCAATCAACAAGTTGTAATATGGTTAGGGTGAGTTTTAATTCACCCAAACCTAACTGTATGTAGACCGAGTAGGGAATCAGATTTACACTTACTCCTAGGTCAAGAAGTGCGTGCTCAATTCGGTAGGTCCCAATTACACAAGGTATGGTTGGGCTACCGGGATCTTTGAATTTCTATGGCACATCTTGCTTTAGGATGACACTCACTTTCTCAGTTAAGAAGATTTTTTTTTGAATATTTTGTGGTCTTTTAGTCGTACACAAGTCTTTCAGAAATTTGGCATATGAAGGTATTTATTTAACTGCATCCAGTAGAAGAATATTGACCTTCAGATGTTTCAACACCTCTAGAATGTCCTGAGAGTTAGAGAGAGATTTTGGTGCAACCAACCGTTGGGGGAATGGGGCAACTAGCTTGCCTTGAAGTTCCGGTTCTAATTCTTGTGAAGCAATGCTAGGTCTATCATTGTTGTCCTCTTCCAGGTCCTTAGGCTTTTTAGACCTAACCGGAATAGTTTTATCAATTGTCTTCCCACTCTTAAGAGTGGTGATAGATTTAACTTGATCCATCTGATTTGAAGAGCTCGGGTCGCTAACTTCATATTGTGGTTTTGGATTAGGAAGAGGTTGAGCTGGAAGGCTCCCCTTATTCTCAATCGTATTCCTTTTGTCAAGCCCTTGTGTGACTTTTGTAAGGTCTTGAAAGGCTTGTAGCATCCCCTGATTGAAAAGCGATTGCTTTTGGAGATGTTTTAGAACCGAGTCCTCTTGAGGCTTATCTTGATGTGGAATTTAATTGAAGAAACCTTGAGGGGTATCAGTTTGTTCATTCCTCCAACTGAAGTTTAGATGATTTCTCCAACTAGAATTGAATGTATTGGAGGTAGGTCCATTGAAAGGTCTTTGGTAATTGTTCACGACATTGGATTGCTCATTCAACACCTCTTGAAAGGCAGGTATTGTTGGACAATTTTCAGTTGTGTGAATGTTGCAAGCACAAATACCGCAAACAGTTTCCTTAGACTTATCCTTCTTTAATTCCATGGCCTCGAGTTTTCTGGTGAGATTAGCCATTTTAGCACTGATATCATCATCCTCTTTCAAGAGATACATTCCACCCCTCTCTTTGGATTGAGTCGGCCTAGACATGATGCTTGATTTTGGGGAGATGTCCCATGATTGTGTGTTTTCAGCAAGTTTATCAAAGTAGTCCCATACCTCATTGACACTTTTATTCATAAATTCCCCATTACACATTGTCTCGACTAATTGGTGCATTGGAGATGTCAGTCCATCATAGAAAAAGTTCATGATGCGCAGCATTTCAAAACCGCATTGTAGGCATGAACTGACAAGATCCTTGAACCGCTCCCAACAATGGAAGAATGTTTCATCTTCCTTTTGGGCGAAGTTCATGATTGACTTTCTAAGGGTGTTCGTCTTATGGTATGAGAAATTTTTCTTTATGAACTCTCTTGTCATGTCATTCCATCTACCAATAGATCAAGAACGTAGTGAATGCAACCATGTCTTAACTTTTCTTTCAAAGAAGAAAGAAAGAGTTTCATCCTGACCTTGTCGTCAGACACCTTAGGAAAATATAGAGTGGTTATGATTTCATCAAACTCTTTCAAGTGTAGATATAGATTTTCATATTCATGTCTATGAAATTTTGGAAAGAGTTGGATCACCCCTGGCTTGATATCCATATGTCCTGTATTTTCTGGAAAACCCATGCATGAAGGTGTACTCACCCCCACCGGTTGTAATTAATCTCGTAAAGTACGAGGTGGGGATGCTTGATGCACCTCATTCTCATCCTGGACTTCCCCAACCTGAGGTTGAGGTTGTCCTTCCGGTTGATTGGCCAATTGATTTGCGGTCATAACCTCAATTAACTCTGAATATCTCAAGTGGTGTCTAATCCTGTGATGGATAGTTAACCCCTCAACCAATCCTCCTTCACTCAAAAGACGTCGAGTGTTGCACGGACCCACTTGGGCATGAAACATTCTCAGCCCTCAATCTCAGATTATAACCTAAACCTAAAAAGGAAGAAAGGAAATAGAAATCTAGAATTAGAAAGAGAAAGAGAATTAAGAAGAAGTTACGAAATTAGAAGTTCTTAATTAAAATCCTACAAAACAAAACAAAACAAGTTAATTTTTAAAAACAAAAAATTTAAAATTAGAAAGTTTCTAAAAACAAATTAAGAAAGTAAACTAGTTTCTAAAAAGGAAAATTTCTAAAAATAAAAGAAAACCTAAAATTAGAAAGCAAGTTAGTTTATAAAATAAAAGAAATCGTATAATTAGAAAGTTTCTAAAAACAGAAAAGAAACCCTAATCCTAAAAATAGAAAAATAGATAAATTATAAAGAGATTACCAATTTGGAAAGTCTATATCAGGATCCTACAAAACATGAAAGTTAGGTTAGTTTTTAAAAATCAAACAGAAAAACCTAATCCTAAAATTAAAAAACAAAACAAAAAAGACTAATCTTAACCTAATTCTAAAACTAGTTAATCTCAGAAAAATGCAACCGTTAGTCCTTGGCAACAGTACCAAAAACTTGTTTAAACCTCAAGTGTAAGGTCGATATGTAGTAATAATCTCGGTAAGACCGAGGTCAAATCCATAAGGACTGAACCTTGTACGTATTCCAAAAGTAAATAGAACTAGAACTAAAGAAGATGTATTCTAAATCAAGAGAATTTAAGAGAATAATTGTAAACTATTTAACTAAAACTTGTAAAATTCAAAGGTGGGAAACTAGGGTTTCCAAGGATCCACTTGTAGAGATTAGGGAGATCTTCGCTTGATTCACAAACACAACTGGATTTAGAGTCCCATCTTCATCCAATTAGAAGATAATTCATGGAAAATCAATTCTGAATTTCCTTTGATCTAGTTCTCAATGGATGAGAGGTATGAGAACTAGAAGTAATTCCATCACAAAACCATGCCCATGAGACAAAGTAAACAACATAATTTACCAATTCACAAACACTCTGAAGATAATTATGAAGATTAGAAGGATTCCATCATCCAACCATCCTCTGGGACGATGGTGAACAACAGATTTTCTAAATTCATAATTTCAATATTGAAAAGATCATACCCAAAGCCATCACAGATTCATTGTAATTCAAGTCACAATAAATCATTAAAAACTATGAGTATTCCTTATAATCAAACTAGAATCAAAGTTAGTTCAACGTAAACATGAATCAAAACCATAGAAAACACCCCATCACGCCACAAGCTTCACCTCTTAGCCCTAGCTAAGAGGTTTAGGCAACCATAAGCATGATTAACTTAAAAAATATCAAAGGAAGAAACAAGTAGGGAATAAGGGAAAAAAAAGCTCCTGGGCCGGCCGTCTCCACGCTCTCTCTCTCTCTCGCTTTCCTTCTTGCGTCTGATCTCCCCCTGTAACATCCCGAAAAATCAAGGGTCGAGTAGTAACTCAACACTCGAGTTCCAGAACATCACTTATGTAACATAGATAATGATGATTAAATGTTGTCTGCATTAGTGTATTGAACATGTGTGAGATTAAGCCAAAACGGCATATCATACTCCAGAGACAATTAAATTACAAGCGGAAGACTGTGATAGATATATAAAATATATAAAAACTGTGGTGAGTCTCCAGAGTGTGATAACATTACCAGGTTAAATAATTACAAGTATAGTTTCAAAATATACCAAATGTGTAAGTGTAATGGCGTCTATCCCAAGTACCATAGCCCCGTCAATACAATACCAGGTCTTCATAAGCCTGACAGAGAACTACATGTAGGAGAACTCCTCCTCCTCATCATAATAGTCGGGCTTTACTTCATAAGCATCGCCATCACCTGAAACTCAACAAATCTGGTTGGTGTGTACAACACCGTCCCGTAACGTGGGAGTGAGTGATCAACTCAGTGGAACAGTAAAGCATAGGTTAACTTGTTATCAATTCAATCAAGCAGTAATGATAAAGCAGTAAAATTAAACACTCCTAACTACTCTTATTAATGCAAGTATGAATGCAGTCATGATGTATGCCCTCACCACACCCTCCCTCGTGCGACACCATCTTATGTTCGCGGCATGCTTTCATCCCTCAGTGCTCCACATCTTCCAGGCACATGCAATGCCTGATGAGCATGATTACCGAGTATTTATTAGTCCATTTCAAACAGCAGGATTGGAAAACTAAGGTACCTCTCTTGTATCATTCCCAAACATGATCCATTCTAGGGTCGTCAGTCCTAGTTAATCTTAAACGATGGTGTTTTTTCTAGGTCACTGCAAAGGCTGCCAGGGCTGTTACGCACAAAGGTTACACCACTCCCCCATCACCTCTTTAACGATTCATCACTATACAGAAACAGGCCTAGTTTCATACTCTATACACTGCAGCAAAACTCATCGCCTCACCGCAATTCAGAGTATGCTCGAGGTCACTACAAAGGGCTGTCAGGGCTGTTGCTCGCATTCGTTGCACCACTCCCCCATCACCTTATCAATGTAGGCCGACAATACGAATATAGTGTCCCATACCACCATAATCGGCTCACGAGTCTAGTTGCTCATTGGTCACTACAGGGAGACACGTGGCCCCAGCGTAGGCCGACAGCTCGACCACGGTGTCCCATACCACCATGCCCGGCTCATGAATCTTAGCGGATCGAGGTACCATGGTTAAAAGGGATTTCACTGGTAAGTTTGGTACCTTAGGTTCAAGCTGTAGCGTCCAAACATGGTGAACATACATAAGACAGATCGGGTTACTTGACGAGCTCGGCTAGCTCAAGCGCACAACAAGCTGAACGATATGAAGCGTATAAGCACCTCGCGTGGCCAACCACTATCGCCGACCGAAGTATGACTCTGGTTCGTCGAACACATCCCACGTGGCAAATGAATCTCAGCCACGAATTCAATCTCGTTACCGATTGCCTGGACTATAATCATAGCCCCAATCACATTCAATTGCAGATAGTTAAAGCAGTAATGAATCAAGATACAAAGTTTGGTATTATCTGTTTAGGGCTGCCAGGGCTGTCGAACCCACTCGTTGCTCCACTCCCCCATCACCCATGACAGATCATACAATGTAAATATGAATTTAAACATATGCATTACATAGATAAAATCATAAAAGCAGTTGAGCATGTTATGAAGCACAACATAAGCATGAGTTTGTACATATTCAATTCCTAATCACACAACTATCCAAGGAAATCATACACATAGTTAAAAGAGTTGAGAATCATATCTCAACACCCTTATACATTACAATTTACTAACTACTACTCATTCAAACTTTTTAACAAACACTTAGACTATATACACCAACATACATGACATATGTTGATCACATAGGTATAAGGCCAAATCCTTTCACTAGGGAGTTACCCCAATCATAACACGCATACACCCACAACGGATAGTCATGGCAAGCAGGAATCCAAGTTCCATATTGATTCAGTCATTTCCACAAACACTTGGGCCACACATTTTAGCATATATAGTGTATATTGGTCGTGGCGTGATTTAGGGAAAATCCTTTCGTCAAAGGGGTATCGCCAATACAACAATCATAAATCCATGACAATTAGTCATGGCGAGCACGAATGAGAATTCTATACTCATTCGGTCATTTTCACAAACACTTAGAATATACTATTACAACATACATAGTGTATGTTAGCAAAAGATGTATTAGGGCTATCCTTTCGCCAAGTAAGTATTTTATCCATGTATAATATATTCATACAGCAAATAATCATGTTAAATATATCTCCAAAATTTATACATATACAGTACTTTCTAGAATACACAATTTCAACATACATAGTGTATATAAGCAAAACATGTATTAGGGCGAGTCCTTTCGCCAAACAAGTAATTTATCTACATATAATATATTCATACAACAATTAATCATGTCAAACACATTTCCAAAATTTGTACGTATACGGTACTTTCTACAAATACCTAGAGTATGTAGAATTCCATATTTTCCATCTTTAATCGAAACGAAAAATAGACAGCACTTTGTACATGTGCAATTGCATGCAGATCATGAATCTATCATTATCTGACATTGAAAGCATTGAAAAGCATAACCTATACACCTAAAGTCCGCACCTTTTGTCGTAGAATCGTAACGGAGTTGATAGTTTGCTAAGGCTTTGTATACGGCGATTCGGCAACCTATATGATGAAATAGGTTAGCTATTTCATAACCTACAACTTTTAAAACCCTAAATCAGTTTAGGGTTAGGGTTTGTTACCTAGAAACATCACTGAAATCTCCGGGAAAGCGATAAGAATGGGGTGGTTAAGCACCTAAGGCAGCAAGGAAGAAAGGCAGGAAGGATCTCCCACAACTCTCCCACTTTCTCTCTCTTTTCTCTCTTCTCTCTCTAGGGTTTCTCTCAAATTCGTATGGCTGCAATGAGAGAGGGTTTAAGGTCCTTATATAGCCTAAAAACTCACCGAAATAGACTCCAGGTCAAAGTATACTTAGGTTATAACCAAAGCGGACCTGTTTCAGCTCAAAGGAGGACTTCTGGCGGGCCTCCTTGAGGCAAAGGTCAGACTTAAGCTCACCGACACCGGATCTACACTTAGTTAAGTTTTCATTTAAGTCAGGATTCCAGATCACGCGTGGCAGACCAGTTTCTGTTCAACGGTCAGCGGATCTCGATCGGAGATTCCGAGTACATGTAAATGTGTATGAAATTTCTCTGATCCGAGGGTGTAATTTGGTCTGATTCTGACAGTCTGGTGGCTTAAAACTGATCCGCAAGCAACACGTGCCAGATTACTATTCAAGATATTTATTTTGTAAAGAAAATAAGTGTTTTCACACTCTCTCGCTCCGGACTCAAGCGAACAGCCGTGGGACACTGTCTGGATTTAATTTCTGAGATGGTTGTCAAGCCCAGCAAGGCGGTCCTAATTCCTTAACTTCGTGGTAATCGGACTTCCGACGTGCGGTCCAGATCTGATACGGAGTTTCGAGATGCTCCCGAGAGCAGCCAGATAATGAGATTGATCCTAGATTTTAGGGTATCCTAGCGTCAATGATTCTACAAGTTTTGGGTCTTGCAGATCGTATTTAAAGTGATTGGTGCTAATTTCACAGGCACTCTAGTTTAACACTGGCAAATTCTCGCCTAATTTCTAAAGGATTTAGTCCTGGGTGATTTCGGTCTGAGGTGGTACTTAGTCCTTTGTAGCAATGTTTAGTTTAAGTATTGTTCTTCATTACCTAAACTTTAAGATAGTGTCTAAGGTGAAAGTACTTAGAAAATATTGAAAGAACAAGGTGGTGAAGGGTGGGATTTGTGAAGGAAATGGGTTCAGAAGTGATTTTTAGACTGTGGGGTTCAGTTCTGACGAGTTAATAAGGTGTTAGGAGCGACCTATTACCTAAGGACGTCTAATCCCAGGTTGGCAAAAATCTGGGCTGTTACAATCTACCCCCCTTAAAACGAAATTTCGTCCCCGAAATTGCCTAAGGGTAATAAGGAAATATTTTATTATTTCATTTGTCTAAGACTTATTGTTTTGAAGTCTCTATGCGCGGTAGGGTGTATATTAGCCTGGTTCGTTTTAGTCTACCCCCCTTAAAACTTATTTCTTTATCCATTTCTCATACCCTGATGGTTTGCTACAATTTATTTCTTCACCTAGTTGGAGTCTTGACGACAATCCCCAATTATTTAGAGTAAGATAGCTGCTTTCATTGTTTGACCAACACGGAGAGACGTTTATGGGTGGGCTTGATCCCGATACATCGATCACCTACCGGGCCAGGGTAGAAAGCTCATCGTATCCCTTCCGAATCCTGGTGGATCCTGGTCGTCTGCTCGTCAGCAGAGAGTCCATCGGTAGTCACCTAGGATTGAGAATTGGGTCAAGCTGCGAATGTTTCGCAGTTGTACATTTCAGTAACTCTGTAGTCCGATCACTCTAGAAACGTAGGGAATGTCCATCATTGAAAGACTCAAATTGTCTATGTCTAAGGTTGCCCTTTAGGTCTTAGTCTAAGAGAGTTCTCGTTATTATCTATGTCCAAGGAAATAGTTAATCAAATCTTACTAGATCATCCTAAAACGGTTTCTCATAGTAGAACTTGCTAGGGCTTCTATAATGTTCATATTTAACGAGCACAGTTTCGATCCTGGGCCAGTGGGGTAAGGGTCCACCGTGCTTCTGCTGTGCTACCCAGATCAAAGAGGTGTATTAGCCGACGTAACTAGAGTGGGCTCATCATGTTCTACCCCCCTTAAAAATTTATTTTCACCCTCAAGGCTCAAGATTTATATCCTGCTCCGTATATCGGAACAAGGTGTAATTTAGGACCTACCCTTGACATGAAATGGGATGCGGTCTCTCACTACATTGGTCTTCTTTTCATCGATGATGTGTATTATGGTATTAGTACCTATGTTTATCGAAAGGAGCTAAAAATGATGGGTATTGTGGTTGATTTCAGGGGCAGGTGTGAGTTTGAGGGCAAATGCCTAAGTCTACCAAAGGAGGACTATCATCACGGTCCCGACCTACCTTATTTACTCATGTCAAGCCTAACAGGCAGGCTATCTTTCTATGTTCATATGCACAATATGTATGCCAACATGGCATGTGATTTGGGACCTAATTCCTAACTATCTGTTGCTCACTTGGAAAATTCCTTAGGCCTAAAGGGAAAAAAATCTCTATTGGCTATATATTCTTACACTTCTCAAAGACGAAGTTATAAACTTTTGGTTGTAAGTGGTTCGGCCAACACGGAAGAAAGTTGCGTAGTGGGTCTGAGCTGGATACATGGACCTTCTGCCTAGCTAGGACAGAAAATTGTCGTATCAGTTCTTAATCCTAGTTGATCCCGACCTTCTGCTTGATCAGAGCATAGAGTTCATTGGTCACTACCAGGATTGAGAATTCGATTTAGACCGCGAATACCTCGCTTATATGTAGTTTCTCTACTCCGTGTTTCCAATTGTACTAAGTCCTTGAGAAGGCGATTCTAAGGAGTGTATTAATTTGACCTAACATTAAATCCAAAAGATATATAAGTTTTTCCTCTACGTGATTAGTTTCTAATCAAAACAACCTTCCTAAGAGTCATTAAAAAAGTCTATGAGTACCGAGGGGATTTAACAAGGGACGGGGTCTCGCTCCAATCGAATCAAGCCAACAAACGAAATTTTTTTTTTCAATTATCTTAGCACAATGAATCTTTTACATTCTTTAGTGCCTAGTCGCAATGTATGAGTAGCGTAATCCCCTAGTTGTAATCCAAAGTCTATGCTCGTACGCTAGATGATTTCACATCATTTCTAATACAGGGGGGTTTTAACACTTAGGGTCAAAGTTGTCTAATTGGAACTGAGTTGTTTGTACTTGACGCTCAAGCATTTCACACATGCTCACACCAGCTAAGAGGGTCCTAGGGTTCACATTATTAATTATTGGATTTCCTACACGGTCAGGTCCGTCGAAATCTAGGAGCATCGCTCTAAGTCCAAAACTCCAAGGGTCTATTTGTCAAACAACCATTTACTCTAAAAGCTTAAGCTATCAGAGTGTGGCGGGTTAATGTATATCAAGGGACTTTATAACTTCGACCCTATTTAGCCAGTGGTCTTAAGTTGTATTAAATGGGACTGCATCATTAATCCTACCTCAGGATTGGGAATGGCATGGTTGGTAGGAGGGTGGGTGGGGATTAAAATTATTGGTATAGGCTTTGAAAATGAGCCTGGTGTTGGAAAAGGGTGAGATGGGATTTCTAAATCCCATGATGGGGAATTTCTAAGTGATATTTGAAAGGAAATCTCGGAATTTACTTTTAATTGCGTACATTCCAAACATGGTATTGGAAAACATGGGATACACCCAATCTAGGGACCATACCTACACATACATTTATTAGTACTTATACAATTCTACCCATCTAACTCACCTAATGCAGTTTGGCCGAACGGGCCCTAAAGGGAGAAAAGGGGCTGGAGTTTTGGTTCTCCACAGATTTGGTTCTCATCAGGGGTTGTAGAGGCCCAACTGACAAGGAGTAAATAAAGGAAAATGAAGAAAATGGATGGGTTAGAGGGCTTGCCTGATTTTGAGCTCCAAATGGGGGGTGTGGGAGTCCAAATGAGGGAAACGGAAAGGGTAGAAGGTAGGTGTGGCTGTAAACGATGGAGTAATGTATGGTTGGACAGGAAATAATGAAATGGATGATTGAAGTGGAGGTCTGAGAGAGAAAACAGCAACCGAAAAGAGAAAAGGGGGCTTGGAGGGGCGTTTGAGAGAGAGAGGGGTAAAACGACATGAAATAGGGGTCCCCCCGCAAAATCGCATGCACCACACGTGTGTAGAGGTCGGGCCGACCATGACCAGGCCCGTCCCAACTTGAGTAGGCCCACCTGACCGCGGTTCTGCCGTGGTCCGCTTTGCCCGGCGTGCTGCCGCCGCAGTTAAGTGATGTTCCCCAACCCCCCAAGGTGCCAAATGCACCCTGGGTCCACATGATTCTCCCCCGGATTGACGCGTGTGGCCCCCCGACTCCATTTCGAGTCGTTTTGGGTCAAATCGGACGTATCTTGCAATTCGGAATGAGTTATCTGACATAAAATATATGAATTTGGGGTAGAACAAGCTAATGAAGCCAACCAACCCCACTATGTTGGGTTGCGCAGTCCAGAATTGTGAAAAAAACCCTCCGATTGACAGTCGTTTCCCTGTTTCAATTTTATTTTACTAAAAATAGTAGTTTTAGTTTGATTACTCTCATCTGTTGGGCTTTAGCAGTTACGTTCATTGTGAAAAGAGCTTAGAATAATTAGGAGGATGGTTTGGTGAAGATAAATAGGGCACTTACTAGTTTTGGCTAAAAACCCTGCGCACTAGTAGACATCACGACCTTAGAAAGTCGCGAATTCTAGGAGTCTTATTTGTAGTTCGATTTTGATTTCTTTCCCATTATTTGTATCCCTATTTAAAGGGTTGTGAACTCGTTGTTAGTCATTCATTAATCAATTTCAAATGTATTAGAATTTATTTCTATTTTCTGCTTTCTTTCCTCATGGATTCGAGAAGTCTCTATGAGGAGTCCAGAGAAGCTCCGAGGATTCGGAGTAGTTATCATCATCACTCTTATCCCGTATTCTACCAATTTTCAACGGTTGGGGTGAGGTGGATTGTAATCTAGAATCATCTATAGACGGCCTAGGAATGTTTTAAGGTTGACCCGTGCGACCATGGTTGAATACGGACTCGATTTCGGCGTTCGTTTTCAGTGAACTTTGCCAATTGGCGAAATCGAGATACCTTGACTGTTTCTAAGTTCCGTCGCTCCCTCCTAAGTCAGAGTGCGTCAGAGTGCATCGTGTGACCATAACCCAGGTCCGGTTTAATCCAAATCATGCTCTGATACCAACTGTAACATCCCGAAAAATTGAGGGTCGAGTAGTAACTCAATGCCCGAGTTCCAGAACATCACTTATGCAACATAGATAATGATGATTAAATGTTGTCTGCATTAGTGTATTGAACATGAGTGAGATTAAGCCAAAACAGCATATCATACTCCCGAGACAGTTAAATTACAAGCGGAAGACTGTGATAGATATATAAAATATATAAAAACTGTGGTGAGTCTCCAGAGTGTGATAACATTACCAGGTTAAATAATTACAAGTATAGTTCCAAAATATATCAAATGTGTAAGTGTAATGGCTTCTATCCCAAGTACTATAGCCCCATCAATACAATACCAGGTCTTCATAAGCCTAGAGAACTACATGTAGGAGAACTCCTCCTCCTCATCACAATAGTCGGGTTCTACTTCATAAGCATCGCCATCACCTGAAACTGAACAAATCTGGTTGGTGTGTATAGAGTGAGAAACTTGTCGCCTCACTACAAAGGGCTGCTATGGCTGTTGCTCGCAATCGTTGCACCACTCCCCCATCACCTTATCAATGTAGGTCGACAACATGAATATACTGTCCCATACCACCATAATCGGCTCACGAGTCTAGTTGCTCACTGGTCACTACGGGGAGGCACGTGGCCCCAGCGTAGGCCGACAGCTCGACCACGGTGTCCCATACCACCATGCCCGGCTCATGAGTCTTAGCGGATCGAGGTACCATGGTTAAAAGGGATTTCACTAGTAAGTTTATTACCCTAGGTCCAAGCAGTAGCGTCCAAACATGGTGAACATACATAAGACAGATGGGTTACTTAACGAGCTCGGCTAGCTCGAGTGCACAGCAAGTTGAACGATATGAAGCGCATAAGCACTTCGCGTGGCCAACCACTATCGCCAACCGAAGTACGACTCGGGTTCGTCGAACACATCTCATGTGGCAAATGAATCTCAGCCACGAATTCAATCCCATTACTGATTGCCTAAACTATAATCATAACCCCAATCACATTCAATTGCAGATAGTTAAAACAATAATGAATCAATATTCAAATCATACAACCAAAGTCTGGTATTATTCGTTTAGGGCTGTCAGGGCTGTTGCACGCACTCGTTGCTCCACTCCCCCATCACCCATGGCGGATCATACAACGTAAATATAAATTTAAACATATGCATTACATAGATAAAATCATAAAAGCAGTTGAGCATGTTATGAAGCACAACACAAGCATGAGTTTGTACATATTCAATTCCTAATCACACAACTATCCAAGGAAATCATACACATAGTTAAAAGAGTTGAGAATCATATCTCAACACCCTTATACATTACAATTTACTAGCTACTACTCATTCAAACTTTTTAACAAACACTTAGACTACATACACCAACATACATGACATATGTTGATCACATGGGTATAAGGCCAAATCCTTTCACTAGGCAGTCACCCCAATCATAACATGCATACACCCATGACGGATAGTCATGGCAAGCAAGAATCCAAGTTCCATGTTCATTCAGTCATTTCCACAAACACTTGGGCCACACATTTTAGCATATATAGTGTATATTGGCCGTGGAGTGATTTAGGGCAAATCCTTTCGTCAAAGGGGTATCACCAATACAACAATCATAAATCCATGACAATTAGTCATGGCGAGCACGAATGAGAATTCTATACTCATTCGGTCATTTTCACAAACACTTAGAATACACTATTACAACATACATGGTGTATGCTAGCAAAACATGTATTAGGGCTATCCTTTCGCCAAGCAAGTATTTTATCCATGTATAATATATTCATACAACAAATAATCATGGAAAATATATCTCCAAAATTTATACGTATACAGTACTTTCTAGAATACACAATTTCAACATACATAGTGTATATAAGCAAAACATGTATTAGGGCGAGTCCTTTCACCAAACAAGTAATTTATCCACATATAATATATTCATACAACAATTAATCATGTCAAACACATTTCCAAAATTTGTACGTATATGGTACTTTCTACAAATACCTAGAGTATGTAGAATTCCATATTTTCCATCTTTAATCGAAACGAAAAACAAACAGCACTTTGTACATGTGCAATTGCATGCAGATCATGAATCTATCATTATCTGACTTTGAAAGCATTGAAAACCATAACCTATACACCTAAAGTCCGCACCTTTTGTCGTAGAATCGTAACGGAGTTGATAGATTTGCTAAGGCTTTGTATACGGCTACTCAGTAACCTATATGATGAAATAGGTTAGCTATTTCGTAACCTACAACTCTTAAAACCCCAAATCAGTTTAGGGTTAGGGTTTGTTACCTAGAAACGTCGCTGAAATCACCGGGAAGGCGATAAGAATGAGGTTGTTAAGCACTTAAGGCAGAAGGAGAAAGGCATGAAGGATCTCCCACAACTCTCCCACTTTCTCTCTTTTCTCTCTTCTCTCTCTAGGGTTTCTCTCAAATTCGTATGGCTGCAATGAGAGAGTGTTTAAGGTCCTTATATAGCCTAAAAACTCACCGAAATAGACTCCAGGTCAAAGTATACTTAGGTTATAACCAAAGCGGACTTGTTTCAGCTCAACGGAGGACTTCTGGCGGGCCTCCTTGAGCCAAAGGTCGGACTTAAGCTCACCGACACCGGATCTACGCTTAGTTAAGTTTTCATTTCAGTAGGGATTCCAGATCACCCATGGCAGACCAGTTTCATTTCAACGGTCAGCGGATCTCGATCGGAGATTCTGAGTACATGTAAATGTGTATGAAATTTCTCTTGATCCGAGGGTGTAATTTGGTCTGATTCTGACGGTCTGGTGGCTTAAAACTGATCCGCAAGCAACACGTGCTAGATTACTATTCAAGATATTTATTTTATAAAGAAAACAAGTATTTTCACACTCTCTCGCTCCGGACTCAAGCGAACTTCCTAATTCCTTAACTTCGTGTTAATCGGACTTCCAACGTGCGGTCCAGATCTGATACGGAGTTTCGAGATGCTCCCGAGAGCAGCCGGGTAATGAGATTGATCCTAGATTTTAGGGTATCCTAGCGTTAATGATTCTACAAGTTTTGGGTCTTGCAGATCGTATTTAAAGTGATTGGTGCTAATTTCACAGGCACTCTAGTTTAACACTGGCAAATTCTCGCCTAATTTCTAAAGGATTTAGTCCTGGGTGATTTTGGTCTAAGGTGGTACTTAGTCCTTTGTAACAATGTTTAGTTTAAGTATTGTTCTTCATTACCTAAACTTTAAGATAGTGTCTAAGGTGAAAGTACTTAGAAAATATTGAAAGAACAAGGTGGTGAAGGGTGGGATTTATGAAGGAAATGGGTTCAGAAGCGATTTTTAGATTGTGGGGTGCAGTTCTGACGAGTTAATAAGGGTTAGGAGTGACCCATTGCCTATGGACGTCTAATTCCAGGTTGGTAAAAATACGGGCTGTTACACCCCCTCTCTTCCTTTACTCTCCTTTTCTGGTCGTGAGAGACCTCTCTTTATAGGTGTCCATAAGTCGGTCGGCTGGGACTTTACGAATAACAGGCGGTGAGATGTTTACACAGCAACAGTGTCGTAGATCCATCTAGCGCAACCAGTTTTAACACAAAGAAGATCCTGCTGCAGGATTTGTTCCGTTCGGCCTTCTTGGCCTTGGTCGGACATCCCTTGAGAGAAGTTTGGACGGCCAGGATCATTGGTCCGATCATGGCCATGATCGCAGAACACCCCTAAACGTCCACGGCTTCTTGGACACACGTCCTTGCGTATTTCATACACTGTTGAAGTCGGTGGGCCCATGATTAGTGTCATATGGAAAATTCATTCCGTCCATTGGGTTCGCAGTGAGATTTTAATGTGGAAGGGATGGTTTTGAATTGTCGTTGATGCAGCCCATTGAATCTGTTCTTCTGTCGTCCGTCCTACATTTGATTGAAGTCTTCTTGTGAGCGCGTGCATGAGTGCACATGATCACCATAGTTGTGGTCGACCCCACCGTCCGGTTCAAATGGACGGCTCAGATCATCCATCCAATCAAAGGTGGTGGGCCACAATGCCTCCCAGCGGACGTCGTTCGGACCCTGCGTAAGAGAAGAGAGAAATTCTTCTCTTTTTTTGAATTCAAACGAGCCAAAGTCGGTTTGACCCAACCTGACGTCCAGTGCACTTGTTATGGTGCATTTGCAGCACTCGTGTGGGCCCCACAATGATATTTCTGATAAATCCACACCGTTCACCTACCTTCCCAACTAACTTAAAGGGTTGAGTCCAAAATTGAGGCATATCCAGATATCATGTGGGCCCCAAATCAGTGATTTATTACTGCTCTTTCTGTTAGGCCCCTTCCACAAAGATCCGAGGGTTAAAATTTTACATGTACAGTTACTTTATTATCCCCACGCCAGATATAAAGTTTTGTGCCAAACGAATGGTGGAAACCCTATGATCTTGCAATCAGGACGATTCTCAGGCTCCTTATCTTCAATCACTTGATTTCCTCGAATCTTTGGCATGTGAATTCTTCAATCTCGGTCTCCTAAGATCCATCCATTGCCTTGGTGATTCTTGAGCATCAAATCTAAGCATTTAGTACCCTTTTCAATCCAAGCTCTCAAATTCACATTGCAACATAAACATGATTAAAATAGAGAGTTAAGCATTATCATGTTCATAAAACCAAGTAATAATTGAAATTACGGTAATGACCGTTTAGTTGAAGTAGGAATATGCTAAGATGTCCTAGAGGGGGTTGAATAGGACTTTTTAATATTTTATAGACATTTTAAACCTATTAACCCTATCCTGAGTAAATATGCAAGTATCAGGATTTCTTCAAAATAACTCTAATGGCTTTCAAGCCAATTAGAGGATCCAATCACAAAACTTATTCAAAAGATAAACAAGATGTACAATATAGTTTATGATAGATGTGACTGTGTGTGATATGTGATTCTACTCAGTTCGAAATAATCATGTATACAAGGGATATGAGAACATTCAGGGAAATCACACAAGCAGTAGAAGTAAATGGTAATCTCAAACATAATTATTTTTATAGTGGTTCGACTACTTGTCTACTCCACTTCCGACAGACGCACTCAACTGTTGAGTGTACCGGATCTCACTAACAGAGGTTTCAAATCAAGTTCACCTCAAACTAGTACAACCTACTATAGGCTGACTTTAACATATCTCTACGACACAAGTTTATGCCCCACACAGCAGCATGGGTTAACACACAACACTCAAGCTTTAAGCCATACAGGCCAAGGATCCACACAAGGAACCTATCAGTTTATACTCCCATGATCAAGGGTCAACACATAACACCCAAGTTTTAAACCACACAGGTCAAGGACCTACACAAGGACCTAACAGTTTATGCTCTCCACAGAGCAAGGGTTAACACAAGGCACACCCCCCCCCTCCCCCCCACCCCTCGTACACTCCTATTGGAGGCCTCCAACGAGAACTTGAAACTGGTGAGAATCACCTTTGACCCAATCCTATAGAAGGAATGATCACAAGGGTTCTCTGGACTCTAATGACTTACAGATAAGTAGATGAGCCCCATTAAGCACATTGATGAAGATCTTCTCCTTTAATGACGAAGAATCTTCAACTCCCTTGAATACCAACTCAGATGATGTCCCAAGATAAGGCTACAGGTTGGGTCAAGGTTATGATGGAATCCTACTCTATTAAATGTTTTCCTATAAAAGAGACAGAGCGATTTTAATCATCTATGCATTCAAGGCATCCCAGCTTAATGATTTGCCATTAAGATGGTAGCTGTAGGATCCTTAAATGCAGAAGTTCATTCCCAATCCACTCTATTGAATGTCAATGATGAGGGTGGATTAGAGGATGAACTCCCATGAGAGAAAAGGCTTAGGGTATATGATCTAGATTTAAAACACTCAAAAGCACTCTCTATTTTCTCTACCAACAAGCAAGGGCAAGCTCTCATTAAATAGACAAAAGGTTCCAACGGATATAAAATGGTCATATTTTTGACAGAGTTCGATATCATCGATCAGGATTCGATATCATCGAGCGTATACTCTCGATAGCATCGAATGACCGCTCGATGATACGAACTCAATAGTCAAACGCTTTTAAAACTTTTTGCCAACTGGTCGAGGAAATCGAACACTCATCGATGTCATCGGATTTCGAACTCCGATTTCATCGACATAGGGTTCGATTCCTCGACATTTGAAAATGTGAGAGCACTTACCTTTGAAACATAACAGGTATAAGATATGATCGAGCATCACTCGATATCATCGAAATTTGAATATCGATGATATCAATGCCAGTGTCGATTCATCGATAATTTCAGGAAATTTTCCTATAAGCTTGTTAGACAGTTTATGTCCTATTTCGATGACATCGACCATGCCTCGATATGATCGATTTCTGAATATCGATTTTATCAAGCGATCCCCGATACATGAAAGTTTTAACCTGAAAACTTGCTGGATAGATTTGTGTCCCAATCCGATATCATCGAAGGTCTACCGATATCATCGAGATTTGAATTTCGAGGATATCGAGGGTCCCTTCGATATATCGAGAATCACATGTTTTGCCTTAGCAGTATAATGGACACAACTGACCAGATGTCGATTTTATCAAGTCGACTCGATGGACTCGAGATTCAAAGTTCAATGATATCGAACAGTCCATCGATTCATCGATAATTCAGTCCAGAGTTCTTTGTAGTTGCTGGACATCTGAAGTCCTCAATTCAATAATATCGAGTGAGTTTCGAGGACATCCATAACAGGGTTCGATTCCATCGAATCACCTGACGATAAATCGACAAAGGTAGAAAACTTAAGATTTTCCTGATTTTATAAAATAGTTTTCTTACCTAAAACGCTAGGATGTTCTATTCAATTTTAAGGGTTTTATATACCTAGTGTTTTGAGAGATGGGAAGTGAGGCTCAGGTTTACCTTTGGCGAGTTCGGGCACACATCCTGTTGAGGCAGACGCTTGAACAATCTATTGGCTTGAAAGATATAGAGTTACTTTACCTTACTCTTTCGATTAAAGATAGGCATTGCTTGTTCTAAGTAGAAAATAATTTTAAAAAAGTCCTATTCACCCCCCTCTAGGACATTTGGACATACTTCAGTAATAGCGGTTCCACCGCAATTTCAATTGGTATCAAAGCGGGTTCCTCTTGAAGGGTTTAACAACCTAGAGGGAGATCTTTAAATTGAAGTAGGAGTTATAGCTAAAGGAGAGGGAACATCAGTCTCTTGACCTCCTATTTTCAATGGCTCAAAATATGTTTATTGGAAAGCAAGAATGATTTATTTTCTGCAATCCTTGGATAATTAAGTTTGGGAAATAGTTGAGAATGGATATGTGCCACCAACCGAACATGTTGTATTGGAAAACGACACAACCATCACACAACCCAAACCAAAAGAAAAATGGATGGCCTTTAATAAAGAAAATAAAACAAATGAAGCAAGAGCTATGAATGCCATTTACTGTGTAGTTTCTGATGCGGTATTCAATCAGATCAATATGAGTAAAACCTCAAAAGAAGCATGAGATTTATTGAAAACCACCCATGAAGGAACCAACACAGTAAAGAGATCAAGGTTGCAATTCTTGACTACTCAATTTGAGCAATTGAAAATGGAAGAAGATGAGACCTTTATGAAGTTCTTTGCAAAATTAAATATCATATGCAACTCCATGGTGGACTTGGAGAGATAGTTCCTATACCTAAAATATGTAGGAAAATTTTAAGATCATTGTCGGAACATTTGAACTACATCTTAAAACACCCACAAAATCCAAAAACAATGTTCTCAAAGCCTCTAAAAACATAACTACCATAGAGGAAGAAGAAAGTGTGAACGAAGATGGAGATGAAGAGGTTGCCCTTCTAGTTAAAAGATTTAGGAGATTCTTTAACAAAAATCGTGGAAACCATACAACAACAAAGGAATTCATTTAGACCGCAAGCATCAAGTAAACCTTTCAACAAGTCCAAAGAACACCAATGTTACAACTATAGATAGTATGGTTACATATATATGGAATGTCCTACAAAGAAATCTAAAGGTAAAGCTATGACAGCCACTTGGGATGACACTGATTACTCAAATTCAGAATCAAGTGAGTCAGAAAATGACGGAGACCAAAAGTCTTTGAAAATACTCATGGCCTGCACCACTACAGTCATTCCCAAGGAACTAAAAGTGGAAGATGAGCTTGATCTTGAGAGAATTAAAAATAAAAGCGGAACTGCTATTAGAAGTATTACCTTTTATAATATAATCAAGAAAATAGAACTTCTAGAATCAAAAGTTGAGAAACTAAAAAGAGAAAACAAAAGTCTGAAACTAGAAGTTAAAATTCTAATCATACAATAGAACTAACTCGTTAATTCACTCAAAGCAATGAAAAGCTTGAAAAGTTCCAGGCATGGGTAGAAACTCTAAAAACATGAAAGGCCTAGGATATGAATCTGATAAATCTGATTCCTCCTCTACTTCATCCATGATGAAAAATTCAACCATGTTAAACAAGAAAATTTTGGTTGATTCATCTTGCCATCATTGTGGAGAAATAGGACACTACAAATGTGAATGTCCTATGGATAGATATCCTCACCTCACTTCTAGGTCAAACAACAAACTCAAATTCAAACCATCTAGAAAACACTCTGAGAAAGAATCTTCCTGCTCAAAGAAAATAGTTACCAAATGGGTAACACAAAATAAATACAATTGCCCTGAAAATAATGCAAAATGATCTCGAGCTTTTGTAATGATTGCTCCAAGTGAAACAACCAATGACCTTGACCCATCCTTTTGATATAATGTATAATGGGTTAGGTACTTAATAAGTGAGCTATAGTAAGAAAAAGTGAGCAAAAGAATAATTTTTTTTTTTTTTTGTGACGATTAGCTAAGAAATATTGGACAATGTGTAAAACACAATTTATTAGAATTGATTAATGATATTAGAAAGTATAGATAAATGAAGATAAGGATTTCTTCTTTGAAAGAATCAATTTACAATCAATCACTTGACTAACAGTTTCTTTAGATGTATGGAGCATGTTGAGATTCATGCAATACAAGAACATTTGATAAAATCTCAGCTTCTCCATAGGATCTAGGTATCATGCATGATTTTGGAATCATTACAAAAAAATATAAAGTGTTTTGATACCTATATCGGACCAGAGAAGGTTGATCTCCAAGAAGAAAACAATAGATCAACAATCACCAATTGAAGATTATGAAATCTATGGTCCATTCATTCTAAATGATAATATCTATGGATCTATAGCCTCATCATTGTTTTTGAAAATATGTATAGTCTGCACTCCTTTTTCTTTGATCTTTTGATGTACAAAACACTGATGAATAGGTATATATTAATGTACATCATTTTAGATAGGTTGGAACAAACTGAAATGATAAATGAGCTATATCTGTACTATTTTGATGGAATCGAGGGAAGTTCCATGTCGAATCACTCTCGATGGAATTGAACACTACTCGATTGCATTGAAGCATCTTGAAATCTATATGACCTACATGGACTCTCTTCGATAACATCAAACACAGTTCGATGGAATCGAAGTATCTTCTTCGATGACATCGAACGTACTTCGATGGAATCGAAGAGTCGGGATCTATATATACGGCTCGAGCAAGAATTCTTTTTCACTCGTTCATCTCTCGTCTTCCTGCGCCTTCTCTGCTTCCAAACACTGGTGGACCTCCAAACTACCCATTTTCATGGTTATTTGAGTTTGAATCTGGGTGAGTTATCCTTTCAAGTCTAAATCTCAGATTCATCATTCCAAATCTTGTTCGTTTGGTTTGTCTTGCGTTCTTTGGTCTCAATCTCTATTTTTCTCCTAAATATCTTGTTTATTTCTAAGTTTTCCCTAAAATGGGGAAGGAAAAAAGCAAATCTTTGAACCAAGGAAATCGTCACAGGTAAAAAGAGTTAAAACAGTTACCTGAAGAAAACCAGCACAACTGCCAGCACAAATGGACACTTCTCCATAGAGAAATGATCCAGAACCAAAAGTCCAAATCTCGGTTGAACCACCGCCTCCGAAAACACTCTATGACAAATTTAGAGTGAGAAAAATAGTCTATGAAAGACCAGTTGACAGAAAGTGTCTAGAACCCTATGGGATTCTGCCGATTCTTGTGGTAGTGGGATGGTTAAAAATGCTTATTTTGGCGGGATCACTCGAAATGAACAAGTATTCAGATTCCTCTCATATTATCACTCGCCTGTTTCTTATCCTCCATCCCTGGACATAACAATTGGCCAAACAACCACACATCTTACTCCAGCTCTAATTGGCCAATTTATTGTAGTCCCACCAAACCGTAGGGATTTGCAGAATACGATTTCAATTCATTGGATATTCAATCCGAAATCACTAGGTATTTCTGCTATGGCAAAAACATTCCCTGGCATGAAGGGAATGCTCTATGTGGATCTCACATGTCCCTTAAATTTCGTATCCTTCACAAAATTTTAAGTTCAAATGTCTATCCTAGGGGTACTAACAAATCAGATCTTGCTCCATTCATGTTGGGTATACACTATGTTGTCTGTCATGAAGTACAACTTTGTCTACCAACTCCTATTCTTCATCAGTTGGCAATCGTGATCCAAGGCACTATAGATACTTATATTCCATTCCCTCATCTTATCTGCCTTCTATCCCGGCATGTGGGATTTCTTCCCACTACTGATCGCCTTATACCTCCTCGCAAGTTCACATTGTCAAATATCAAGAGAATGGGTCTATAAGATACACTAGCTTCTTCTTTAGCTCCTCATCACGATGACGCGATGGGAGAGACAAAAGTTGAGGCAGCAGAAACAGAGGCAATGGAGACAGAGGCCGTGATACACTACCCAAGCTTGGGGTAGTTCTTTTTTTTTCTTTTTTTTTTTTTACGAATGAATGATGATATCCTATACCCTTTTGACTTATGATGATGCCATTCATGTTTTAAGTAGGTATATATCTTATGGCATGCCTAGTTCACATTACAGTTCGTACTTTATATGTCTCTATCTTATGAACTTATGTGATAATTCTCCCTCTAACCTTGGATACAACTGAACATTCCATACATCAGTTTAATTGGCCTATCACTTTCATATACTATCCTTTGCCAATGATTGATAAAAAGGGGGAGAACCATATGCTCCCAAGTTTGTTGTTCTTTGTTTGCTTTGAAAATCTTAAATAAAGGAACTTAGGGGGAGCATGAACAAAGAGGGAGCTACAACACTCAAGGCCATTTTTCTTTTTGAAAATTTATAATAGTTGAGTGGTTTATAATATCAAGGGTTTTTTAGTTGTTTTGTCACATAATTGACAAAGGGGGAGATTGAAAGTGCCCTTGTTTGTCAATATGTGTGAGCGTTGAGTCTGTCAGTCAAGTGAGCCTCAAGATGAAGACATCAAGACCAAGACTCTTCAAAGATGAAGGCTCATGATAATGCTTAATAGAAAATCTATAACCTCATCAACCCACAATAAACCCTGACAAGTATATGTCCCCAATAAAAAACTCAACTTACTCTTATTCTAGTTAGGTTAGAGATTAATTGCACATAGAGTATTATTGGAAGAAAGAAACTAAACTGGAAAATTCACATGTCCTTGTCGAGTGCATCGAACTGTGATCGAGGACATCTTCGATACCATTGAACACCATTCGATTGCATCGAATATATGTCCATACCATCCAACAACGAAATGAAAGAAATGTTGAAATTATCAATTGCTCGAATGCTGTTCGATGACATCGAATGGTATTCAATTGCATCGACCTTAGACTTGCTTCTTCCAAAATCCAAAATACTCTAAGTGCACCTCAATTCAATCGAATCCTTTTCGACGGCATCGAGAGTAACTTATCGATGACATCGAAGTCAATTCAATGGCATCAAAACTAACCCAGTTTTGTCCGGCAAACTTTTCAAGAAAAATCCTATTTTCGTCGAGTCCATCGAAGACCATTCGATGCCATTAAAATTCAAAATTTGATAGATCGAAGGTTTGATCTATGGAATCGAACAAGGGACAAAACTATCCAGCAACTTTTGTGTATTTTTAAAAGAAATCTCGATGGCATCGAGTGTTCCCTCAAGGGAATCAATGTGCACATCGATGACTTCAAAGGATACTTGATGAGAATGATAAGACTCTGACCTACACCCATTTGAAAACCAAGTCGAGGAAGTTGATGCAACGAAGAAGGTTCGATGGAATTGAAATTCAAATTTCGATGACATCGAATACCCTTCAGTGACATTGACAATGTCAGATTTTTGCCCATTTTTTGACCGTTGGGATTTCAACTTTATAAATAAACTAGTGTTGATTCTTGTAAAATGAGCTAGAATTTAAGAGAATTTGAGAGAGTTGTTTCAAAGAGATTATACCATCTTCCTCATTTCTTATTTCTCATTAGAGTTCATCAGTCAATCTTGGCATAAGCATATCTCATTATCTTCACTGCTTAGATTGAATTATGAAGTCTAGCATTCATTGATTCTCCAACTAACCACTTAAGTAAATCCTAGTGTTGGAACTCTTGAACTCATAGCTCATGGGAACCTTTTCTATGTGTATTTAAGATCATATTATATAAATAGAGAAGAACAAAACCCTAAACCTCACAACCTCAAAGCATTCAACGAATCATCAAAAGCAATTGCGGTTCAAGGGAGTTGAAGACTCTTCGTAATCATCAAGATCTTCAGATTATGCGAGAAAGGGGCTCACTCACTTATTTGTAAGTATACAGAGTCCATCGAGTCTGAAGCCCTTTCCTTGTGTAGGATTGGAATTCAGAGTTTGAGTGACAAACTCGCCAAGACCTATCTATAGGCCTCCAACGGGATAATACATGGCCATGTGTATGACAAGTCACCTTGTGTAGGCATGGGTTGCCTTGTGTTGGCTCCCAGTGTTGTGTCCTTGTGTAGGACTAAGTCACCTAAGGTAACCTTGTGTAGGTTGTGAAGGTTTATGGTTAACTTGATTTAAAACCATTGAATGGTGAAATCTAGTACACTTTAAGAGAGAAGGAGTCTGCTGGGAGTGGTGTAAGCAAGTAGCCGAACCACTATATATGATTATGTTTGGGATTACCTTTTGTACATTGTTCTTGTAAGTGCTATGGTTTCATGCTCCTTTGATTGTCAAATTTTGTAGTGCCAAAAACTTCAATCTGTGTCTTGTGTAGCACGATGATATATATGTTCAAGGCATTGCATTTCATGCACAAGGACAATGCTTCAAGTCAAGTACAATGATCTACTTCAAGAAATACAAGATCAAGTACATTGTTCTCTTCTGTAAGCTTCAGAGTTTTTAGAACTACGTTGAAAGATGGGATCTTGTTCAAGACTCAAGGTGTAGTACAACTCAAGAACTACAAGTTCAGGTTCCAAAGATCTCAAGTTCAAGCTTCAACATGTGTCGAGACCTCAAGCTTCATGAACTTCAAAGATCACTAATCATCTGAAGAAAAGAATGTTCAATGTTCATACTTCATGTCTCACGTATGAAAGACCTTAGATTGACCTTAGGGTAGGTCATTTTGAATACATAATTCAAATTAAATTACTTTATAGATGTTTGGTCTGTTCTTTGACTAGTCTTGGACTCTGTTCGACTAATCCTAGCACTGGCTCGACCAGTCCAAGAAATTTCACGACCAGTCCTAAGTTGTTTCAAATTTTTGAAATTTTTTGGTTGAGCTACGACCAGTATTAGAGTCTGCTCGACTGGTCGTGTGAACAGTGTCAACTCGTTCACGACCAGTGCAGTAGTTACGGCTCAAACTCCAGCAACCATTCTTGGTTCCTCACGACCAGTCGTGGAGGTCCCTCGACCAATCGTGCAAGGCCTACGACCAGTCGTGGAACGATTTTATCCGATCGCGCTTAAAATTTCAAAATGCAGTTCGTCCTACGACCAGTCGTAGACGTGATTTCTGCAACTATAAATAGAACACAATTTGAAGAGTTTGATAATTCAATTCAAGTAAAATCAAGGATCACTGTGAGAGATAAGTTTGTAATATTTTTAAGCTAGATTGTGCATATTTAATATTCTCTTTTGTTAGCTTTTTATATTTGATTTTGTTTCTACATTCTAATCTGATTTGAAAGAGGAATTGTGATATTCTAATTCATGGAATCAAAATCAAATAGAGCTAGCCCAACTTGATTTAATTTAAAATCAATTAGAACCTATAACCATTTCAAAGTGAGTATTGGACATTGAACTTCTATTCGAACTTCTACTCCGATTTGGTTTTTCCGGGCTGCAACAAAATGAGAAATCTAGGTATTTTACATTTGTGTAAATCTTCTATGTTTTTGGTTCCTTTGAGATTAAGCCAAAAAAATCTCTAAGTGTTGGTTATCTGAGGAGATCCAAAAAACTCAGAGTAGGGTTTTTTAAATTATGTAAGCCCATTAGAAAGACACAATTATGAGGGTTTTAAGTGAACCTAAAAAAACCTATTTTCATAGTGAACGCTAATATCCCCTGTGTGAGGATATTAGGAGTGGAGTAGTAAGCTGTGTGGTTGTTGTTTAATAGTTGGTGAACATACAGGCGAACCACTATAATTCATTGTCTTGTGATTTGAATGTTTGTTTATTTTCCTATATCTTTTATCATTCAAAGTTGTGGGATGTATATGTGGATGTGAATGTTGTAATATTTACATTTCAAGCATTGTGGGGAATGTTGTAATAGTTTAGACTTCCATTCTTGCTATTTACTTTTTATTCCTCTTCAGTTTGAGATATCGATACTTAAACCATTCTAGTAAGGTTGTCCTACCATAAACCCTTGGTTTTTATGGTGTAAGGTTGTCCTTAGAATAACATTTGTATCAACCTTTCAAAACTAGAATTTTGAGGTTGCTTTACATTTCCATACTATGATTTGTTTAAAGTCCTATCTTTCCTTTATTCATTTAAATTGTTGTTAAAAGTTTTAATTTAGCATAGTGTCCTATTCACCCCCCCCCCCCCCCAGGACATATAGTTTGTCCTTTTCAAGTGGTATTAAAGCCTAATAGCTCATTTTTTAAAAATTCTATTTGGACTTATTTCCTGAGCTAATCGATCTAAGCTATTTATAAGATGTCAAATTTTGATAGCCTTTCAGTCACTAGGCCTCCACCATTTGATGGCTCCAATTATGCCATTGGAAAGCCAGGATGAGAATTTTCTTAAAATCCATGGATGAGAGCATGTGGCAAGCCATTGGAAAGCCAGGATGAGAATTTTCTTAAAATCCATGGATGAGAGCATGTGGCAAGCCACAATGACTGAATGGACCCCTCCTACCACTGAAGTAACTAGTATCGATGGATCAAAATCAATAAGAGTAACACCTTATTTTTCTTGGACCACACGTCAGAAAAGTAAGAGTAGTGCAAATACAAAAGCACTAAATGCAATTACTTGCGCACTATCACCGGATGAATTCAAAAGAATTATATCCTGTGATTCTGCAAAGCAAGCCTGGGATATTTTAGAAATGACACACGAGGGAATATCAATTGTTAAGAAATCTAAAGTCCAAATCCTCACAACCAAATTTGAGGAAATACATATGGAAGAAAATGAAATGTTTATGGACTTCTATACTATATTAAATGACATTGTGAACTCTATGGGGGGTCTTGGTGACCAAATCCCAAAAAGTAAAGTATGTGCAAATATATTACGCTCACTTCCTGAATGGTTCAATTCTAAGGTAACTGCGATCTAGGAACTTCATGATACGGACAATATGAGGGTAGAAGAACTAGTTGGCTCTCTAAAAACCTATGAGTTAAACTTTAAAGCTCCTAAAGGTAAATCTATCGCCCTTAAATCTTCTAAAAAAATTTTTCAAGAAAATATAAAAATTCTGATTTAGAAAACTCAAAAGATGATATGACCCTTCTAGTGAAAATTTTTTACAAAAATTTTAAAAGTTAAAAGAGGGTTGATTTTTAAAAATCTAATGATAAGAAAAGATCTAAATCTAAAACTTGGAAATCATTAAAAGACAGTCAATGTTACAACTGCCAAGAATATGGGCATTTGGCAAACAAGTGTCCTAAAAAGGACATACCCAAAAAGAAGAATATGTTGGCTACTTGGGATGAATCTTCGAGTTCTGAAGCTTCTTCTGGATCAAAAGATTCTGAAACCGAGTCGGGCAATGAAGTCAAAGCCCTTATGACTCTAGCCAAGTTCACTTTTTCAGATAACGATGATCTAACTAGTGAAGAAAATCTGAACGGTGATCATGAAAATGATGAAGATCTTCAAGATGCTTATAATGCCCTTTACAAGGAGAGTCGTAAAATTGTTGTTAAACTTAAACTTTAGAAAGAAAAATTTTCAAAGCTTAAAGAAAATTTTGATTCTCTTATTTTAGAAAAATCCCACATTTCAGATTATTTTGAAAAATTTGAAATGTGATTTAGAATTCAAAATAACTCTTATTGAAAATCTAAAATCTGAAAATGAAAAACTTAAACTTGAAGTCTCTTCACTTTTGAATTTAAAGGATACATGGAGGTATGCCCAAGGTGATTCAAAGTTTGAAAATTTTTTATCTGGATCAAGAAGATCTGGTGATCGATCCGGTTTGGGCTACGATAGAAATATTCCTCCTAAGCAAAAGAATACTCCTCCTAAGTTTGTAAAAGGAGAGTCCTTAAACTCAAAAGAGAAAAGTTCTAATCAAAATTTTGAAAGTGCACCTGCTAGTGCCCTAGTTTGTCAAGTTCTGTGAATGGTGAGTCAGACTGGCTACAGAGCTCGATAGGAAGAACAATTCAAGCGTCTGCCTCAACCGGATGTGTGGAAGCTCACAATAGGTAAATCAAAGCCTCACATCCCATGTCCCAAAACACCAGGTGAATAAAACCCTTAAAACACGATAGACATCTTAGGGTTTTTAAGGTGAGAAAACTTTTTGGCGAAATAAGAAAATCTCTAAGTTTTTCTCGCCCTGTCGATTCTATCGAAGCACCCTCGATATGATCGACCTGCACTGTCGATGTCCTTGCTACCTTAAACGATATGATCGATAAGAGGACCAAAATGTCCAGCAACTAAAAACTCATCTGAACAGATTTATTGATGTATCGATACACCTATCGATATCATCGATACAAGCACTAAATATATCCAGCAACTTCACAATATATCTGGACGAATTATCGATGTATCGATACACATATCGATACCATCGATATTCAAATCTCGAGACCATCGGGACTGGCTCGATAAGATTGACAGGCAGACTTCCGGCGCCCCCGTTTTTAATGAAAATCACAAAATTCTTTGATATATCGATGACCGTCCGATATGATCTAAAATCAAATACCGATAAGATCGGAGGTCCATCGATGATATCGATGGTAGGCGCGCATTTTTTACAGCAGTTATTTCAGGGTGTTTTTAACTACGATCGGGGACCCTTCGATTTAATCGATATTCAAATATCAATGATATCGACACCAGATCGATTGCATCGAACAAAGCCACAATCAGTCCAGCAAGTTCAAAGATAAATCAGCTGGATTTATCGATGCCTCGACTCTGATCTCGATACCATCGACATTCAAATTCCGATGACCTCGACGGTTTCCTCGATCATTCATGAAAACCTGAAATATCTCAAAGTCAAGTCTCTCTCATTTTTCAAGTGTCGATGGATCTAACTTATCATCGATGGAATCGGAGTTCGAAATTCGATGACATCGACAATAGATTCGATTCATCGACCTATTGGCAAAGAGTTTCAAAAGCGTATGACATCGAGTCCGAGTTATCGAGCAAATCATCGATTCCATCGAGTGTATACGCTCGATGATATTGAACCTGCTCGATGATATCAAACTCTATCATAAATATGACCGTTTTATATCCGTTGGAACTTTTTGCCTATATATAGAGGACTTGTTCTTTGTTGCTGTAAGAGAGAAAAGAGAGAGCTTTTGTGTATTTCAACTTGCATCTTATACCTAAAGCCTTTCTCTCTAGGGAGTTCATCCTCCAATCCACCCTTACCATTGATATTAAATAGAGTGGATTGGGGAATGAACTTTCGCATTCAAGGATCCTTCAGCTACCATCTTAATGATAAATCATTAAGCTGGGATGCCTTGAATGCATAAGAGAGGAACCACTCTATCTCCTTATAGGAAAATCTTTAGAGAGTAGGATTCCATCTCACCCTTGACCCAACCTGAAGCCAAGCATTGGTATATCATATTGTGTTGTGGATCAAGGGAGCTGAAGACTCTTCGTCAACAAGGAGGAGGAGATCTTCGGCATTGTGCTTAACGTGACTCATCAACTTATCTGTAAGTATCCAGAGTCTAGAGGACACTTGTGATCATTCCTTCCTAGGTCTTGGTCTTAAGTGGTTCTCACCCTTTGAAGTCCTCAAGGAGGCCTCCGGCAGGAGTGTACGTAGTGGGTGCATAGTGTTGGACCCTTGCTCTTGTGTAGGGCATAAACTGTTAGGTCATTGTGTAGGTCCTTGACCTATGTGGTCTAAAATCTGGGTGCGTTGTGTGGACCCTTACTCTATGGTGAGCATAAACATCTGGTTAGGAGTGAACCAGTAAAACTCTGGGTTTGAGGTGAACCGCGTAAAACCTCTGTAAAGGTTGAAGGTGAACTTGTTTTAAAACCTTAGGTTTGAGGTGAACCCTGGGAAACGTCCTTAGTGAAATCTGGTACACTCAAGGGTTGAGTGCGACAGCCGGGAGTGGAGTAGACTTATCATCGAACCACTATAAAATGACTGTGTTTGTGATTGCTTTTCTCTATGTGTGATCCATGTCAATGCATTCATATTCATATACCTGATCACATCTCACGCACACACACACAGCCACATCCAACATAGACTAAACTGCATTTTGCTATATCTTGATTAGTTTGTGATTGGATCCTCTACTAGGCTTGAAAGCCAGTAGAGTTACATTTGAGTAATCCTGAAAAATTGCATACATAATAGGATTAGTGTAATAGAATTTTTAAATAACTCATAAATCTTTAAAAAGTCCTATTCACCCCCCTCTAGGACATATTGACATATTCCAAGTTCTACTCAAGCAGTCTTCACTGCTATTTCAATTGGTATCAGAGCAGGTCTCTCTTTAAGGGCTTCACCGCCTAGAGAGTGATCTTGACTAAAGTTGGGAATATGGCCAAAGGAGAGGGCTCATCGGTCACTAGACCTCCAGTATTTGACGGTTCCAATTATGCATACTGGAAGGCTAGGATGCACTACTTTCTGAGATCTTTGGATCATGATGTTTGGGACATAGTTGAAAGTGGATATGTGTCACCTACTGAACAAATTGTACTTGATAGTAGCACAACAATCACAAAACCCAAACCCAAAGAAAAGTGGACATCATTCGACAAAGAAAGACAAACATCTGAAGCCAAGGCTATGAATGCTATCTACTGTACCGTGTCCCAAAATATTTTCAATCAAATAAGCATGTGTGAGACATCTAAAGAAGCATGGGATCTACTGGAAACAACCTATGAAGGCACAAGTACTGTGAAGAGGTCTAAACTACAACTCTTGACTTCACAGTTCGAAAGTCTCAGAATGGAAGAGCATGAGACATTTATGGAGTTTTTCACCAAGTTGAACATTATTTGCAACTCCATGGGTGGATTGGGAGAGAAAGTTCCGGTACCGAAAATTTGTAGGAAAATTCTAAGATCCCTAGCGGAGCGATTCAATCCTAAGGTAACAACAATTGAGGAGTGTAGGAATATAGATGAAATGAAAGTAGAAGAACTAGTAGGTTCCCTACAAACTTTTGAACTACACTTTACTCAAACCCAAAAATCCAAAAACACTGTTCTAAAAACTTCAAAGAAAACAACTCATGAGGACAGTGAAAGTGAAAAGGAAGATGATGATGAGGAAGTGGCTTTGCTGGCACAAAGATTCAGAAGGTTCTTTCAAAAGAACCGCAACCGTCCTTCTAGAGGAAGAAGAGTGGACAACAAACCTTCTCCAGGCAGATTTGGTAATAAATCAAAAGAACTACAATGTTATGCTTGTGAAAAGTATGGACACATTGCTACTGAATGCCCAAACAGAAAAACCAAGGGCAAGGTAATGGCCGCTACGTGAGATGATACGGATGAGTCAAATTCAGAATCTAGTAACTCAGAAGGCAATGAAGATCAGAAATCATTGAAAATTCTCATGGTCTCCACTACTTCGATCATTCCCATTGAATATGAGAACGAGAAAGAACATCAAGCCACAAAATCATTTCCGTCTGATAATGAAGAATCTGACAAAGAAGAAGAAAAAGAAGAAAATGATAAGCTACAAGATGCTTACAATTAGCTTTATATCCATAGCATCAAAGTGGCTAAAAGGCTGGGAATATCTAAAAGCAAAAACCAATTGCTGCAAACAGACTTGGACAAAACTGTAGAAATTAATACACATCTGATCAAGGATTTGCAGCAACACCACTCAGAAAATGATAGACTTGAGAGAATTAATATCTTTCTTAAATCTGAGACTGAAAAACTAAGCAAACATGTTGAGCAATTAAAAGACAAGAATTTGCTCCTTCAAAATGAAAATCACATACTCCTGTTTAATCTAGAAGAGTCCAGAAAAAATGCCAAGAAAAACTGTGTTTTCCCAGAGTAGTGAGAAGTTAGAAAAACTTTTAGGCATGGGAAAATGTGGAGAGGACAAAAAGGATTTAGGTTATGGAAAAGCTAGAACAAAAACTGAATATAATGCACAGCCTTTTGGAAAATTTGTTGCCAGACCTATCCCACCTCATCACAAAAATGGTAAGTCAGTTTATGAGCTGAACAAAAGAAATATGCAATCATCACCACTTGTGCTAGTTGACAGGATGAAGGAGTCATTAAGTCATGTGGATAAATCGGATAAGATGAACAAATCTACCACAAGTAAAACTCCTGTCACAAAGTGGGTGATTAAGGAAAAAACAAATTGCCTTGTTACACATTCAGATCGTCTACCAGGCAATAAGGTCAAATGGTACCTTGACAGTGGTTGCTGAAGACATGTCACAGGCGACAAATACCTTCTCTCCAAAGAAAAAATCTTCATCAAGGGACAGTCACCTTCGGAGATGGAGCCACTGCCAATGTAATTGGACAAGGAATGATAAGAGGAATTGATTTGCTCAAAAATGAGAATGCTTTTGCATAAAAGGACTAGCACATAATCTGTTAAGCATCTCTCAAATCTGTGATAATGGGCATGTGGTCAAATTCAATAAAGAAGAATGCGATATCCTTGATCAATCAGGAAGATCAATAATTAAGGGTCATCGCACAAACAACCACTGCTACATCATCAGAGGCATAAAAAGGACAATTGCCTAGAAATTCTGAGCAGAGAAAAACAAGTCTGGATCATGCATCTAGATCTGGATATTTGCTGAAATGATGCAATTTTGTTGAGCATAAAAAGATATATCTGAGGGGTCTCATCTAAATTTTTTGTAAATAAACATGCAAATGTTTATGATTTTTGATGTATAATGATTGTACATAATTTTGCTGAGTATGCTATTGATATACTTGAAGGGTCGAAAAAGAAAAATATTCATCTCTGATATGCCTATCGATCTGCCATTCCCAATTAATCGATCATAAATCGATGCCATCGACATCTCTTCCAAATTTCGAAAGTCACATGATCGGGACTACTATCGAAGAAATTACCGATAACATCGGATGAGGATCATCGATATTATCGAATGTAAGTTCGATAAAATCGAAGACTCACGCCCGATAAAAGGGAATCGAATGAATTTTTTTTTTTTTTAAAAAGGGGGTGTCTGTTTTTCTCTCTGCTCTAAATCCTCATCCAAGAAGACCATCGACGGGTCCCAGAAGCTTCAAAAGAAATGAGGATTATCTTTTGATTTCTTCCACTCCAGAGTCTAACCTCACTTTCGATCGGGTACTGTCTGTCCTTCTAGAGAACCATCCTTACCTTTACATATCTCTAACATTGAAAGATCATGAACAAAGGGAAAGGTAAGTGTCTTTCTCAGTCTTCAAAAGGAAAGGTGAAACAACCCAGCATGCATCAACTCATACCATCGAGAAGGCATGCGGCCACCATTGTTGAACGTCTGGTTCTTAACAGTGCCATTGAAACTTTCGGCGTGGACCTTCTTCTAGAAGTAATTGGATGGCAGAATATTCTGAATCTTGGTGGTACTTATCAAATTGAAGTAATCCATGACTTCCTCAGTAAAAGTCAGGTTATTTGTGACGATCCACCTTGTATTCAAGTAGAATTGATGCATTACTCCAAGCACATCACTCCCATCACCCTGAGTAACCTCATAGACCTTCAAGTCACTCGCATTCCTGTCACCAATCGAAATCTAAATGGTCTTGGTGTTCGGGGTGAGATAACTCGAGCATTATGCCAGGGAACTACTATAAAACGAAACGATAATAATTCCCTTCATATTAATCATCTTGGACCCACTTTTAAAATCCTCCACAGTATTTTTGGGTCCAATGTCTATCCTTGTGATGTGAATGGTAATCACCTGTCTCCCTTTGTGCTAAATGTGTTGTATGATGTATATCAAGAAGTTCAAGTGTGTCTTCCAACACTTCTTCTTAAACAGCTAATTCAGGTCATTCAAGGAAATCATTAGGATACATTAGCCTTTCCTGCACTCATCTGTAAATTAGCTCATCATGTTGGCATTACTGCCACATCTGATACAGTATATCCAGAGAGATGGTTTGACAGTGATTCGGCTCAGGAGGCTCAACAGTTGTGCCTTCCCTCAGCCCTTCCCGAGAATAGCGTTCCCTTGCAGTCGGCTGCCCCATATGTTTATCCATCATATCCATGGGGATCCAATCGAATGCCACTATTGAGTCCGGATTCTATAACAAATCGTCAAACTCACCACCTCGAACGCCACCTACTGAACGGTATGGTGAGCATGGAGGAGTGACTTCATAATTGTGAGAGAGGTCTCACCATGATTGAAGAAAAAGATGATATGCTTCAGCAAACTAATCAACAGGTGGTTGACTTACTCACACGTGGTGAGTCTCGGAGGTGGTAAAAGTTGATTATGGAAGCTCTAATTCACTAATTTCTTTTGGATAACTGTAAATTCTATTGCCAAGCTTGGGCAGTTGATTTCGGATAATTGGATACGTTAGCTTCATTTTGCATATGGCTGTATATAATTCATATCTTTAATGTCATATTTTGTTCCCCTGGTTTATCAAGTTTTGGAATGCATATGATGTCCTGAATTAACATTTCAACTGCTATACAACTGCTCTATCTTATTTAATATGCATCCATAGGATCTGAACATGATGTTTATTTCACAATGATCTCATCTTTATACATTTGTATCTGTTGGCTCTCCCATGCAATTCATTCTTCAGTCAATATCACTTACCGTACCTTTGCCAATGACTGAAAAAAATGGGAAGAACAATTCAAACACCCCGAGCGAAAAATTGTATATCTAATGTGTTGCAGGTGTTAGGGGGAGCAACTGCAAGAAAGGGGGAGTTTTGAAGTAAGGGGGAGCGGATACTTCTAGAATGTGTACATGGGTAGAAACATTGTAAATTTGTGTAAAAACATGTACACACAATTTAGGGTGTGTCTAGAAGTGTTCTAGGGTGTTTTGGGTATTTTGTCACTTAATTGACAAAGGGGGAGATTGAAAGTGCACCTGTTAGTGCCCTGGTTTGTCAAGTTACGTGAATGGTGAGTCAGATTGGCTACAGAGCTCGATAGGAAGAACAATTCAAGCGTCTGCCTCAACCGGATGTGTGGAAGCTCACAATAGGTAAATCATAGTCTCACATCCTATGTCCCAAAACACCAGGTGAATAAAACCCTTAAAACACGATAGACATCTTAGGGTTTTTAAGGTGAGAAAACTTTTTGGCGAAATAAGAAAATCTCTAAGTTTTTCTCACCCTGTCGATTCTATCGAAGCACCCTCGATATGATCGACCTGCATTGTCGATGTCCTCGCTACCTTAAACGATATGATCGATAAGAGGACCAAAATGTCCAGCAACTAAAAACTCATCTGGACGGATTTATCGATGTATCGATACACCTATCGATATCATCGATACAAGCACTAAATATGTCCAGCAACTTCACAATATATCTGGACGAATTATTGATGTATCGATATACATATCGATATCATCGATATTCAAATCTCAAGACAATCGGGAGTGGCTCGATAAGATTGACAGGCAGACTTCCGGCGCCCCTGTTTTTTAATGAAAATCTCAAAATTCTTCAATATATCGATGACCGTCCGATATGATCTGAAATCAGATATCGATAAGATCGGAGGTCCATCGATGATATCGATAGTGGGTGCGCATTTCTTACAACAGTTATTTCAGGGTGTTTTTAACTATGATCGGGGGCCCTTCGATTTAATCGATATTCAAATATCGATGATATCGACACCAGATCGATTGCATCGAATAAAGTCATAATCAGTCCAGCAAGTTCAAAGACAAATCAGTTGGATTTATCGATGCCTCGACTCTGATCTCGATACCATCGACATTCAAATTCCGATGACCTCGACGGTTTCCCTGATCATTCATGAAAACCTGAAATATCTCAAAGTCAAGTCTCTCTCATTTTTCAAGTGTCGATGGATTGAACTTATCATCGATGGAATCGGAGTTCGAAATTCGATGACATCGACAATAGATTCGATTCATCGACCTATTGACAAAGAGTTTCAAAAGCGTATGACATCGAGTCCGAGTTATCAAGCAGATCATTGATTCCATCAAGAGTATGCGCTCGATGATATCGAACCTGCTCGATGATATCGAACTCTGTCATAAATATGACCGTTTTATATACGTTGGAACTTTTTGCCTATATATAGAGGACTTGTTCTTTGTTGCTGTAAGAGAGAAAAGAGAGAGATTTTCTATGTTTCAACTTGCATCTTATACCTAAAGCCTTTCTCTCTAGGAAGTTCATCCTCCAATCCACCCTTACCATTGATATTAAATAGAGTGGATTGGGGAATGAACTTTCGCATTCAAGGATCCTTCAGCTACCATCTTAATGACAAATCATTAAGCTGGGATGCCTTAAATGCATAAGAGAGGAACCACTCTATCTTCCTTATAGGAAAATCTTTAGAGAGTAGGATTTCATCTCACCCTTAACCCAACCTGAAGCCAAGTATTCGTATATCATCTTGTGTTGCGGATCAAGGGAGCGGAAGACTCTTCGTCAACAAGGAGGAGGAGATCTTTAGCATTGTGCTTAACGAGACTCATCAACTTATCTGTAAGTATCCAGAGTCCAGAGGACACTTTTGATCATTCCTTCCTAGGTCTTGATCGTAAGTGTTTCTCACCCTTTGAAGTCCTCAAGGAGGCCTCCGGCAGGAGTGTACGTAGTGGGTGCATAGTGTTGGACCCTTGCTCTTGTGTAGGGCATAAACTGTTAGGTCCTTGTGTAGGTCCTTGACCTGTGTGGTATAAAATCTGGGTGCGTTGTGTGGACCCTTGATCTATGGTGAGCATAAACATCTGGCTAGAAGTGAACCAGTAAAACTTTGGGTTCGAGGTGAACCGCGTAAAACCTCTGTAAAGGTTGAAGGTGAACCTGTTTTAAAACCTTAGGTTTGAGGTGAACCCTGGGAAACCTCCTTAGTGAAATCCGGTACACTCAAGGGTTGAGTGCGACAGTCGGGAGTGGAGTAGACTTATCGTCGAACTACTATAAAGTGACCGTGTTTGTGATTGCTTTTCTCTATGTGTGATCCATGCAAATGCATTCATATTCATATACCTGATCACATCTCACACACACACAGTCATATCCAAATAGACTAAGCTGCATTTTTCTATATCTTGATTAGTTTGTGATTGGATCCTCTACTAGGCTTGGAAGCCAGTAGAGTTACATTTGAGTAATCCTGAAAATTTGCATACATAATAGGATTAGTGTGATAGGATTTTTAATAACTCATAAATCTTTAAAAAGTCCTATTCACCCCCCCTCTTAAACATATTGACATAGTCCAACTTCTACTCAAGCGGTCTTCACCGCTATTTCAAATTTTTCTAAAAATACCAAATCGTTTCAATCTTTTCAACCTAAAAGTAACAATATCAACTATAAAAATCAGAACCGAAACCCTTTAGCTGAGAAAATAGTTGATTTACTTAAGGAGCTCTTAAAATCTTACTCAGTGGGTCATTCTCACAACAACTACAAACATAAGAAGACCAACTATACTCCTAAACCCAAAATAGTTATGAAATGAGTTCCTAAGGTTACTTGCTTGGTTGCCCACACGACTTTTAAAGGTACAAGTCATTCAAAGTGGTACTTAGATAGTGGATGCTCAAGGCATATGACTGGTGATAAAGGTCTACTCACCGATCTTAAAGACATAGCTGATGGTTCAGTCACATTTGGTGATGGTAGCAACAAAAGGATTATTGGCCAAGGTACAGTTCAACTTTCTAACCTCCCATTATTTGAGAATGTTTTTTATGTAAAAGTGTAACGCCCTGAAAATCGGGGGTTGAGCAAAGCTCAGCTCCCGAGTTCCAACGCATCACTTATGCAACATAGATAATGATGATCCTGATGAGAGCATTGAAACATGAATGGGATTATACCAAAACAGCATATCATACTCCAGAAACAAGTGAAATTGTAAGCGGAAGACCATGATAGATATATAAAATATATAAACTGTGGTGAGTCTCCAGAGTGTGATAATGTTACCAGGTTAATTAATTACAAGTACAATTCCAAAATATACCAAATTGTGTAAGGTCATCTAGTCGACATCCCTATAACCCCGTCGATCAAGACACGGCTCACATGAAGCCACCAGAATACAGCGTATATAAATAAGCATCATCGTCATCACAAAGGTCCAGCTCCGCCTTATAAGCATCGCCATCACCTGCAGCTACAACAGGGTCTGGTTAGTGTGTACAACACCGTCCTGTAACGTGAGAGTGAGTGATCAACTCAGTGGAACATTAAAGCATAAGTTAACATGTTATCAATTCAGTCAAGCAGTAATGATAAAGCAGTACAATCAAACAATCCTAAATACTCTTGTTAATGCAGGGATAAAATGTATACAAGATGCATGCCCTCGCCAAACCACCCTCGTGCGACACCATCTTACGTCCGCGGCATGCGTTCATCCCTTAGTGCTCCACAACGCCAGGCACATGCAGTGCTATATTATGATCATGATTACTGAGTTATTATTAGTCCTTTTCATACAGCAGTATTGGGAAACTAAGGTACCTCCCTTATATCATTCCCAAACAATGATCCATTCTAGGGTCGTCAGTCCTAGATAATCTCATACGATGATGTGGTTCTAGGTCATTGTAAAGGGCTGTCAGGACTGTTACACGCACTCGTTATACCGCTCTCCCATCACCTTATCAATACAGGCCTAGTTTATACTTTGTTACTACGGGAAGACTCGTCGCCTCACCGCAGATTCAGAGTATGCTCGAGGTCACTACACCGAGCACGGTTAGGGCTGTCAGGGTTATTACACGCACTCGTTACACCACTCCCCCATCACCCATCAAAATAGTGTAGGTCGACAGCTAAAAAATATAGTGTCCCATACCATCGTATTCGGCTCACGAGTTGGGTTGCTCACTGGTCACTACGGGGAGGCACATCGCCCCAGCGTAGGCCGACAGCTCGACCACGGTGTCCCATACCACCATGTTCGGCTCATGAGTCTTAGTGGATCGAGGTAACCAAGTTAACGGGATTCCACTGGTAATTTAGGTACCTTACGTTCAAGCAGTAACGTCCAAACATGGTGAACATACATTAGATAGATCGGGTTACTTGACGACCTCGACTAGCACGAGCACACGGTAAGTTGAACGACATGAAGTGCATAAGCCCTTCGCGTGGCCTAACCACTGTCGCCAACCGAAGTACGGCTCGGGTTCGTCAAACACGTCCTACGTGGCAATGAATCTCAGCCACGAATTCAATCCCGTTACGACTGCCTGGACTATACAATAGCCCCAATCACATTCAATTACTGATAGTTAAAGTAGTAATGGATCAAGATTTCAAACCACACAATCAAAGTCTGATATTGTCCGCTAGGGTTGCCAGGGCTGTTGCACGGAATCGTTACACCACTCCCCCATCACCCATAATGGATTTTATGGAACACAAGTTAAACATGGATTTAAACATATGCATTACATAGATAAACAAACATTATAATATACGGTACATGGAGGAAAGCATACACATAGTTAGGGTAGTTGAGAATCCTATCTCACGCCCACTTAGAGAAGAATTTATAAGCACTTACTCATACAGACAGTTTTACATACACTTAGTCTACACATTACATCATACATGGTATGTAGTAGTTAAAATACGTATTAGGGAAAATCCTTACATTAAAGTATTGCCGCCTATACAACAATCACATATCCACGATGGTTAGTCGTGGCGTACACTAAAGCATAGTTTATACTCACTTAGACATTTTCACAAACACTTAGGCTACAACTTGTACATACATGACGTATGTTCATATAACAGGTGTTAGGATAATTTTTTCACCTAGAAGTTGATACACATGCACCTAGCATACATAGACGGCAATTAATCATGGCAAGCACAAATCCATATTTCATACGTATACGGTATTTTCTACAAATACGAGGAATACAGTATATTCAACATAGTCAACATATATCTGAAAAATGAAACGGACAGCACTTTGTACATGTGCAATAGCATCCACGTCAGTAATAAATCATTAACTGACATTAAAAACCTTGAAAGCCATAACCTATACGTTTAGAGTCTGCACCTTATGTCGTAGAAGCGTAACGAACGCGATAGAATTGTTAAGTCTTCGTCCACGATAGTATAACAACCTAAATCATGAGTTATGTTAGCTATTTCGCTACTTGTATCAATTGAAATCCTAAAACAGGTTAGAGTTAGGTTTTTCTTACCTAAGAACGAAGCTAGAATCGCCGGGATAACGATTGAAAAGTGATGGTTTAGCACATAGATCGGCAGGGTGGAATAGCAGGAAGATTCTCCCACTTCACTCACACTTTCTCTCTCTTTTCTCTCTTTTCTCTCTTTTCTCTCCTTGGGTTTCTCTCAAATTCGTATGGGCTGAATGAAAGAGGGTTTAAGGTCCTTATATAGGCTAAAAACTCACCAAATTAGACCCAGGGCCTTGGTATACTTAGGTTATGTGTTCCATCTCAACGGAGCACTTCTGGAGCCCCCCCTTGAGCTAAAGGTCGGACTTAAGCTCACTGACCTTGGATCTAGGTATAGTTAAGGTTTTGTTCCAGTCGGATTCCCTGATCGCATGTGGCGGACCAGTTTCAGTTCAACGGTCACCGGAACTCAATCAGGGCCACAAGTGCACTGCCATGTGTACAAAATTTCACCTGATCCGAGGGTGTATTTGGGTCAGATTCTGACGGTCTAATTGCTTATATTCGGCCCGTAAGCGACAAGTCTCAGATTACTTAAATTAGATTTAATTTCTAAAGAAAACCACGTTTTCTCACACTCTTCACTCCGGGCTCAAACGAATAGCCCGGGACACTATTTGGATTTGATTTTCGAGATGGTTGTCAAGCCCAGCAAGGCGGTCCCAACCGTTTAGCTTCACGTTAATCGGACTTTCGACGTGCGGTCCAGATCCGATATGGAGTTACAATATACTCCTGAAAGCAACTGGGTAATGAGATTGATCCTATATTTTAGGGTATTGTAGCGTCGATGATTCTACAAGTTTTGGGTCTTGCAGATCGTATTTAAAGTGGTTCGAGCTAATTCTATTGATTGTTTAATACAGTACTTAACCAAATTCCGCCCTAATTATGACAGAATACGGTCCTAAGGAAGTTCTACGCACCTTTCTGGCGTCTGTAGTTAGTATATTATTTTAATTATTTTTTTAGTAGTTCATCATCAAGTTTACTTTATCTCCATCAAATCTTATTATATTTTGTCTTGTAGAAAAATTTTAAAAATTCTAGAAGCAGCAACTGTCCAAACTAATAATTTTTGGATGGTTGACACAACGACCCATATTTAACTATATTAAATATTTTATTATATTTTTTAGTTATTTTTATATGAAACTAGACTTATCAAGCTTCAATCTGGCTTTTGAATCACCAAAATCGGAGTTATAACGAGGGAGATATGACTTTTTGAAGTCAGATTAAAATTACAAAAAAATGTGGCCGAAAACGGGTCAGCCAATGAACCGCGGCCCACCCGGGCCCGCTGGACCGCGGTAGACCGTGGTAGGCGTGGCGCCGCTGCGGTCCCCTGGACTATTGGTGGTGGTTTCCGCAGCATAATTTTTGAAACGGGCATATCTTGTGAACCAGGATGAGTTATTCGACGTGCAATATATGATTTTGGGGTAGGATTAGCTAATCTATCCGAATTAGCTATTTATTTCTTGAGATTATAAAAGGTTAATGGTCAAAAACTCATTTTATTTATTTATTTACTATTTATAGTAAATTTTAATTTAAGTATTGTTCTTCCTCACCTAAACTTTAGGATTCATGTCTAATATGAAAGCACTTAGAAAAAAATGGATAATAAGGTGGTGAAAGGTGAGATTTTGAAAGAAATGAGGTTAAAAAGCGATTTTAGACTTTGGGATTGAGTTTTGAGAAATTAATAAGATGTTAGGATCGACCCATTGCCTAAGGACGTCTAACTCCAGGTTGGTAAAAAATTCTGGGCGTTACAATTTACCCCCCTTAAAAAAATAATTTTGTCCCCGAAATTGGCTAAGGGTAAAAGGTAAGGATTTCATTATTTCTTTTGCCTAAGCTTTATTGAGTTGATATGCATGGTAGGGTGTATACTATCTATGCTAGTCTGGTACATTCTTGTCTACCCCCCTTAAAAAAATAATTTTTCTTTATCTCTTACTTATATCTTGATGGTTTGCTACAATGGATTTCTTTATCTATTTGGAGTCTTGATGGTGATTCCCAACTATTTAGAGTAAGATAGCTGGTTTCAATGTTTGACCAACACGGAGAGACGGTTATAGTGGTCTTGATCCCGATACATCGATCATCTACCTGATCAAGGTAGAAGGCTCATCGTATCCCTTCCTAGTCCTGGTAGATCCTGGTCTTCTGCTCGGTCAAAGCAGTGAGTCCATTGGTAGTCGCTTAGGATTGAGAATTGGGTCAAACCGCGAATGTTTCGCAATTGTATGTTTCAGTAACTCCGTAATCCGATCAGTTTAAAATTTTAGGAATGTCCATCAATAAAAGGTTTAGATTTCCTAGTCATAAGATTGCCCGTTGGGTCTTAGTCTAGAGAGTCCTCGTTATAGTCTATGTCCAAGGAAAAGGTGAATCAATATCTTAATAGATCATCCTAAAGAAAGTTTCTAATTGTATTGAATCGGCTAAGGCTTATTTTAAGTTCGTATTTAGCGAGCGGATTTGTGGATACACAGACCTCGATTATTGTAATTTAGCTCATACCCATTGTTAGGCCCTTTCTATATTACGAATTGGATTAATAAATTACTTTACTTCTAGTAACTTTATTATTAACATTCTAAGAAAGGTTCAAATCCTAGTTAGTGACCTATCTTTATGTATAGTCTGGATCAATTCCATTTGATCCTGGGCCAGTGGGCTATCTGCCCACCAGGCTTCCGTTGCGCCCTAACTCGACCGCATTCATAACCTTTCTACCCCCTTTAAAAATTTATTTAAGGCTCAAGAGTCCATGTCTCACTCCGTACGTCAGAACGAGGTGTAATTTAGACCTATTCTTGGTAGGAAATGGGAAACAATCTCTCAATACGTCGGTTTTCCTTCTATTGGTAATGTGTGTTATGGCACTGGTATCTATAGTTATAGAAAGGAGCTAAAACGATGGGTGTTGTGATTGTTTCCAGGGACGGGTGTGAGTTTGTGGCCAGATGTCTAATTCTACTCAAGAAGGAACCTTTATTAAGGTCCTGACTTATCCACTTTAATCAAAAAAATAGTTTAACGGGCAGATTATCTTTCTAAGTTCATATGCACAATATGTATGCCAACACGGCATGTGATTTGGGACCTATTTCCTAAGTGTCTGTTGCCCATTTGGGAAATTCCTTGGGCCTAAAAAGAAGATCGATATTGGTTATATATTCTTAACACTTCTCAAAGACGAAGTAACAAAATTTTGGTTGTAAGTGGTTCGGCCAACACGGAAGGAAAGTTGTGTAGTGGGTCTGAGTCGGATACATATACCTTCTGCCTCGCGAGGACGAAAAATTTGTCGTATCAGTTCTTAATCCTAGTCGATCCCGACCTTCTGCTCGATCAGAGCAGAGAGTTCTTTGGTAACTACCAGGATTGAGAATTCAATTCAAACCGCGAATACCTCGCTTATATATAGTTCTCTACTCCGTGTTCCCGATGGTAATAAGTCCTTGAGAAGGCAATTCTAAGGAGTGTATTGATTTGATCTAACGTTCAATCAAAGGGATATATAACTTTTCTCTAAGCGTGAATAGTTTCTAAGTTAAAACAACTCACTACCAGAAAACAGGGCAACGCTGACAGCTAAAAACTGTCGGCAATGACCTTCTCCGACGGCTAAAAGCCGTCGGACGGTCCGTCGGGAAAGGGGGCGTGGGCGTTGCTCGCCGACGGATTTAAACCGTCGCTGTCTTCGACGGCTAAAACCGTCAGCGTTTTCGACGGCCTAGAGCGACGGTTTTAGCCGTCGGCTGTTTTCAACGGCTAAAACCGTCGGCACTTCCGACGGCTAAGGGCCACGGCCATAACCGTCGGTGTTTTCTACTGATTTAGCCAGTCCGACGGCCATTCACCGACGGTTAAAACCGTCGGCGTTTCTCATTAATTTTAAAAATAATAATAAAATTTAATTGTGTAATTAACACACATCCAAAACTAGATATACCCATTTCTCCAAAGCCCTAAACCAACCAACCAACCTATTTAAGAAGGTAAGTCTACACAAAAGGAAGAAATCAAAATCAGATATATCATTCAAATTCCATCCATACAAAATTTGTATTTCCATAAAACATCATTAGTTTCAAGGTAACGATGAAGGCATTACAAGGCACAAGAATACCGAAGTTTCTCTCCATTTTACAAACATCACCTATCTATTCACATACAATATTGCCTAATATAGACATCACTTGAATGGGTTTTGATGCTTTCATTCCTTTTCCCTTTAGTATCTTTCACATTTCCTTCAGCCTGTCCAATTCCATTGGTATCTTCTACATTTTCTTTAGACTGCGCTCCCTTACGGTTGGTATCTTCCACATTTCCTTCAGCCTGCAACAGAGTATTCAGGACCGTCAATTAAGAAACCTAAGACCACCAGGATGTGCTAGTAGAAAGCACAGTTAAAAACATAAATGTTCGCATCTCAACCATGTTTTCTAGTGGAATATGCTAGATCGCTCAATACGAGTAGCATTTCCCATGCTACTTCAAAATCCTAAGGTCATTATGCTGGCTTGGGAAGAAGTCAACTATGATTTGAAGGTACATACAAACACTACATTAATTCTCCTTTTAATGAGTCAATTAGGACAATATCTCACCTTAGATATTACCATTTCAGCCTCACGGCATTCTGTCCCTATTCAACTCACTATCCTTGCTGGTAGTACAAGCCATTTGTGGCTCATAGCATTCAGTCCCTACTCAACTCATTGCCCTTGCTGGTAGTATGAGAAATTTGTAGACGAATCCTCCTTGGAGCAAAGCCCTGCTTCACCATAAGTCTTTGAGAACTTGCTGCGGCTGGAGATTGTGTTTATTGTATTACAGTGATCCATTTGATGTTTCTAGGTGACATGAACAACAAGCAATAAACTCAAGTGAAAATGCTGACTACATATGAAAATAACCAAGTAAAAACAACAAGAATTAGTAGAAGTGAAGATGTGATGATAATACCTCTTGCAATCACATATATGCTGATAAATGTACAAACAGGTACAACATCTACTATAAATACAACTTCTATTCTTAAACAAAGTAAAAGAAAGGAATATACCAGCAGCATGCATGAAATTTCATTACAATAAGAAAAAATGGCACTTATATGAGTCTAGAACTAATAATGAGCCAATGACTACAGGCTCATTGTGCTTGCTGCATTACAATTCCTTGAACAGACCATCTCCACCTGAGATGGCACTATATTCCAGCAGTTTAAGCTCCTTATTTTCAATGCCTCTAATTCCCTACAATAGCCCAACTTACAAGGGATCTTATGATTTGACCAAACACTCGATTGATGGGAAGACTTTGACTGTCTTGGAAATGGGGATGGCTCCTCTCTTTTTGAATGCTGGAAAGAATAGCAAAAAGACACAAGATAACAAATCTGCCTTCCCCGCCTTCAAACAGCTGCCACATGAGGAAACATATTAGCTATAGAACCTTGCATCACCCATATGCCTATAGTTACCTGAATCGCATTTTTTTTTGGGAAGATAACAACAAACATATTACTTGCCACCCAACCATTAGCAAGACCTGCCACTCTCAAAACCACCCAGCCCGAACTGTGGCATATTGGTTGGTCCATTTGAGCATGGGAAATTGGGCCACATCCTCTCTGTTAAACACATCTATATATATATATATACACACACACACACACACACACACACACACACACACACACACACACACACACACAACTTCGATAGCACCATAGTTAATACACAAAAAAGACGATGAACCATTACGTGTTCCTTGAGAGAATCTTCATGGAGTCACAGGTCTAAATGACAAAGATGGACAAAAATGCAGTATCAGGGAGAAACCAGTCACCTGGATCTTTCTCTGATGGCTTTAAAATAAATGTATTGCCACATGTCACTGCCATTGGGAACATCTACACAAACCATAAAGCAGGATATTCAGAATAAATTTTAGATTATTCCAAAGTCACAAATTTGTGCTAGTCTTGTGATATGCAATCACCATTCACCAATCTGAGCATCTTCATAAGCAATAATAATTGGTAAAAAAAAAGGTCCCAAGTCACCAGATCAAATATCCATCAAATAAAGCACAGAAGGACAATAAAAGAAAAGGAAAAAAGAAAGCCTTACCCATAAGGGGATCATAGCAGGAAAATTGAATGGACATATCCCTGCACAAACACCAAGAGGTTCCCTAACGCTATATGTATCGATGCCACTTGATACATTGGAAACAAATTCCCCCATTTGCAGACTAGCCATTCCACAAGCATGTTCTACCACCTCTACAAGAGAATCCATGAATTTATAGGACATTTAATCAAATGAGCTGAGTCTTCCAACTGATGATCAATGATGAATGCTATTATCCACAACCCAACGAAACTTATGTATCTTCAATTCTCATTTTATATGTATAAAGCCTGTAGTCAAGTGATCCAGATTGTTACGAGGGTCCCACCATGACTGTAACATGACACATAGTATCTCCCCAATGAAACAAACAACTCTTCAATCATGGCCACCTTTCAAAAATAACTCTTCAATCATGAGCTTCATAGTTAAGAGAAGGAAGAATCAGTCTACATTCAACTGAAAAAGGGCCAAAGATTCTACCAATCTGGAAAATTCTTAGGTATGGTCCATCCGCAGAGGAGTCCACCATAAACATGATCTGAAAACTCGATAGCAGCACAACTTTGCGAAACAAAATGCTATTGATATTCTTACCTAACCCACGGAATACATCACCCTGGGCATCACGTAATGTTTTCCCCTGTTCGATAGTTATATTCATGGCAAGTTTATCCTGAAACAAGTACCAAAATAATTTACCACCAGCCCAAACCTCAAGGAACATTATGATACAACATTCTTATATACTTACCATGTCTCTACGTATGAGTTCTTGGAGCTTGAACATGACTCATTGGCGAGCAGTGACAGGTGTATTCCTCCACAAAGGAAAAGCCCGTTTCGCCGCACTCACTGCAGCTTTGAATTCTTCATTGGTAGTTAATGGTATTTGAGAAACAACTTCTTGTGTTGCCTATTAAGAAAGAAAGAAAGCTCAACAATTCTTTCTGTTGCTATATAACCATAGAGCCAGACTACGGTAGAGAAATCCCTGGCACACGTGACATGCATGTCCATAATCCAGACCATCCAAATCAAGGATGCTATCATGAAAGGAGAATAGGCCAAAAATTATCACTGATCAAACAATCTCAACTGTCCAACTTTGCCTCTTGAACATTCCCTTTAAACCATTAATTTGACGGACACCAATCAGAATCTAAATATTGTCCAAGCAGCGTGATTTTCACACTATGCTGCATCCACAACAAAGCCTACGATTTCAGCAGCAAACCGACACTGCATGCATGACACCTGCGGCGGCTGTGCTGCTATAAAACAGTAGGAGAAATCCCAAATACAGGTAGCATACATGTCCATCAATCCAGACCATCCATGTTATGGATACTATAGTGGAAGAAGCACATGCAAAAATCAGACTGATCAGGCGATCTTAAACCATTCAATTACACTTGTTAAACATTTTCCCTTAATAGTCCATGTGATCACAACCAATCAGAAGGTAAAGACCGCCTAACATCATGATTTTTAGGCTATGCTGAATCAACAACAGGGCCTAGGATTTCAACAACACATCGACATACATGCATACCAACTGTAGTGGAGTGCCAAAAGGCGCTAACACTCAAAGTCTAGCAAACTCACACTATAATCTAACCCTATAATTATGTTAAAATAGAAGAAAAAAAAATGGTATTCTTCAACACTTACAGGGTTTAAAACATCGATCGTGGTATTTGATTGCGAATCCACAAACTCTCCTCCAATGAGATTCCGAACCCTCAGCTACAATAAAATCACAAAACAACAACCACAAAGAATTGATATTTCTGCCCCCTAAAATTGTTAATTGAATCATTATGGAAGTTGCGACAAGCACTCGAAAGGGGGGAAACTAATGATTATGGAGAAAAAAAATTACCCAATAGGGGTGGAAACATCAATATTAGGGGGTGCAAATATCACTCCCCTGGAATTTACCAAAAAGAAAAAGAAAATTTCCACTTCTGTGTGGGTGGACTAATCCATTCATCAGGTGGGCCACACCTGTAGCTCCATTAGCCCACAAAAAAGGCTAGTCATCTCATCAGGTGGACCGCATGCTATGAGAGCAGTGGACAGTTTTCAAAATTTTCCAATTGTCAAGTTTCAACATGTGTCCTGCCTCATGAGTGTACTGACCTGGTTTCAGGTCCAGGGAATATACATGGTGGGGCCCAGCAGATGAATGGCTCAGTTCTAGTACATGTGGAGCAATGGGCACATGTGTGAAGAGAGGTTCCGACAGTTGGGTAGGCTTTAACAAAGTCCTGAAGTTACTACATTTCTAAGCAAGCAAAACCATAAACAACAAATCAATGGATTATAGCTGATAGAACCATCTTGAGGAGAACCATGAAATAAAGATTTGAACTAATCTAGAACTCATACACACCTTCATTTTGGGAATTGACAAACGTCCTGACATGTGTTTTACAGGTGTTTTTAACAAGGCCTTCTGTCCAAGAGCATTTCTTCTAGTCTGTGACAAAAAGTAAATAATGATTATTCAATTAAAAAAAGGACAATCATGAGAAAGAAACAAGAGTACACTAAAATAGTTAGTCTTCTTATTATTTAGAAATGGCAGTCCATACTTGTATGACTATCATATGGAGAACCACCTGAACCAGATAGTCCATACTTGTATGGACTCATATGCATCGACCAATATGCATTTTCCTGCATAGGTACCCAAATATTCCACAAATTACAAACGATCCTAAGATGGCAAGCTATGATCCAACACAAGTTCTTCAAACCTTGTTACCATTTGTATTTACTATCTATGTCAAACAGAAACTGTGCCTATAAGAACTGTAAACTAGCAATACTCATCTGGACTCCAGGCAGATGCTGATGTTGCTGTTGCCATTAAAGCTGTATTTTATGACAGGTATGCATGCATCCTATTGAGAGGCAGCCTATCCAGCGACTTAGCAATCTCCGTTTGCTTCATCACCGTTGCCTGCAATACCAAAGATCCCTATGAAATTATTCAACAGTATATCTTTGTACAACATGCTGTGTGCATCTGAAACTTACTTTCTTCATCTTCTCAAGGTCAAACTCGATGGATTTGATAGCCTTAGAAATCTGCATTATCTGCACATTCAATCTATGTATGGTAGCCTTATAAATCTGTTATAGGCTTAAAGGATAGTTCAGATCATTCGAAAATAAAAGTATAATTTGAATGTGTCTATGTTAGATCATTCGAAAATAAAAGTATAATTTGAGTTAAATCCATTCCATTCCATAATATTTAGATAAGTGTCTATGTTACCGTATAATTTGAAAATAAAAGTAAATTGTCTCAGTTCTTGTAATGTCTAATCATAAACATCATGGATAGATGGTTAGAAATAGCTTAGGCCAAAGAACAAATCCTCCTACGCCGACCTCTCTAAGTGTATGATGAAAACCATCTTCCTTCCACAACTCTGCGTGCGAAGCTTTAATCTCGATCAGGACAACTCTAAAATTTCCTTCGCCCAGATCTGCTCCATGGACATGGGCAATTGATTCAACTTCATGCACCTCACCACGAGCAACTACCCGTTTCTTCCAATCGCAAAGATCGCATCTCTTGCCAATATGTATCAAATCAGGCTACATGTACAAGTATAACATGTCATTAGTATTTTTAAATGGAGGTGCATATAATCATAAACTTAAATTTGTAATAGAGAAACACATACATACCGACAAGGCACGACTAGATTTAAATGGAGGTATTGTCGGTGGATCCACAACACCCTGTTCCCCTTGCTTTTCTACAATACAATTAACCTTCATATGGAGGTCTACCAGGCTTTTCTTCAATTCACCTACTTCCTCCTTCAAATTATCTCGATACCGCGTCACCATATTGAGCTTATCTACAATAGGAATTGTCTTCCTCAATGCAATCTAGCCTACATTTCCACCTATACCCCGCATGCGCCCTCTACTATCACTCCCAATTGACTGTAATCAGAATTGCAAGTCGATTTATCAAAGAATGCGTAAGTATAAATAAACTCAAGTACTTGAAGGACAAACATATATACCTGTGTAAGGGCATCATCTACATTGGTCATCCGACATGCTGGATTACTACTCTGAATCGACTTTATTTTTTCCTATGACAACATCCAAAATAAAAATTAGCAACTGAAAGACATTTAAAATTCATATGGATAATGACAGGATGTACGAGGGTTGCACTTACAAAGGCTTCGGGAAACTGTAATTTGTCATCCTTTGTTGTATGGGCTCTGATGTACACATCAGCCCTACCAACCTCGGCATCACTAGTAAGATTCCTCTCAATTGCGTTTTCCACATTACAGACATGCCAAAACACATTAGTAATGGAATTAAATGACTAATAATTTCAAATAATCATCATAAATATAATAAGATATATATTTTAAGGCATGTACCATCTGATGGCGTATGACAGCCATGCTACGCCGCCCAAGTGTAGAAGGGCCAACTTGTTTGGCCCGATTGGATGCATTTCTTGCACTTAATTCCTTAAATTCATTTGTATTACGTTGATCCACAAAGAGTATCCAATCCTCTATAGGCACACCAACTGGGGCTGGAGATGACTTCACAGCTGCAGGATCCTTGTCCTTAACATACTTTAAATACAACTGGTTCTTGTAATTTCTCCAAGAGGTATTCACACGTTCACGAACGTAATTTGACATCGCATGTTGGTTACTCTGAAAATCATAACTACCCTCCAAGCTTTCAATGACTCTTTGAAGGTGCTCCGGAGGCACCTGGCGAAAGTCTGTGTAGGTGACTGGGATGTGGGTGCGGGTGAGAACACCAATGCATGAATTGAATGTGACCTGATTTATATCCCCCGCATTCGGTTGCCCAAATTCATTAGTCGTAATGACCCTCTTCAATGAAGTCTTCTCATTTAATTCTCGACCTCGCGTAGGACCTCTCTTCCTAAACGATGAAGATGACAACCCGTCTGCATAAAATGGAAAATTAGCTGCACACATGTTTCATCACCGCCAATATAAAAGAAAATTAAATGTTGAGGTTAAAAAGAAGAAAAATATAGAAGTTATCTTATTACCTATGGCATCTTCATGGGATGCATCCCCTAGCGGCTCTGTGCCAAATGACGATGCCTCTAGATCCATATGACTGTTTCATTGGCAATATAAATTAAACCCAAGCATAAAAAGAAGATATGAGACTAGACTATTGTTTTTATTGTTACTTTTTCCTTAGAAATTGTAAGAGCAAAATTTGGATGCTAGCCATATCAATTTGGATGTTTTTGGGCAGCGGATATTATTTTCTATGGTGTGGCCCACTGTTTGGTTGGATCCAACATAATTTTCATTTGTCTGATCTTCGAATAGGATTCAGCTGTGGGACAGGTTGGATGTCATATACATACAACATGTGCCCCACTGCAACAAAATAATAATAATCATAGTTTTAGCAATATGATTTTTTTTCCCTTTGATTTAGGACTTCTCACAATTTTACTTTTAATCATTTATTTAATAGAAGATTGCTCAATCATGGTCTTTATAGCAGAATTACATTCAGCAATCATCCAAAAAATGCCTGCTGCAGACATAAATTTACTTGAACCAAACATAAGTTAATTCCTAACAATGAATGATAACTTCCTACATTATTGATTGAGAACAATATGACATTGAACTCTAGAAAATCATACTAGGATCAGTAGGACCTGTTGAGAAAATTTTCAAGAAAATGAAGTGTTGATTAGACAATTCTGACTGTGAAAACAGTTCCCTGCAGGAAATTTTCAGAATAAATCCAATAGTTAGAGAAATAACATAATGCTAAAGGTAAGATAAATTCCTACATATAGAAAAATAACATTTTAATGCTAAAGTAATATTTAGACAATGTTGGAAACTTAAAGAACCATTAATTCCAATGGTTTTAACAAACAAGCATCCACGAATCAGAGGCTAGGACTGCTCAACTAATGTGATTAATTACCAGCCCATCTCATCATTACCAGCCCAACAAGAGGCAAACCCACATTAAAAACATCAAAAAAAAAAAATTAGACAAAGGAATAATGCAACAAAGAAAGACACCATTGAGTTTCATTGGGTGCACAGTTAAAAGCCTTTCTTGTCACCAGATGGACTGCCCATACCCAAAATGCAAGGCAATCCATATCAAAATAAAAAAGGTCCTAAATCAAAATTGTTTCGTTACATACATAAAAGTACCAACAAATCAACTATTTCTCCCTACACGCTTTCTTTTCTTTTTCTTTTCAACAACCACACAAATATCTTCATTGTCATTGAATAACAACTCGCCACCCATCTCTACTTCAGTGAGATTAGGTCCTACTTCAACATCAGTTACAACCCCTATTTCTGATAAAAGGCTCGTCTCATCTTCGACGAAAATCTTTCTTGGAACCTCCAAGACCACATGCCAATCAGGATTTTTTGGATCTCTAGAATAGAAAACCTGTACGGCATGCTCTGCAAGAATAAATAGCTCATCACCCACTTGGTCTGAACTGAGAAGATTAGACAAATTCACCAATCTCAAATTCCCTTCAGCATCGAAAGAAACACCTTGATGTGTCACCTTCACCCAATCACACTTTAGTAGGACTGGCTTGTACCCGTCTCGGTACTCCAGTTGGATGATTTTACGGAGGACCCCATAATAAGGTACAGATTCATCCACTGTATTCTTGTCCTTAGCACTAGATCGGAAGGTGGTCATACTCTCTGTGCTAACCCCACTGTTCTGGTTCATTTTATTCTCTTCGTAATCCTTGGTGACGAAGAGGAAACCATTGATACAATACTTATTGTACTGCATTGCAAAAGCCTTTGGTCCCCTAACTATATCTTTGAAGACTTCATTACTTGATTTGTCAAAGTCTAGTTGTTTCTTCAACCAAGGTATGAACTCTTCATCACTCGCCACCTTAGTCCTCTTCCCGGCAACTACGGTTCGTTGCTTCAAGAAATTAGCATATTTCCTGCAAGTTAAGAAGGTTGTAACAAAACTGACAAATTTTTAATCTCATAAATGTTGTTACAATTATGTTGAATCATATTTGAAATAAATGAAGAAGACATATACATACAAGCTAAGTCTAGTGCATACCCTTGCCATGTATCATAGTTGGGTTGACTCTTCAGTACCCAGGTGCGAGCCTGTTCGTATTCAATACCTTCTAAAATGACACTTTGACCAGGGCCAACTGGACCAACCTCATCAACATCGAAGTCATCAACAATATCTTGCAACTTCGGCAAGAGTGAAATTGATCCGTCAAACCGCTTTTCCAGTTTCTCCAAGAGGCTTGTATTATTTTTGCCTCTATATTGATTGCAGTATATAAGTGTCTCCTCTTGAATGTATCGTTCTGCTATACAACCTTCAGGTCGTGTCTTATTGCGGACGTACGCCTTAAACGTCTTCATGAACCTAAAAGATTTAACAACACATTAACAAATGTAATTGTAGATGTTAGGTGGGTTTATTCACATTAAAATCATATCATACCTTTCAAATGGATACATCCATCGATAGTAAACAGGACCACATACGCGAGCCTCGTAAGCCAAGTGGATAGGCAAATGCATCATCACAACAAAAATTGAAGGAGGGCATGAAATCTCAAGCTCACATAATGTCCTTGCCATACCCTTCTCGAGAGCCATTAACATTTCAATATCTATGGTTCGCGAGCAAAGGGCATTGAAAAAGGTACAGAAGCTTCTAATTATAGTGCGCATATGTTTACTATCCCTGAATGCATGTTGGATCAAAATTGGAAGCAGATGTTGCATCAACACGTGGTAGTCATGAGACTTCATACCCTTTAAATCCACACTATCTTCATTTACAATGTTCTTCCAATTCCCACTAAAACCGATTGGAACACGAAGCTCACGTAAAGTCTGGATGAAAATTTTTTTCTCTTCTTTTCGAAGCAAGAAAGGACCTCGTTTTTGAATCACCTTGCCATTAGTATTTTCTAGCCATAAACGCTTCTTTATTCCTAGCCGCTTCAGGTCTCTGCGTGCGTTGGCGTCATCCTTGGTTTTTCCAGTTGTGTTCAACATCAGTGCAATAAGAATTTCACATACATTCTTCTTAATGTGCATAACATCAAGGTTATGGCGCACGGGAATATCCTTCCAGTACTCCAGATCATATAATATGGACCGCTTCAAGAAGCATGCTGATTCAGCATCATCAGCTTGTTCCTGTCCTCCTTTTATACCCATTTGTTTCCTCTTGCCGATCTTCCCCCACTGCACATTTAGTTTTGTAGTGATGCTTTCAACCTCAATCCCAGTCAGACGAATCGGTTGTGGTCGGGGCTCCACCTTCTTATTGAAGGTGCCTGCGCTTGTGTCCTTTCTGGCCTCATCATTTAGTGACAACCACCTTCTATGACCCATATAAATGTGTTTCTTTCCATGGTGTAGTCGTAAGGAATCTGTGTGAGGACCACATGGAGGACAACCATACTTACCCTTGGTCCTACAACCAGAAACATTACCATAAGCAGGAAAGTCGTGAATTGTCCACAGCAAGATGGCACGCATGTTGAACCTGTTTCCATGGTATGCGTCGAATGTCGTCATCCCCTTCCGCCATAAGTCTTGTAACTCAGCAATCAACGGCTCTAAATACACGTCAATATCCTTCCCGGGCTGTCGTGGTCCCTCAATGAGCAAAGTGAGCATAGTAAATTGCGGTTTCATACATAAATGTGGTGGAAGGTTATATGTCACACACATAACAGGCCAAGAACTGTACGACGTGCTGAAAGTGCCATAGGGGTTAAACCCATCTGTGGCTAGACCTAATCGAACATTGCGAGTTTCTGCTGAAAAATTCTTATACTTGTTGTCAACAAACTTCCATGTGCTGGAGTCCACCGGATGCCCCATCTTTCCACTCTGCATTTTTCGGTTGAGTGCCAGGTCATCTCCTTTGCCACCCATGGCACACTGTACATTCTTTGTAGCCTTGGTGTTAATGGAAAATACCTTAACACCTTCTTAGGTACTTGAGCTCGTCTCGACGTCAAATTGACTTCTGTCTTATACCTAGAAGCACCACAATTTGGACAACTCGTCTTCATCTCATGCTCTCTCCAGTATAACATGCAGTCATTTGGACATGCATGGATCTTCTGGTAATCAAGACCCAACTTTATAATGATCTTTTTTGCTTGGTAAGTATTAATTGGAATCTTATTACCGGATGGCAAGACACTCTGAAGTAGTTGAAGAAGAGCCGTAAAGCTTTGTTCACTCCATCCATGGTTTACCTTTAATTTAAAGAGTTGCACTATGAAGGTCAGGACGGTGAATTTGTGACAACCAGGATATAGCTCAGTCATCGCATCTCGTAGATTTGCTTCAAACTCATTGGTTGAAGCATCTCCAACAACATCTTCAGCTTCAGGGGCTACATTGGGTTCATCTTGAATAACTTTATCTAGGTTATTACCACCGAGGTCTTCAACAACTGTATTAACAATGTTGTTTAAGTCTGCAACACTACAGTACTCGTGAGAAGTTGATGCACGTTCAGTACACTTGGGCGATACATTCTCACCATGCATGTTCCACACCTTATATGTTGGATTAAATCCATATTTAATCAGATCTATCACCACATCATCGATTGGGCAGGGTAAACGTAGACATCTACATCTGGTACATGGACAATGAATGGATTCTCTACCAGGAAGATGTTCTTTTACGAACTTCACAAAGCTCATCATACCATCTACAAATTGTGGGTCTGGGTAATGTAGAGTTATCCACTCCCTAGAGCCCATTGGATACGACCTGTAGGTAGGCACACAATTATACCTAATTCATCATCCAACTAACTATTGACAACATTTTAAAAAATGAAAGATATCCAACCAATTTTATATAACAACTTGCAACTTAACCTACTGGGAACCGTCATGCACCGTAATATCTTACGGCAGAGCGGGTTCTGAGGAGTTACAAGTTAGATTTCTACAAATTATACCTGATTCAGCAGGTTCTTAAAAAGCAGCAGGAGAAGTGGACTTGTAACAAATATGATTATATTCCTGAAACATCTAGAAGCGTCATTTTTCAATTCAAGCTATATCAAAACATCACAGATATATGGTTCATTTGAATTAAAGAGGCATTTGGCATTCTATTGAAGCGTTTGATGCACCACATAATCCATTGCATTGTAAGAATCCATATTATATATTTGAAGCAAGTTGACCGCTTTGCTAAAAAGAGAAGAAAATTAGGGATGATTTCTTTATTACAGCTAAAGGAATAACAATCATGAAATAAATACTAGTCATAAGGGCCTTGAGTAAAATAATACATATTTATGTTATCTTCTTTTGCTAGTCAAGAAGTTTGTATTCTCCTTACTGCTAGAAGTCATATGGATGCCTGTAAATTGGGCTAGTGGTACATCAATATTGCTGTTAAATGATTTACAAGGAGTGTTTGGATGCTCAAAAATGTCAGTCAATGAATTACAGGCTGTAAAGTCGATTTACAACTTTTAGCTGTAAATGAAAACCTGCTGCAATTTCATTTACCTGCAACTAAATTCAGCCTAACAGCTAGAATTTTGAAATTTGGCAATAAATAGATTACAGTTTATATAATTTACAGGTTATCCAAATACAATTAACTATTTACCTGTAAACAGATTACAGCTTAAAGCCAAACAAGACATGCAATAAACAATTTAACTGTAATTCAATTACCTGCAATTCATTTACCACTTACAAAATTTGCAGGCATCCAAAGGACCCCTAAGGAGAAAAAATATACTTCCACCCTTAGTGACTCACTTTTCATACACCTTCATCAAACAACCACACCCAAGAAGAGAAGGCATGGTTTTCCCAATGCTCTTGCTCAAGCTAGCTGATTGGGCTTGGTACCAGCTCTTGGCACACTCATGTTACAGGGCTGCTAGGAAGATTGGGACCAATGGGTGTCTCTTTAACAACAACAACCAATGTGGTAGATCACACCAAGGGTCCATGTATCCTAGTGTAAGTGTCCCTTAGATGTTCCTATGGCTCCCAGCAGGAATAATCCTAGCCATCTATAGATTGCTTATGGGCATCTTCCGCGTGTAGAGCCATACACATAAACATACAAGCGCATGAATATGAAACGTGTGTATGAGATATGATAGTTCCATCAGGTTGTAAATAATGCTGAGAACTTCAGCCTAAAATATCAGACAATTACACTCTTCAGATAGGCACTGGCCACAATAAACAAAATTGACAACTACATTTTTATACCCATTCAATAAACTAGGTTGTAGCATGACACAATATTATTACTCAACAGACATGGAATATTCAGAATTCAACATGCTTCATTATTGTTCAACAAAAATCCAAGATTTCATCCTATAAATAGTGCCTTACAGAATGCTGATGACTGTATCACATGCATTGACTAACTGTCACTCATTTTAAAAGTCAAATTGTCCATGCAAAAGGGCAAGAACATGTTTTGTTTCTATGCATTTGTGAATTTGTACATAAAGAAAAATTGGTGTATTCATGTGTACAATTCATGCCTCATCATGCAACATCCATGTTTATGCATAGGTAATATACAAGGACCCTCATTTGCACCCATGCAGACACACAGTGATCTGATGCACAAAGATAGCCAAGTATTTCACCCCTTCAAAATGCAGAGGATTTGTGATTTGTGTGTGAAGTAAAATTTAGGAGGTGTGATGACGGATTTGGTACATGTGAGGCATAGCAATTTCATGCCTCCATGTCATTTCCGCATGTTGCATCCTAGAAGAGATCCGAACCGTTCATTTGGTATTTCCAATATGTATATGAATGGTTGGTGTTTCCATTAATGAGTGGCACAATATTTAGACAATCCCAAGCCTTTAAGTTGTGGCACACAAATGAAAACAAAAAAATAGCAAGAAAAAGGTCCATCCATTTGATGGCAAAAATAGTCTAATCGAACTATTGTTTTTTCAAAGGCCAATCAACGGCCCTGCAGGATGCCTGGTTGGGCACATCATACACATGTGTCATGTGTAACATACATAATCTACCAATATAAATGGCTGTGTGTGGAAAGCACCGAATCAATCGATCACTTCATCCACTGTTCCTTCCTGCATCAGGTGTGGACTGTCTGTCTCTAGCTACTTATATATACATCACGGTGGGGCTTATAGAGCCACTTAAAGGACTATCTGTCTCTAGCTTGGTAGAGACTGGTCTAGCTAGAGAAAAACAGTCCTGTCCTACCCATCAGGACCAAGATAGAGACGGACGGTCCGTATATTATCCACCGTCTATTTATTTTGACAGGTCATTTTAAGGCATGAACACAAAAATGAACTAGATTGAAGGGTCTATGAGGGATAATCTGGATAATCCAGTCAATTAGCATCTAATCTATCCATCCATCAGTGGTCAGAAATTTTGATGGTACTATAAATCACTGTGGGATTATGCCACATGTACAGTAGAAGAATCGCCCCCATTTTTAAGATAATGCTGAAGAATGATACCAATACGACAGGAAAAAGAGAAAGAACAGTAAACTAAATTTGCCCTTTTGTCTTACATTCTTTCAATTTTCTATCTGCATGAGAAGGAAGGCTCAATACAGCTTCTTGGGCTACAGTGCACTGATGATTCTCTTTCAAGAAAGCAATGACTCATACATTGTGCACATGGCAAACATATAACACGATCGGGACCGTCCAAATCATAGGCCTCATTGCAAATGAAGTACAGGCTGAAAATTGCATATAAGGGGCCATCTTCGCCGTCCCATTTTGATCGTTTGATTTGGACAGTATGCCTACTTTTCTTGTAGTGTGGATCAATGCAGTAAAACTCATTGCAATTAGAAGATCCTAGCCACCAATCATGGCCTTCGTTTAACATAATGCAGTCCAGTGCTATCGTCCCCAAACGAAGCACCGACTACCATCTGACGTTCCAACGGTTATCAGCTAAATATAATCGAATGCCTTCAAAAAGATCTTCAATAAACAGATATTATGAGAAGCTCTTTTTAATAATTCCTCCAGCTACATCATATTCACGAGTTTGATCAAGTTTGGACAAAAAATATAAATGTGAATACAATAATCCAAGAACGTCATCAAGAAAAAAAAATCCGATTACATTTCATGACTCACCTTAGCATGAAATCTGCATATGAGCTTCTGGATGAACGGTCTGTATACGAGCTTCAAAAAGGGCGATCAAGAGCGATGAAGATGGTGCTCGAAAGAGGGAAGGGAGAGGAAGAAAAGAGCGGTCGAAAGAGGGAAGGGAGTGGAATAAAAGGGCGATTGAAAGGGGGAATCGAAAGAGGGAAAATGAAAATTCCTCTTTAGAGAGAGGGAAGGGAGAGGAAGAAGCGGGCGGTCGAGAGGGAAAATGAAAATTCCTTTTCTGAAATCGTAGAAGAATTGAGATCCGTTAAACTGTGAGTTTTACATATTTTATATAATAAATTATATTCACAGCCGTACAACTAAGGGTCCATTTAGTGGATTGTTAAGATATTATTCCTTAATATAATTATAAATATAAATCATCTACAACAAGACCCATTATTTGGATGGTCTGGATAGCTATATATCAAACCAAATTTTATATGGACGAGTTTCCACTGTTTAACATAAATTGCAAATTTCACACTCATTTACAGTAAAATTAAAACGGTGATTGGAAATTGGATCTGGTAGGGCTCTATGGGCCCCACCATGATGTTTTTGCTTAATCCACACCGTAAATCCATTAGTAAATACTTTTTTACGGTTTATACCAAAATATCATATCGAAATAAAACTTAGGTGAACAACACTACAGGAAAACATTACCGATTGAACGTCCACCCTTAAAAGAGAGGCTATAGCTACGGCCTTCTTTTCTTTTAGCTATGGATTTTAGCCGTCGGAATTTGTTACAGCTAAAATCCGTAGCCAAAACAGCCACACATCCGTCGGCTTTGCCCTGTTTTTTGGTAGTGACTTTTCTAAGAGTTATTAAATAAGTCTAGAAGTCTTAGAGGGATTCAACGAATGAATGAGATCTCACTCCAACCTAGTCAAGCCAACGAACTAAGTCTATCATTCAATTATCTTAGCATAATCAGTATTTTTACATTCCTTAGTATCACTAGTAGCCTAGTCTTAATTTACAAGTCGTGGTAATCCAAAGTCTACGCTCATACACTAGATGATGTCATACTCTTTATAATACAAGAAATTGTTTATCACTTAGGGTCAAACGTTGTCTGATTGGAATTGAGTTGCCCGAACTTGAATTTCACTACACTCGAGCACTACACACATGCTCATACAGCTAAGAAGGTCCTAGGGTTTACATTATTAATTTTTTGGATTTCCTATACTGCCAGATTTGTTTGTGAAATCTAGGAGTACCAACTCTAGGTCCAAAACTCTAAGGGCCTGTATTAAATAAGATTGCATTGTTAATCCCACCTCGAGATTGGGAGTGATATGTTTGGTAGGAGGGTGGGATGGGATTAAAATTAATTTTATAGGCTTTGGAAAATGAGCCTTGTGTTAGAAAGTGTGAGATGGGATTTCCAAATCCCATGATGATGAATTTCTAAGTGTAATTTGAGAGGAAATCCCGGGATTTACTTTTAATTGCATACATTCCAAACATGGTATTGGAAAACATGGGATACACCCAATCCATGGACAATACATTACACATGCATTCATTGTTACTTTTACAATTCCATTCACCTTAAACTCACCTAATGCGGTTGGCCGAACGGGCCCTAAATGTCCCAACATTTGGAGGTTGTGAAGAAGACGGTGGAGACGGGTATGTAGAGAAGAAGAAGAAGAAGAAGAAGACGATATGAGAATGGAGGGGAGATTTGAGAGGGGAAAACCAGATTTTTCAAGGAGAAAGGAGAGCTTGGAAGGGTGTGTGAGGGAAGAGGGGGGTAAATGAGCAGGAAGAGGGGGTCCCCATGTGATTTGGTGGGCCCCACACGTGTCTAGGGGTCGACACGACAGGCCCGGACAGACCGAACCGCGGTGCACCGCGGTAGGCGCGGCGCCGCAGCGGTCCTCTGGACTGGCGCTGTGCCGCTGTGGTAGGACGGTGGCCACCCCCCTCCCGGGGTGCCAATGATACCCCGGGTCCACCGTGGGTCCACCCGAATTCCATCCTTTAGCCCTCAACTCTGTTTTGAGTAGTTTCGGGTCCAAACTACTGTACATACATGTTTTTCAGGTTATTTGAAGTTGGAATGGGTAACTTGTCATCTAAAATTGTCAACAGATAGTCTAGAAGTGTCTCAAGATCACCTCAAGGGATCACGGATATGTATAAACCCGATCTCGGCAATCATTTTTGGTGAATTTCGCCAATTGGCGAAACTGGGAAACCTACACTTGTTTCTACGTTTGTATCGCACCCATCTATGTCGAAAAGCGTCAGCGTACATCGTGTGACCATAAACCAGGTCCGGTTTAATCCAAATCATGCTCTGATGCCATCTTGTAATGCCCTAAAAATTGGGGGTCGAGCAAAGCTCAGCTCCTGAGTTCCAACGCATCACTTATGCAACATAGATAATGATGATCCTGATGAGAGCATTGAAACATGAATGAGATTATACCAAAACATCATATCATACTCCAGAGACAAGTGAAATTGCAAGCGGAAGACTGTGATAGATATATAAAATATATAAACTATGGTGAGTCTCCAGAGTGTGATAATGTTACCAGGTTAATTAATTACAAGTACAATTCCAAAATATACCAAATTGTGTAAGGTTATCTAGTCGACATCCTTGTAACCCCGTCGATCAGGACACGGCTCACATGAAGCCGCCAGAATATAGCATATACGAACAAGCATCATCATCATCACAAAGGTCCGGCTCCGCCTCATAAGTATCGCCATCACCTGCAGCTACAACAGGGTCTGGTTGGTGTGTACAACACCATCCCGTAACGTGGGAGTGAGTGATCAACTTAGTGGAACATTAAAGCATAGGTTAACATGTTATCAATTCAGTCAAGCAGTAATGATAAAGCAGTACAATCAAACAATCATAAATACTCTTGTTAATGCAAGGATGAAATGTATACATGATGCATGCCCTCACCAAACCACTCTCGTGCGACACCATCTTACGTCCACGGCATGCGTTCATCCCTCAGTGCTCCACAACTCCAGGCACATGCAGTGCTATGTTATGAGTATGATTTTCGAGTTATTATTAGTCCTTTTCATACAGCAGTATTAGAAAACTAAGGTACCTCCCTCATATCATTCCCAAACAATGATTCATTCTAAGGTCGTCAGTCCTAGATAATCTCATACGATAATGCGGTTCTAGGTTGCTGTAAAGGGCTACCAGGCTGTTACACGCACTCGTTGTCCGCTCCCCCATCACCTTATCAATACAGGCCTAGTTTATACTCTGTTACTACAGGAAGACTCGTCGCCTCACTGCAGATTCAGAGTATGCTCGAGGTCACTACACCGGGCACGGTTAGGGCTGTCAGGGTTGTTACACACACTCATTACACCACTCCCCCATCACCCATCAAAACAGTGTAGGCCGACAGCTCAAATACAGTGTCCCATACCACCGTATTCGGCTCACTAACCTGGGTTGCTCACTGGTCACTACGGGGAGGCACATCGCCCCAGTGTAGGCCGACAGCTCGACCACGGTGTCCCATACCACCATGTTCGGCTCATGAGTCTTAGTGGATCGAGGAACCAAAGTTAACGGGATTCCACTGGTAAGTTTGGTACCTTACGTTCAAGCAGTAACGTCCAAACATGGTGAACATACATTAGACAGATCGGATTACTTGACGACCTCGACTAGCACGAGCACACGGTAAGTTGAACAACATGAAGTGCATAAGCCCTTCGCGTGGCCTAACTACTGTCGCCAACCGAAGTACGGCTCGGGTTCGTTAAACATGTCCTACGTGGCAAATGAATCTCAGCCACGAATTCAATCCCGTTAACGACTGCCTGGACTATACAATAGCCCCAATCACATTCAATTACTGATAGTTAAAGTAGTAATGAATCAAGATTTCAAACCACACAATCAAAGTCTGATATTGTCCGCTTAGGGCTATCAGGGCTGTTGCACGGAATCGTTACACCACTCCCCCATCACCCATAACGGATTTTATGGAATACAAGTTAAACATGGATTTAAATATATGCATTACATAGATAAACAGACATTATAATATATGGTACATGGAGGAAACCATACACATAGTTAGGGTAGTTGAGAATCCTATCTCAACGTCCACTTAGAGAAGAATTTATAAGCACTTACTCATACAGATAGTTTTACATACACTTAGTCTACATATTACATCATACATGGTATGTAGTAGTTAGAATACGTATTAGGGCAAATCCTTACATCAAAGTATTATCGCCTATACAACAATCACATATCCACGATGGTTAGTCATGGCGTACACTAAAGCATAGTTTATACTAACTTAGACATTTTCACAAACACTTAGGCTACAACTTGTACATACATGACTTATGTTCATATAACAGGTGTTAGGCTAATCTGTTCACCCAGAAGTTGATACACATGCACCTAGCATACATAAATGGCAATTAATCATGGCATGCACAAATCCATATTTCATACGTATACGGTATTTTCTACAAATACGAGGAATACAGTATATTCAACATAGTCAACATATATCTGAAAAATGAAACGGACAGCACTTTGTACATGTGCAATAGCATCCACGTCAGTAATAAATCATTAACTGACATTGAAAGCCTTGAAAACCATAACTTATACGTTTAGAGTCCGCACCTTATGCCGTAGAAGCGTAACGAACGCGATAGAATTGTTAAGTCTTCGTCCACGATAGTATAACGACCTAAATCATGAGTTATGTTAGTTATTTCGCTACTTGTATCAATTGAAATCCAAAAACAGGTTAGAGTTAGGTTTTTCTTACCTAAGAACGAAGCCAGAATCGCCGGGATAGCGATTGAAAAGTGATGGCTAAGCACGTAGATCGGCAGGGTAGAATAGCAGGAAGATTCTCCCACTTCACTTACACTTTCTCTCTCTTTTATCTCTTCTCTCTCCTTGGGTTTCTCTCAAATTTGTATGGGCTGAATGAAAGAGGGTTTAAGGTCCTTATATAGGCTAAAAACTCACCAAATTAGACCCAGGGCCAAGGTATACTTAGGTTATGTCCAAATACGGACTGTTCCATCTCAACGGATCACTTTTTGAGCCCTCCCTTGAGCCAAAGGTCGGACTTAAGCTCACTGACCTTGGATCTAGGTATAGTTAAGGTTTCGTTCCAATCGGATTCCCCGATCGCACGTGGCGGACCAGTTTCAGTTCAACGGTGTCACGCCCCAAACTCGGAAACCGGGCCCACAAAATTTCCGATCGCCGAATCCGGCGCCGACAGCCTCCGTAGTACCCCATTCTCGGTTCCCAGCGCCCATACGCCAGATTCCGATCCTGGGATCTTACAAGGAGGATTTTCAGCATGAATTTTTTTTTGTAATGGAGCATAACCACAAGCATAACCAAGCCACAAAACAACAAAACCACATATCCACTATATCAAAAACTTTTAAGTACAATGCGGGAAGGGAAATACAATGTAATGATATCAAAGAAAACTCCAAAACTCCAGAAGACGGCTGCACGCTCCGAGCCCAACGCTGTGCAACCTAACGCACCTGCACGCATCTATCGTGCATAAGCTTACAAAAGCTTAGAGGGTGGTGAAAGTGTGTGTAAGGCGAGTGCCAAGTGTACAATATCAGCGTATGCGGAAATATGCGATAAGTCCATGAATGCTATCAGCTATACAAAGCTATGTAATGCAAGGCATGAATGCTGTCGGTCATACCAAGACCATGCGATGCGAGGCCTATGTAGCCAAATGTCATATGCGAGATGCAAAGCAAGCGTGCCAGTACTCATAAGTACACTATCAGTACAGTTCCTCTCTGGATATCACCGGGGTCTAATACACCTCACACTGACTGCCTCCTCCCTAGCTGCACAGTCAAGCGAGTGGAAGAGACCACACTATCCGCCTGACCAGTAGTCTGCCAATACCTACCTACCCGGCTCGTCGATAGCGGACACATTTGCGAGCTGGTCAAACTCAGCCTAGCTTATAGCCCCCTCACTCAGGCGGATAAGCCACACCCCCTTCCAACCGACCACGACACAGTGGGAGACGCGGCCTACTGGTATTCGGCACTCGGGCGCTCGTGTATCCACTCGGTCTCGACGTTGGAGCACCTCCTGGTACCAAAAAGGTTCTGGGATTTTCACCCAAGGACATCCTAAGTGCCCACAATGCTAGAACAAAGTATTTCCGGTATCCAATACGGCCATCCACGATGTGCCTGTGGAGCCACGGCCCTGATGTCGCTAGGGCCGTGCAGTGATCAAGTCACACATATGCGAGATGCATGAATCACAACACACCGTCAAATCATGCAGCAATCCATGCGCGTACAATGCGATAATGTGGGGCACTCCGCCTCATAAGGAGTCCCCTAAGTGGTCTGCCCAATGGCGTATGCTATGCTCAGTCACTACTCATATCAAGCATACATATGATGCGTATGGGTATGAATCATGGAGCTATACTAAGCATGTTATAAAGTGTGAACTATCAACAAATGTGGGTCTACTAATGGGCCCTAGGGAGAGTTATAATGCGGACATTAAACCAACATTATTCTACAATGTGGACGTCAAACAACATTGCTCCCCAGCATAGCCCGCTATAAGACATCATTACCAAACCATGGGGAATCATACATTGCAATGGACCCTAAGGACATCCCGTTGGGCCTCGACCTATGGGCCTTCGATACATCAAGGGGGCCGCATCATATGGCCTTATATAAATCAAGTGAGCCACATTAATGGGCCTTAGGTACATTGCAATGGGCCATATCCCATGGGCCTTTGAAACACATCACAATGGGCCTCGTAACATATGCCACAAATACATTGAATGAGCCTAAACACATGGGCCATGTATACATCAGGGTGGGCCTCAACAACGGGCCCACAAATACATCCAGATGAGCCTAATCACATGGGCCTTACATGTATACCAAGGTGGGCCTCAATGGCCACAAATACACAAGATGGCCTCACAACATGGGCCTTATATATACCAAGTGGGCCGTATACATATCAAATGGGCCACATCAATGGGCCGCACCAATGTAGTGGTGATAAAGAATTCCACCATTAAAATTCCTAGGGCCCACCATAACATTTATTCTCATACCATCTGTTCATAGGGTCACCAAGAACTTGGTGGCCCAAGGGTCTAATGGTGGACGTTCAATCGTCACTATACAGTGTGGTCCACATGATAAATAGATCTATCTTATTTTTAGCCCCAGCCTTAATACAAGCTTGCCAAATGGTGGACTGTTTGTGCAACACAAGTATCATGGTGGGGCCCACATGAAGGCCCACCATCCTTATAATATAAATAATATAAACATATAAGTTATATATAATATATTATACAATAGTATATATGATATAAATTATATACATATATATATATACACATACATATATATATACATCACACACTCACACACACACACGCATGCACCCCACCCACAAACGTGCACACCCTCCCACGTATGCACACACACGTGCACACCCCACACGCCCACACGTCCCCCTGGACGGTGGGTTTTGAAACAAACATCACAGTGGGTATCACCGTCCAGGCGACGGTGGTAATAAACACATGCATCATTGTGGGTCCCATGTGGGGCCCACCGTAATGTTTATTTTCCATCCAACCCGCCCATAAGGTCACGCATACCCAGATGGAGGGTGAAAACAAATTTCAGCTTGATCCAAAACTTCTGTGGACCCAAAGTGGGTTTTAATGGTATATGTTCAATTCACACTGTTTCCTCTGGTGTGGGCCACCTGAGCGTTGGATCGAGCTTATTTTTTGAGGGGACCCACCTCAAGGGGTGGTCCACCTCATGGACGGTGTGAATACAAAATATACATCATGGTGGGTCCACAACTAGGGGCCAATGGGGACCACCTTTTTTGTTACGTCATGGCAGCAAGGTTTCTGCCACCTTTTTCTCAAATGTAAAAAAAATTTGTTATTCTAGGTGGGACTCACATTAACCAGATCTACCCCGTCCATTGTATGTGTCCCACAAAATTAAGCGTCCAAACTAAGCTCCACGTGGACCCCAGCAATCATTTTCCAAAGTTTTTAACGGCAAAGACCACTGTTTCCTATGGTAAGGCCCACTCGATATCGGATCAGCCTCATCTTTTGACTCAACGCCTGAAATGGGGCGGAGAATAGAATGGACGCGCGTGGACCATCTACATACATCAAGGTGGGGCCTACATGAGCACCCACTTCCAATGCTTAGAAAAGGCTATATTTGTATTATTTGGTTTTAAAACGTCCAGAGAGTCCCTGGACTCTCTTTTTTCTTCTTCTTTTTTTTTTTTTGTTTGTTTGGGCGTGCAACGCCTTTGAGGTGGGCCCTTCCTAGGGGCCACCACATGGGGATGTGGTGTGGTCACCATACATATGTAAAGTGGCCCCACCTTTAGATGGTTTGGATCCAATACATGCTCCATTGTGGGGTCCATTCAAGTGGGCCACACAATCATAACATCACAAGAAAAGAAAATGAAAGAGAGAGAGAGAGAAAGTGGGACCACGTGTGATGGAGGGACCCCGATATTATGGGCCCTCCGTTACATGATCTACAACATACATTAAGTGGGTCCCATTTCAATGGGCCCACCGATCAACATCAACGGTGGAGAATCCGTTCTCTACCGAAATGGATGGTCTAAATGGCCATGTTATGCAAAGAAAGTAAACATCATGATGGGGTCCATGAAGAATGGCCCATCATGGATTGCTCTTGAAATCAAAGTGGACCAGTGGCCACATTTAGGGTCCAAAATGAGATCCATACCATTGATCGGTAGGCCTCACTTGGCCATTATCAAAACAAGAATCTACACCTATAGGAGCACCCACCGTCGATCTTCTTGGGTCTGTTGGAACGTCAACTTCTTCTTGTGCTCCTCTTTGACGGTGGAGATGGAAATCAAGGGCTAGGATGAGAGGTTTGGAATGGAAAAGGTGAGCCTCACACATACATTTTTCTCTTCCATGGGAAGAGCTTTCAACGTGGGTTTTTCCTTGCTTGGAATTGTAGAGAAATGAGAAAGAGAGAGAGAGATAAGGAGAGATGTGAGTGATGGTGTGAGTGATGGGTGATGTGAGGTGAGTGATGGATTTGGGTAGGTGGTGTTAAGAGAGGGGTGGCTAGCATTAAATGCTTGTAAGAGGGCTAGGGGTGTAGGGTGGCTATAGCTTAGGCTAGGGTTGTAGGGTGGCTATAGCTTAGGCTAGGGGTGTAGGGTGGCTATAGCTTAGGGTGATGTCATCCATCACCCTCATAATTACCTAGGGATTGTGTCACATGGGATGGGTGGGTCCCGCAATGTGCGGTTCACGGTTATTATAATGTATGGTCCGCATCTTATGATCTAAGCGTCGGATTGGCGCATGAGACGCGGCGTTAGAACCGCAGCGACGGTGCGGTCGCACTGATACAGGTCTCGGATTAAACCGATTCGAATCTAAAGGATACGACTTACGATCGATCGCAATGTCGATTATCGGTCGCGGATTGCCGGACTTCGACGGAAATAATCGCAGGATTCATCGGAACAGTACGAACTAGGATACGGGTCTTACTAACGGTCACCGGAACTCGATCAGGGCCACAAGTACACTGCCATGTGTACCAAATTTCACCAGATCCGAGGGTATATTTGGGTCAGATTCTGATGGTTTGATTGCTTATATTCAGCCCGTAAGCGACAAGTCTCAGATTACTTAAATTAGATTTAATTTCTAAAGAAAACCACGTTTTCTCACACTCTTCACTCCGGGCTCAAACGAATAGCCCCGGGACACTATCTGGATTTGATTTTCGAAATGGTTGCAAGCCCAGCAAGGCGGTCCCAACCGTTTAGCTTCGCGTTAATCGGACTTTCGACGTGCGGTCCAGATCTGATACGGAGTTTCAATGTGCTCCCGAAAGAAATTGGGTAATGAGATTGATCCTAGATTTCAGGATATTGTAGCGTCGATGATTCTACAAGTTTTGGGTCTTAAAGATTGTATTTAAAGTGGTTCGAGCTAATTCTATTGATTGTTTAATTTAGTACTTAACCAAATTCCTCCCTAATTATGACAGAATAAGGTCCTAGGGAAGTTCTACGCCCCTTTCTGGCATCTTTGGTTAGTATATTATTTTAATTATTTTTCAAATAGTTCATCATCAAGTCTACTTCATCTCCATCAAATCTCATTAGATTTCGTCTTGTAGAAAAATTCTAAAAATTCTAGAAGCAGCAGCTGTCCAAACTAATAATTTTTGGATAGTTGACACAATGACCCATATTTAACTATATTATATATTTTATTATATTTTTTACTTATTTTTATATGAAACTAGACTTATCAAGCTTCAATCTAGCTTTTGTGACTTTTTGAAGTCGGACCAAAATCGCAGAAAAATGTGGCCGAAAATGGGCCAGCCAATGAATTGTGGCCCGCCCGGGCCCGCTGGACCGCAGTAGACTGCGGTAGGCACGGCGCCGCCGCGGTCCGCTGGACTGTCTGGTTGTGGTTTCCGCCACATGATTTTTGAAACGGGTGTATCTTATGAACCGGGATAAGTTATTCGACTTGCAATATATGATTTTGGGGTAGGATTAGCTGATCTATCCGAATAAGCTATTTATTTCTTGAGATTACAAAAGGTTAATGGTCAAAAACCCATTTTATTTATTTATTTACTATTTATAGTAAATTTTAATTTAAGTATTGTTCTTCCTCACCTAAACTTTAGGATTCATGTCTAATATGAAAGTACTTAGAAAAAAATGGAGAATAAGGTGGTGAAAGGTGAGATTTTGAAGGAAATTGGTTAAAAAGCGATTTTTGACTTTGGGATTGAGTTTGGAGAAATTAATAAGATGTTAGGATCAACCCATTGCTTAAGGACGTCTAACTCCAGGTTGGTAAAAAATCCAGGGCGTTACAAAAAGGTTTAAAACATAACTTGTTAAGCATTTCTCAAATATGCGATAAAAACCACAACATAAAATTTTCTAACCTAGGGTGTGAAATTTTAAACAAAAAGGGTTTTATAATATTAACTGGTCATAGAACTTCTGAAAACTGCTATATTGTTAGTGATTCTAGCTCATCTAGTCAATTGTGTTACATGGTCCATACCGATGAGACTGAGTTATGGCATAAACGCCTTGGACATATACAGTTCCGCAATCTATATAGACTGAGCAAAAGAGAACTGATAAGAGGTCTACCTAAATTATTGAAAGTAGACAAAATATGTGGTAAATGTAGATTGACAAATAAACTAGGAGTGCTCACTAAAAGGTGGACTCCAATGACACATTAAAACCACTCAAGCTTCTCCATATGGATCTTATAGGACCAACCAGGATGGAGAGTCAAGGTGGCAAAAAATATATACTGGTAATTGTGGATGACTATACCAGATTCACCTGGGTAGCCTTTTTAAGGGATAAATCAGAAACCTTTGATCAAGTAAAAAGAGTTCTCAAACGAATCCAAATGGAAAAAGGTTTTCAAGTCTGTAAGATCCGTAGTGATCATGGATCAGAATTTGAAAAAAGCAGTTTTGAGAAATTTTGTTGCCATCAGGGAATATCACGTGAATTCTCTGCACCCAAAACTCCACAACAAAATGGAATTGTTGAAAGAAAAAATAGAGTGCTTCAAGAAATGGTAAATGTAATGTTGAATAGTATGAAGCTCTCTAAAAATCTTTGGGTTGAAGCCATAAATACTGCATGCCATATAATCAACCGGGTTTATACAAGTAAAACTTATAATAAAATGGCTTATGAAATGTGGTTTGATAAGAAGCCTATGTCAAATACTTTCAAGTTTTTGGCAGCAAGTGCTATATTTTACGTGACCGTAAAAATCTGGGCAAGTTTGATACTAAAAGTGATGAAGGGATCTTTTTAGGGTATTCTTTGAACAGTCAAGCATATCGAGTACTGAATAAGAGGACCGGTGTTATTCAAGAGTCCATTAATGTAGTTATTGACGATCACTTAAATGCACCTGCCTCAAGTTCAGATAATGATGAAGTTCTTTTAGTAGACATACCAGATACTTCATCAAGTCAAACTAACTCTGAACTAAGGACTATTAAAAATCATCTAACTACTCAAATTCTTGGAAACCCTCTCATTGGTGTGCACACTCATAGACAACTAGAAGATATATACAATTACGTGTGCTTTACATCCCAGATAGAACCAGCTAACGTAAAAGAAGCTCTTACTAACAAAAACTGGATAGTTGCTATGCAAGAAGAGCTTAATCAATTTGTGAGAAATGATGTTTGGTACCTAGTTCCTAGATCTAAAGATAAACATATTATCGGAACTAAGTGGATTTTTAAAAATAAGTTTAATGAACTTGGTAATATAATTCGAAACAAGGCTAGACTGGTTGTACAAGGGTGCACTCAAATTGAAGGCATTGATTATGATGAAACCTTTGCCCGAGTATCTCATCTTGAATCAATCGGACTATTTATATCCATTATTTTCTTTAGAAAATTCAAAATTTATCAAATGGATGTAAAGAGTGTCTTCTTAAATGGCGATCTGCATGAAGAAGTTTATGTTGAACAACTAACAGGTTTTGAAGACCCTAAGAATATTGATCATGTCTATTGCTTAAAAAAGGCTCTCTACGGTTTGAAACAAGCTCCCAGGGCATGGTACGAAAAATTGACTAAGTTTCTACTATGTCATAATTTTCAAATGGGTAGTATTGATAAGACTCTTTTTGTTAAAAAACATAATGATCATATCTTAATAGTACAGATCTATGTTGATGATATTATTTATGGATCTACCTGTACTAACATGACTGTTGAGTTTACAGATTTAATGAAATCTAAGTTCTAAATGAGCATGGTTGGGGAATGGAATTATTTCCTAGGGTTTCAAGTAAAACAACAACCTGATAGTATTTTTATTTCTCAAACCAAATATGCTTTGAACTTAATTAAAAAGTTCGGATTTGAGAATGGGAAAAATTTCGACTCTTATGAGTACAACATTAAGACTCTCAAAAGACTCTACAGGTAAAGGTGTGGATCCTAAATTATATCGTAGTATGATTGACAGTTTACTTTATTTAACAGCAAGTTAACCCGATATTACTTTTAGTGTTGGTATTTGCGCTAGATTTCAATCTGACCCTAAAGATTCTCATTTAATTGTCGTTAAGAGGATTATGCGATATGTCGCAAGTTCAGCTAATTTGGGTCTTTAGTATCCATATGATACTAGTGTTCAGTTGGCTAGGTAGACAAATGCTGATTGGGCTGGTAATATCGATGATAGAAAATTAATTAGTGGTGTTGTTTCTATATTGGAAATTGTTTAGTTTCTTGGTTTAGCAAGAAGTAAAGTTCTGTATCGCTCTCAATTGCTGAGGCTAAGTACATTGCAGCTGAAAATGCATGTACTCAGCTAGTATGGATGAATAGAATGTTAAGTGATTACGGAATTACACAGGATTCAATGGTTTTATATTGTGATAATTCCAATGCGATAAATATATCTAAAAGTCCAATTCAACATTTACAAACCAAGCACATTGACATTAGATATCATTACATTCGAAAATTAGTGGAAGAAAAAATAATTTCTTTGGATTACATTCCAATCGAGACTCAACTTGCTGACATTTTCAGTAAACTGCTCGATAAAAGCAGGTTTAATAAATTGAAATTTGATATTGGTATGTGCAAATTAAATTGCTCATTCATGCATTTTTGTATTATAGTTATATATCTATTAAATTATAATTTTAAATTTCAAAATTATGTGAAGAATGCATGTTTTTGTCTTTGCTCGACCAGTCGAGGATGTACTCAACCAGTCATGACACGACCGGTCGAGGACGTCCAACGACCAGTCGTGTAGTACGCTGGATCTTTTAATTTTGGGGAAAAACCCTTTCTTCCTCATTTCCTCTTTCTTCTCCAACGGGTCGTAGCACGACTAGTCGTACCCAACTTCTTGATTCTTCAAAGTCAATGCATTATTTCAGTTTTTCTTGTAGATTTATGCTCTAAACACTTCATTTTCTTATTTGGAGTACTTGATTTCAAGTTGCCTTGAAATTTTTGGGGTTTTCTTCTCCAAAATTTGTTATTGAGAAAACCCATTCCACATCTTTTGCAACTTCTTGCTTCTTTAATTTTCTTGTTGCAAATGGATGCTAGAGGGAAAAAGAAAACTTTTTGTGGTGCTTCATCATCTAGATCGACTCCTTTAACAAGGCGCCATCTTCGGTCACCCGAACATGATCCCTCATATGTGCGAGATTTAAGAATGCGCAATGTTATTGTTGAGTGACCTGTTGATCTTGAACAGATTGCTCCTTTTAGTCTCCTTCCTCTTCTCCAAGCTGTAGGATGGGCTAACATTCTACATTGGGGTGGGCTGGCATACCAGTCTATTGCGTAGGCTATGTTTGCCGGTATTTCTGAATTTTCAACTGAGAATTTAACGTTTCAAATTACAACTAGAGAAGGTCCATTTAATATAGACCATCATCTAATTCCGTCTCCAATGGAGATACCTATTAATGACGAGGGTATTCTTATTCACACTCTAGTTGACAAACCGTCGGAATCAGAAAAACATATGTTAACTAGAGATTTGTGTAATATAGATGCGCAATGGACTCATAAAGGGAATGCGCTTGCTTCCAAGTACTTGTTACTCAGATACAGGGTTCTTCATCGAATATTTAATTCAAATCTGTATCCACGTCCAGGTAACAAAACAGAATTGACTTCCTTTATGGTTCGGGTTTTGCATTCCATCATATCTGGTACTCAAGTTTGTCTTCCATCTTTGATCTATCATTCTATCATTCAATTTTGTCTCCATCCTGGACACAGTGATATTCCATTTGCCTATCTTATGACTATGTTAGCTACTCACATGCTTGTTGCTATGCCTGTTGGAGAGGCTCCTATTCATCACCTTATTTTCAACAATTCAAATATAGATAAGATGAAATTGGGACTGACTCCTGGCCAAGTGGATGTGGGTGGTGGTGGAGCTGAAGCAGGGAATGTAGAAGAAGGTGGTGATCTTCCTCCTGATGATATCAATATGGATGACATTTTTTATGAAATTAATTCAGACTTTACAAATGATCCTGACTATGAGCCACCCGATTTTGATGCTCGTCTTCGTGCACTTGAGGAGAAGGTAGAGAACATGAATGTTGCCCATGATTTACAATTTAAATATATGCGCAAGTATCTTATGCGCTTAAACAAGGGCCTTCATCAACTTGATCCTACCATATCTGCTCCTTCTTCAGGATCTGATTAGGTGTTTTTATCCTTTGGTCTGTGATAACTCTTATTCAACTATGCTTTCTTTCAGTTTGTGAGACCGACTTTGGTTGACTTTGGTTTATGCTAGTAAATGATATGTGAACTTTGAATTTTCATATATATCTTTCATATCTTGCACAGTTAACTCCTTAACTACTCTCTTTTTAGTCTTCCTCTTCCATTTCTTCTTTACTTCCTTTGTCATATTGTGACAAAAAGGGGGAGAATATTTCTATTTTGTATTGATTGCTTATGGATATGGAATGGATATATCTTATGGATATATGTGTGCTAATTTTATGGATATAGGTGTGTTACTCAGGGGGGGAGTAATTAAGGAGGTGTTTTGCCTACTTCATGGTGATGTGTACTAACTGGTGCACGAATCTTTAATGATGATGTGTGCTAACTGGTGCATGATTCTTTATTAAGATGCTTCTCTTATTTTTATTAAGTATGTTTTCTCACAAATTTGACAAAGGGGGAGATTGTAAGTTCTATGGTTTAATGCTCCTTTGATTGTCAAATTTTGTAGTGCCAAAAACTTCAATCTATGTCTTGTGTAGCACGATGATATATATGTTCAAGGCAAAGCATCTCATGCACAAGGACAATGCTTCAAGTCAAGTACAATGATCTACTTCAAGAAATGCAAGATCAAGTACATTGTTCTCTTCCGTAAGCTTCAAAGTTTATAGAACTACGTTGAAAGATGAGATTTTGCTCAAGACTCAAGGTGTAGTACAACTCAAGAACTACAAGTTCAAGGTTCGAAAGATTTCAAGTTCAAGCTTCAACATGTGTCGAGACCTCAAGCTTCATGAACTTCAAAGATCACTAATCATCTAAAGAAAAGAATGTTCAATGTTCATACTTCATGTCTCAGGTATGAAAGACCTTAGATTGACCTTAGGGTAGGTCATTTTGAATACATAATTCAAATTAAATTAGTTTATAGATGTTTGGTCTGTTCATCGACTAGTCCTGGACTCTGTTCGACTAGTCCTAGCACTGGCTCGACCAGTCCAAGAAATTCCACAACCAGTCCTAAGTTGTTTCAAATTTTCAAAAAATTTTGGTTGAGCTACGGCCAGTCCTGGAGTCTGCTTGACCGGTTGTGTGAACAGTGTCGACTCGTTCACGACTAGTCCAACAACTACGACTCAAACTCCAACAACCATTCCTGGTTCCTCACAACCAGTCGTGAACAGGTCACGACTTGTAACGACTCGTAAATTTTGTGCAAAGACCCGAGTAGTACCTCGACCAGAAATCACTTAGGATTAAATCCTTTAGAAATTTGACAAAGATAACTAAGTGCTAAATTAGATTATCCATGAAATCCATTTGAATCGCTTTAAATACGATCTGCAAGACCTAAAACTTATAGAATCATTAACGCTAAGTTACCCTAAAGTCTAGGATCAAACTCATTACCCGACTGCTCTTGGGAGCACATTGAAACTCTGTAACAGGTCTGGACCGCACATCGGGAGTCTGAATAATACGAAGTTAAGGACTTAGGACTGCCTCGCTGGGCTTGACAACCATCTCAGAAATCAAATCTAGACAGTGTCCCACGGCTGTTCGCTTGAGTTCGGAGCGAGGGAGTGTGAGAACACTTGTTTTCTTTACAAATTAAATATCTTGAATAGTGATCTGGCACGTGTCACTTGCGGACGTTTTGTAAGTATCCTGACCGTCAGAATCTGACCCAAATACACCCTCGGATCAGGGAAAATTTCATAAACATATCCATGTACTTGGAATTTCTGATCGAAGTCCACTGACCGTTGAACTGAAACGGATCCGCCACGCGTGATCTGGGAATCCGACTGAAATGAAAACTTAACTTTACCTGTATCCAAGGTCTGTGAGCTTAAGTCCGACTTTTGGCTCAAGGAGGCCCGCCAGAAATCCTCCGTTGGGCTGAAACAATGCTGCTTTGGTTATAACCTAAGTATACCTTTTCCACAAGTCTATTTCAGAGAGTTTTTAGGCTATATAAGGACCTTAGAACCCTCTCTCTCACAGCCATACGAATTTGAGAAAAATCTTAAGTGAGAAGAGAGAAAAAGAGAGAGAAAGCTAGAGAGTTGTGAGAGATCCTTCCTACTACTATCCCCTGCCGCTACACAAGCTGCACCACCCCTTTATTGTCGCTTTCCCAGCGATACCGACTTCATTTTGAGGTAAGAAACCCTAACCCTAATCTGTTTTGGGGTGTGAAGGTTATAGGTTATGAAATAGCTAACCGGTTTCATTCTTTAGGCTACAAAACTGCCGAATACGGAAGCTTAACAAACCCACCTGATTCATTGCGATTCTACGGTATAAGGTGAGGACGTTAGGTGTATAGGTTATGGTTTTCAATGCTTTCAATGTCAGATAATGATAGATTCATGATCTGCATGCAGTTGCACATGTACAAAGTGCTGTTTGTTTTCCATTTCGATTAAAGATATATAATATGGAATTTTACATATTCTAGGTATTCGTAGAAATACCGTATATGTATAAATTTTGGAAATGTGTTTGCCATGATTATTTGTTGTATGAATATATGGTAGATGGATAAAATACTTATTTGACGAAAAGATTCGCCATAATACATGTTTGCTAATATACACTATGTATGTAGAAATAGTGTATTGTAGAAAGTACCGTATATGTATATATTTGGGAGATGTGTTTGCCATGACTATTTGCTGTATGAACATGTTATATATGCGTAAAATACTTGCTTGGCGAAAGGATTCGCCCTAATACATGTTTTACTAACATACACTATGTATGTTGAAATAGTGTATTCTAAGTGTTTGTGAAAATGCTTGTGAGAGTAAGTGCTTGGATAATGGTGCCTTAGATAGGTGTTGAGATGGGATTCTCAACTACCTTAGAGACCTGCATGATTTTCTCCATGTGGTTGTTTACTTTAACCACTTACTTATGAAACATATGTGTTTGTATTCTTGTTTATATAGTATTTTACAACATGCTTTATAACATGCTTTATAGCATGCTTTATTATATGCTTGTTAACATGCTTGATTTACTTTGTCTATTATGCTTTACTCTACATGTTCTAATAAAGATTGATTGAGTTTGGGACTATGTCTATAGTCTAGGCAATCAGTATCAGATTTGAGATCGTGGTTGAGACTCATTTCGCCACGTAAGATGTGTTTGACGAAGCTGAGTCGTACTTCAGTGGATGGCAGTGGTTAGGCCATGAGAAGTGCTTATGTACTTCATGTCGTTCAGTTGATTGTGCGCTCGAGCTAGTCAGGCCCGTCAAATAACCCGATATGTCTAATGTATGTTCACCATGTTTGGTCACCACTGCTTGAACCTAGGGTACCATACTTACCAGTGGAATCCCGTCAACCACAGTACCTTGACCCGCTAAGACTCATGAGCAGGGCATGGTGGTATGGGACACCGTGGTCGAGCTGTCGGCCTACGCTGGGGCCACGTGCCTCCCCGTAGTGACCAATGAGCAACCAGACTCGTGAGCCGATTACGGTGGTATGAGACACTATATTCGAGATGTCGGCCTACACTGTATTGATGGGTGATGGGGGAGTGGTGCAACGATTCTGTGTAACAGCCCTAGCAGCCCTGACCGTACCCGTTGTAGTGACCTCGAGCATACTCTAAATCTACGGTGAGGCGATGAGCCTTCCCATAGTAACAGAGTATAAACTAGGCCTGTATTGATAAGGTGATGGGGGAGTGGTGCAACGATTTCGTGTAACAGCCCTGGCAGCCCTTGCAGCGACCTAGAAACACATCATCGTATGAGATTGTCTAGGATTGACGACCCTAGAATAGATCATGTTTGGGAATGATACAAGGGAGGTACCTTAGTTTCCCAATCCTGCTGTTTGAAATGGACTAATAACACTTGGTAATCATGCTCATCATGCATTGCATGTGCCTGGAAGCTGTGGAGCACTGAGGAAAGCAAGCATGCTGCGAACGTAAGATGGTGTCGCATGAGGGAGTATGTCGGTGAGGGCATCCATCATGACTACATTCATACTTGCATTAATAAGAGTAGTTAAGAGTGTTTGATTATACTGCTTTATCATTACTGCTTGATTGAGTCGATAACATGTTAACCTATGCTTTATTGTTCCACTGAGTTAGCTACTCACTCCCACGTTACGGGACGGTGTTGTACACATCAACCAGACTCTGTCTCAGGTTTAGATGAGCTGGCGACTCAGGAGGCTGAGCCGGACTATGGTGAGGACCAGGACGAGTTCTCATTTATGCAGTATTCTGACGGCTTCGACTAGACGGTCGGATCGACGAGATTTGCTGGGATTACATCCTTAGATGTATTTTTGACCTTTTTGAACATAAACTAGATATATGTATATGGTGACTCAGATGGGTTCATACTCTGGAGAATGAAATAATTCTTGTTTCTTTTACATACAGTATACAGTTCTGTCTTCCGCTTGCCTTTATACAATTGATCTAGAGTATGAATTGTTGTTTTGGTATAATCTCACTCATGTTTATTGTTCTAACACAGACAACATTTAATCATCATTATCTATGTTGCATAAGTGATGTTCTGGAACTCGAGAGTTGAGTTGTTACTCGACCCCCGAATTTCAGGGTGTTACACGACTAGTCGTGGAGGTCCCTCGATCGGTCGTGCAAGGCCTACGACCAGTCGTGGAATGGTTTTATCAAATCACACTTAAAATTTCAAAATGCAGTTCGTCCTACGACCAGTCGTAGTATCCTCATGACCAGTCATAGACGTGATTTCAACAACTATAAATAGAGCACGATTTTCAAAGTTTAATGATTCAATTCAAGTAAAATCAAGGATCACTCTGAGAGATAAGTTTGTAATCTTTTTAAGCTAGATTGTGCATATTTAATATTCTCTTTTGTTAGCTTTTTATATTTGATTTTGTTTCTACATTCTAATCTGATTTGAAAGAGGAATTGTGATATTCCACTTCTTGGAATCAAAATCAAATAGAGCTAGCCCAACTTGATTTAATTTAAAATCAATTAGAACCTAGAACCATTTCAAAGTGAGTATTAGACATTGAACTTCTATTCAAACTTCTACTCCGATTTGGTTCTTCCGGGCTGCAACAAAAGGAGAAATCCAGGTATTTTACATTTGTGTAAATCTTCTATGTTTTTAGTTTCTTTGAGATTAAGCCAGAAAAATCTCTAAGTGTTGGTTATCTGAGGAGATCCAAAAAACTCAGAGTGGGGTTTTCTAAATTGTGTAAGCCCATTAGAAAGACACAATTGTGAGGGTTTTAGGTGAACCTTGAAAAACCTATTTTCATAGTAAACACTTATATCCCTTGTGTGAGGATATTAGGAGTGGAGTAGCAAGCTGTGTGGCTGTTGTTTAACAGTTGGTGAACACACAGGCGAACCACTATAATTCTTTGTGACTTGTGATTTGAATGTTTGTTTATTTTTCTATATCTTTTATCATTCAAAGCTGTGGGATGTATATGTAGATGTGAATGTTGTAATATTTACATTTCAAGCATTGTGGGGAATATTATAATAGTTTAGACTTCCATTCTTGCTATTTACTTTTTATTCCTCTTCAATTTGAGGTATTGATACTTAAACCGTTCTAGTAAGGTTGTCCTACCATAAACCCTTAGTTTTTATGGTGCAAGGTTGTCCTTAGAACAACATTTGTATCAACCTCTCAAAACTAGAATTTTGAGGTTTCTTTACATTTCCGTACTACGATTTGTTTAAAGTGTTATATTTTCTTTATTCATTTAAATTTCGTTGTTAAAAGTTTTAATTTGGCATAGTTCTATTCAGCCTCCCCCCCCCCCCCCCTTCTAGGACATATAGCTTGGCCTTTTCAGTTCTAATTATGCTTATGATTATCAAATGTCTTTATGATGCATGATTTAGTTAATGTTAGTTAATGTATAAGTATTGTTAGAGATCACATCCCACTCACTATCATATACACTATTCCAAATAGTCTTATTCGTTATATATATATAAATCTTGTATAAGCCTAGGTGATTTGGACACTCTATTGGCTTGGAAACCATAAAGTTACGTTGCCTTACTCTTTCGATTGAAGATAGGTATTGATTGTTGTAAGTAGAAAATAATTTTGAAAAAGTCTTATTCACCCCCCTCTAGGACATTTGGACACACTTCATACTTCAGTAATAGCGGTTCTACAGCAATTTCATTATGTGCGTTTGTTTATGCTGCAGGTGATGCTAGGGCGTATCTGCAATATTTAGCCTGGATCATGAGCTTGTTGTTTTCAGTTTTGATTACATCTTGTATTTCCCTTCTAACACTGTACTCAAAGGTTTTATTAGTAGATATGTGGTGATGATGTTCTTGACTTGGGTACACTTGTGGTTATGCTCATTTATATAAAAAAATCACCTTGAAAATCTTCCTTGTAAGATCCCAGGATCGGAACTTGGCGTGTGGGAGCTAGGAGCTAAGAATGGAGTACTACGAAGGCTGTCAACACTGGATTCGATGGCCGGGAATTTCGTGAGCCCGATTCCCAAGTTTGGGGTGTGAAAATCGAGCACGTTGGCCAATTCACCATGAAGTGTAGGGAATTACAATGACCCAAATTACGAGGTCGTAATTGCCGAAGTAGTAGGTAAAAAGCCACTCATATGCTTGATCCTAGTCAAAGTGAAATTGACCACGTTGCCTGCACAAAATGACCAAAAAGTTTACACTTTTGATATCACATGGTGTAACGCCCTGAAAATCGGGGGTCGAGTATAAACTCAACTCCCGAGTTCCAACGCATCACTTATGCAACAAAATGAATGATGATCGAATGTTGTCGGTATTAGTGTAGTGAACATGAGTGAGATTAAGCCAAAACAACATATCATACTCCAGAGACAAGTGAATTAGCAAGCGGAAGACTGTGATAGATAAATAAAATATAAAAACTGTGGTGGGTCTCCAGAGTGTGATAATGTTACCAGGTTAACTATTTACAAGTACAATTTCAAATTATACCAAGTTGTGTAAGGTCATCTAGTCAATATCCCAGAAAGCCTCGTCGATCAGGACATGACTCACAGGAACCCGCCTGAAACTGCATAGAGGAATCCTCCTCATCCTCATAAGAGTCCGGCTCTGCTTCGCAGCATCGTCATCATCTGAAACTCAAACAAGTCTGGTTGGTGTGTACAACACCGTCCCGTAACGTGGGAGAGAGTGATCAACTCAGTGGAACAATAAAGCATAGGTTAACATGTTATCAATTCAGTCAAGCAGTAATGATAAAGCAGTACAATCAAACACTCCTAACTACTCTTATTAATGCAAGTATGAATGCAGTCATGATGCATGCCCTCACCACACACTCCCTCGTGCGACACCATCTTACGTTCGCGGCATGCTTGCATTCCTCAGTGCTCCACATCTTCCAGGCACATGCAATGAGATTATGAGCATGATTACCGAGTTGTTATTAGTCCATTTCAAACAGCAGGATTAGGAAACTAAGGTACCTCCCTTGTATCATTCTTAAACATGATCCATTCTAGGGTCATCAGTCCTAGTTAATCTCATACGATGGTGTGTTTCTAGGTCGCTGCAAAGGCTGTTAGGGCTGTTACATGCATTCGTTACACCACTCCCCCATCACCTTTTTAACGGTTCATCACTAAATTGATACAGGCCTACTTCATACTCTATTCACCGCGGCAAAACTAGTCGCCTCACCGCAAATTCAGAGTATGCTTGAGGTCACTACAAAGGGCTCATCACCAATCAATGTAGGCCGATAGCTTGAATATAGTGTCACATACCACCATAATCGGCTCACGAGTCTGATTACTCACTGGTCACTACGAGGAGGCACGTGGCCCCAGCGTAGGCCGACAGCTCCACCACGGTGTCCCATACCACCATGCCCGGCTCATGAATCTTAGTGGATCGAGGTACCATGGTTAACGGAATTTCACTGGTAAGTTTGGTACCCTAGGTTCAAGCAGTAACGTCCAAACATGGTGAACATACATTAGACAGATCGGGTTACTTGACAAGCTCGGCTAGCTCGAGCGCACAACAAGTTGAACGATATGAAGCGCTAAGCACTTTGTGTGGCCAACCACTATCGCCCATCGAACACATCTCACGTGGCAAATGAACCTCAGCCACGCATTCAATCCCATTACCGATTGCCAGGACTATAATCATAGCCCCAAACACAATCAATCCTTATTTTGAAGCATATAGAGTAAAGCAGAATATACAAAGTAATTCAAGCATGTTATAAAGCATAATATAAACAGGAAATACAAACACATATATTTCATAAGTAAGCGGTTAAACTAAACAAACAACATGGAGGAAATCATATACATCTCTAAGGTAGTTGAGAATCCTATCTCAACACCCTATTAAACTTAGTTCGTCACACAATTTCTCACACAGGCATTTTAGCAAACACTTAAATTACACCACTCCAACATACATGACGTATGTTGATTTCAACATAAAATAGGACAAATCCTTATAGCAAGGAGTTATCGCATACACATCATTCATGTTCTTACATTCAATACATCTGGCAGGCATGAATCATAAATCCATATTTATTTAGTCATTTCAACAAACACTTTAAACTACATACATCAACATACATGACGTATGTTGATCACATAGGTGTAAGGCCAAATCCTTTCACTAGGGAGTTGCCCCAATTATACCATGCATGCACCCACGACAGATAGTCATGGCAAGCAGGAATCCAAGTTCTATGTTCATTCAGTCATTTCCACAAAAACTTGGGCTACACGTTTTAGCATATATAGTGTGTATTGGCCGTGGCGTGATTTAGGGCAAATCCTTTCGTCAAAGGGGTGTCGCCTATACAACAATCATGTATCCATGACAATCAGTCATGGCGAGCACGAATGCGAATTCTATATTCATTCGGTCATTTTCACAAACACTTAGAATACACTATTTTAACATACATAATGTATATTAGCAAAAACATATGTTAGGGCGAACCCTCTCGCCAAGTAAGTGTTATACACATATATAATATGTTTATACAACAAATAATCATGGCAAACACATTTTCAAAATTTATACGTATACGGTACTTTCTACAAATACCTAGAATACACAAAATTTCATATTCTTCATCTTTAATCGAAACGGAAAACAAACAGCACTTTGTACATGTGCAATTGCATGTAGATCATGAATCTATCATTATCTGACATTGAAAGCGTTGAAAACCATAACCTATACACCTAAAGTCCGCACCTTTTGTCGTAGAATCGTAACGAATTCGATAGGTTTGCTGAACTTTCATATTCGGCAGTTTGGTAACCTAGAGAATGAAATAGGTTACCTACAACTATCAAAACCCCAAAACAGGTTAGGGTTAGGGTTTCTTACCTAGAAATGACGCCGGAATCGCCGGGGAAGCGATTAGATCGGAGTAGTTAAGCATGTATAGCGGCAGGGTAGAGTGGTAGGGAGATTCTCCCAATGCTCTCACACTTTCTCTCTCTTTTCTCTCTTCTCTCTCCTAGGGTTTTTCTCAAATTCATATGGCGGAATGAGAGAGGGTTTTAAGGTCCTTATATAGCTTAAAATCTCACTGAAATTGTAACATCCCGAAAAATCGAGGGTCGAGCATAACTCAACACCCGAGTTCCAGAACATCACTTATGCAACATAAATAATGATGATTAAATGTTGTCTGCATTAGTGCATTGAACATGAGTGAGATTAAGCCAAAACAACATATCATACTCCAGATACAATTAAATTGCAAGCGGAAGACTGTGATAGATATATAAAATATATAAAAACTGTAGTGAGTCTCTAGAGTGTGATAACATTACCAGGTTAATAAATTTCAAGTACATTTCTAAAATATACCAAATGTATAAGTGTAATGTCTTCTATCCCAAGTACCATAGCCCCGTCAATACAATAACAGGTCTTCATAAACCTATCAGAGAGCTATAAGTAGGAGAACTCCTCCACATCATAGTGGTCCGGCTCTACTTCATAAGCATCGCCATCACCTGAAACTCAACAAATTTGGTTGGTGTGTACAACACCGTCTCGTAACGTGAGAGTGAGTGATCAACTTAGTGGAACAAGAAAACATAGGTTAACATGTTATCAATTCAGTCACGCAGTAATGATAAAGCAGTACAATCAAACAATTCTAACTACTCTTATTTAATGCAAGTATGAACTGACAAGATGTATGCCCTTGCTAAACCACCCTCATGCGACACCATCTTACGTTCGCAAATGTGTTCATCCCTCAGTGCTCCACATCTACCAGGCACATGCAGTGCGATGATGAGCATGATTTCTGAGTAATTATTAGCCCATTTCAAACAGAAGTATTGGGAAACTAAGGTACCTCCCTTATATCATTCTCAAACATGATCTATTCTAGGGTCGTCAATCCTAGTTAATCTCATACGATATTATGATTTGAGAGGCGTAGCGAAGGCAACACAAAGGGCTCGTCACCCGTCAGCACGGATACAGATCTCACAGTATGCGGCTCAATTACTGGCCTTCAACTCGAATACAGGTCTCACCGTACTCGGTTCTATCGCTGGCCGTCAGCTCGAATACAGATCTCACCGTACTCGGCTCAACTCATGCTCTAGTTGCTGTGAAGGGCTCGTCGTCAATCACAGACCTTAGAGTATACTCGAAGATACTACGGAGGGCTCGTCGTCCGTCAGCACGAATACAGGTCTCATCGTATTCGGCTCTCACCGTAGGTGTCAAAAGCTTGAATATAGTGTCCCATACTACCATAATCGGCTCACGAGTCTGATTGCTCACTGGTCACTATGGGGAGGCACGTGGCCCCAGCGTAGGCCGACAGCTCGACCACGGTGTCCCATACCACCATGCCCGGCTCATGAGTCTTAGCGGATCGAGGTACCATGGTTAAAAGGGAGTTCACTGGTAAGTTTGGTACCCTAGGTTCAAGAAGTAGCGTCCAAACATGGTGAACATACATTAGACAGATCGGGTTACTTGATGAGACTGGCTAGCTCAAGCGCACAACAAGTTGGACGACATGAAGTGCATAAGCACTTCGCGTGGCCAACCACTATCGCCAACCGAAGTACAACTCAGGTTCGTCAAACATCTCACGTGGCAAATGAATCTCAGCCACGAATTCAATCTCGTTACCGATTGCCTGGACTATAATCATAGCCCCGATCACATTCAATTGCAGATAGTTAAAGCGGTAATGGATCAAGGTTCAAATCATATAATCAAAGTCTGATATTATCCGTTTAGGGCTGCCAGGGCTGTTGCACGCACTCGTTGCTCCACTCCCCCATCACCCATGACGGATCATACAATGTAAATATGAATTTAAACATATGCATTACATAGATAAAATCATAAAAGCAGTTGAGCATGTTATGAAGCACAACACAAGCATGAGTTTGTACATATTCAATTCCTAATCACACAACTATCCAAGGAAAACATACACATAGTTAAAAGAAGTTGAGAATCATATCTCAACACCCTTATACATTACAATTTGCTAACTACTACTCATTCAGACACTTCAACAATCACTTTAAAAGACATACATCAACATACATGACATATGTTAATCACATAGGCATTAGGCCAAATCTTTCACTAGGGAGTTGCCCCAATCATAACATGCGTACACCTACGACGGATAGTCATGGAAAGTAGGAATCCAAGTTCCATATTCATTTGAACATTTTCACAAACACTTGGGCTACCCATTTCAACATATATAGCGTATAGTAGCCGTGGCGTGATTCAGGGTAAATCCTTTCGTCAAAGGGTATCGCCATTACAAAAATCATATATCCATGACAATTAGTCATGGCGAGCATGAATGAGAATTTTATACTCATTCAGTCATTTTCACAAACACTTAGAATACACTATTACAACATACTTGGTGTATGTTAGCAAAACATGTATTAGGGCTATCCTTTCGCCAAACAAGTATTTTATCCATGTATAATATATTCATACAGCAAAAAATCATGGCAAATACAACTCCAAAATTTATACGTATACGGTACTTTCTAGAATACACAATTTCAACATACATAGTGTATATAAGCAAAACATGTATTAGGGCGAGTCCTTTCGCCAAACAAGTAATTTATCCACATATAATATATTCATACAACAATTAATCATGTCAAACACATTTCCAAAATTTATACGTATACGGTACTTTCTACAAATACCTAGAGTATGTAGAATTCCATACTTTTCATCTTTAATCGAAACGGAAAACAGACAGTACTTTGTACATGTACAATTGCATGCAGATCATGAATCTATCATTATCTGACATTGAAAGCGTTTAAAACCATAACCTATACACCTGAAGTTCTGACGGTCTGGTTGCTTAGAACTGATCCGCAAGCGAGAGGTGCCAGATTACTATTTGAGATATTTTAATTTGAATTAATTTTACATTTCTTACACTCTTCACTCCGAGCTCAAGCGAATAGCGCTGGGACACTATCTGGGTTTGATTTCTGAGATGGTTGTCAAGCCCAGCAAGGCGGTCCTAATTCCTTAAGTTTGTGTTAATCGGACTTTCGACGTGCGGTCCAGATCTGATACGGAGTTTCGAGATGCTCCCGAGAGCAGCCGGGTAATGAGATTGATCCTAGATTTTAGGGTAACCTAGCTTCAATGATTCTACAAGTTTTGGGTCTTGCAGATCGTATTTAAAGTGATTGGTGCTAATTTCACAGGTACTCTAGTTTCACACTGACTAATCCTCGCCTAATTTCTAAAGGATTTAGTCCTGGGTGATTTCGGTCTGAGGTGATACTTAGTCCTTTGTAGCAATGTTTAGTTTAAGTATTATTCTTCATTACCTAAACTTTAAGATAGCGTCTAATGTGAAAGTACTTAGAAAATTTAAAGAACAAGGTGGTGAAAGGTGAGATTTATGAAAGAAATGGGTTCACAAGCAATTTTAGCCTTTGGGACTGAGTTTTGACAAGTTAATAAGGTGTTAGGATTGACCCATTGCCTAAGGACGTCTAATCCCAGGTTGGTAAAAATCCGGGATGTTACAGAAATAGACTTTAGGTCAAGGTATACTTAGGTTATAACCAAAGTGACTCAGTTTTAGCTCAACGGAGGACTTCTGGCGGCCCTTTTTCTGTGTACGGTCAGACTTAAGCTCATTAACACTGGATCTAGGTATGATTAAGTTTTCGTTCCACTAGGGGTCTCAGATCACGCGTGGCGGACCAGTTTCAGTTCAACTGTTAGTGGATCTCGATCGGAGATTCCGAGTATATGGATATGTTTGGGGAAATATCCCTGATCCGAGGGTGCAATTTGGCCTGATTCTAACAGTCGGAATCCTTATAACTGATCCGCAAGCGAGACGTGCCAAATTTCATAAATTCATATTTTATTTAGAATTAATTTTACATTTCTCACACTCCCCGCTCCGAGCTCAAGCGAATAGCGCTGGACACTATCTGGATTTGATTTCCGAGATGGTTGTCAAGCCTAGCAAGGCGGTCCTAATTCCTTAACTTCGTGTTAATCAGACTTTCGACGTGCGGTCCAGATCTGATACGGAGTTTCAAGATGCTCCCAAGAGCAACTGGGTAATGAGATTGATCCTAGATTTTAGGGTAATGTAGCATCAGTGATTCTGCAAGTTTTGGGTCTTGCAGATCGTATTTAAAGTGATTAGTGCTACTTTCACAGGTACTCTAGTTTAACACTGGCTAATTCTCACCTAATTTCTAAAGGATTTAGTCCTGAGTAATTTCTGTCTGAGGTAGTACCTGGGCCTTTGTAGTTTGTATATAAAGTGATCCAAGTTATACTACTTAGCTAGTTTAAGATAGTGTCTAGGGTGAAAGTACTTAGAAAAATTGAAAGAACAAGGTGGTGAAGGGTGGGATTTGTAAAGGAAATGGGTTCAAAAGCGGTCTTAGACATTGGGATTGAGTTCTGACAAGTTAATAAGGTGTTAAGATCGACCCATTGCCTAAGAACGTCTAATTCCAAGTTGGCAAAAATCCGGGATGTTACACATGGGCTGATGAGATATTAGAAATTCATTTGGGTGAAAATTTTATCAAGATTCTCATAAATCAAAAGATACCTTCCGGCGACAAATTGTAGAAAATTGAATATCGTAAATGGCATAGAACTCATTCCCATTCAACTAACAAATATGTTATATTTTGGAACTTAGTCCAAGATTATATCGACCGCAGGCTACTGAAGTTCCCTAAGAAGGGAAAGGAGGCTATGTTGATCGACACATATCCATTCCCGCCTAATCTCGAGGTTAATATGGTTGCGAAAAATATGAGAAAGGCTAGTCTAGTAGACAACAACTGAGGGTTGATTTGAGCCCAACTAACCATAAAAGTAAACTGCAATGTCCAGGGCAGGGGCGACGTCGACCTTCCCACTCGATCATCATCCGACCGAACGCGATTTGGCAAGATGGTCAAGGCTCACAACTGTGAGACTAATGTGCCAAGAGGACTGTTTTGGGATGGGGAGACCCTCCTTAATGAAGGTCGCAAGGCTGATACATTGTTGTGAGAAGGGCTGAAGGAAGTGGTCAACATCGATCGCAGATGATGTCTTCACCCATTAATCGCTACTCTTAAGGCAGAGTGTCAAATCAAAGGATGGTTAAACTTTCGTTAACCTAAAAGGGAGTCTAGAAACGGGTCATGTATCATAAATTCCCCGTAGTACCAGAAGCGTTCACTCGAACTCAAAAACACTGTTGGCAGAGGAGTAAAGTGGCCATGAGGAGAAAGTTGACAAGGGCTGAGGATGTAACCTAACCGAAAAGAATACAACTGCGATCATTATGGAGAGTCCCTTTGTCTAGAGAACATGTGGCCATTAACATGGTCGAAGCAATTCTACCTCATGTGTTGTGTGACTAAGATGCCAAAGATGACTGTGATAATTTATCCAATTATCACAGTGATGAATCTTTCCCAAGGGATGAGTGGATGGTGAACGAATTAGTAGTGACCGTTGAAGCATTACAAGTGGTATCACCTTTGACCACATTATCCGACATTGTGGTCGACGAGAGCGCTAACCATATTAAAAATTCAATACGCAAAATAACTTAAAAACACTAGGGGGCAATGTCCGAGTTCAAAGATTATGTTCGGAATATTGCCACCTGTCGTGTTCCACTGAAATATGGTGTTTACCTTGTCTTCAATTTTTTAAGCTAAACCAGCCCAACCGAGTAAGATGGTAGGCGATGTAGAAGAATTCAACCCTCCAGTGGTGATACAACATACATCTTTCTTGTAAGTGCTTATACTTAAAGCATATATTATTTTCTCAAATTTTATAGTCCGGTTATGATCATAAGCTCGACTGAAGACAACCTATCAACTCGATCAAGCACCTGGAAAGAAGATTCAACATCTCAATGCAAGATCATTCTTGATTCGAAGTTCAGCACACTTCGTATGAGTTAACCTACAGGTGGTATAAATCTAGTTGAACCATAGGTTAGGTGTATTTCACTTATGCATATTTTGAATCACATTTTATGTTAAATACACACTAGTTCGGCCAGCCTAACTACTTGGACCAACCATGCAAAATTCTGACAAAATTTAGATCACATAAGATCTTCTCTTGCAATAGGTTCGGCCAGCCAAAGGTGGGGTTCAGCTAGCCCAAGGTGGTTGGGTAAAGTTTCCAGCAATGGAACGATTTCAGAATCCAAACCGGTTAGGCCAGCCGAACCTGGGCTTAGGCCAGCCGAACCTAGGCTTAGGCCAGCTGAAGTTTCGAAAGATTTTATCCTGCGATTTCTAGATTTTGATTGGAACGTAATCTTTGAAGTTCGGCTAGCCGAACTGAATCTTGGGTCAGTCGAACTTTACAGATCTTTGGCTATAAATAGAGGCCTTTTCTTACATTCTAAAGCACGAAAATTCATATTCTTTTATTGTGTTGTAGAGAAAGATCTTTCAAGCCTTCTTAATCTATTTGTGTTATAATTCATATTTTATTATTAGCTTATTCTATTCTCCTTTTCAAAGTTAGATTAAATCGTTTTGATAAAAGTAACCCATACTCTACTTTGAGAAGAAGGAGAATCGAATCTACAGCAATAGGGTTTCATTTATTTCATTGAAAATCTATTAGATCCCTTTGTATCTTTTTGGGTTGAACTTATACATTGACTTCATCAATATCCTAAGAAGAAGATCGTTGCATTCAAGTTATAGCTGCGACTTCAACTCGTCAAATAGAAGATAAGTACTATTCGTTTTAATTACTTCATCTTGGGTTTTTCTGAGATAACCCAGAAATCTCAACAGGTTTGTTTGGGGTGACCCCGTAAAATCACAAAGTGGGTTTGATTGTGATAGCCCATGAAAATCGTAATAACTGTATGGGGTTGTTAAGGTGACCCCGGAAAACCTAGAAATAGTGAAAGCCAAAATTGCGAAGGTAGTAATTTCAGGAGTGGAGTAGGTTGCATTGAGGTACCGAACCACTATAACTCTTTTGTGCATTATGGTGATTTTATTTTGTTATTTGTTGTATTGTGATTTATTTATTCATTGAATTAGTTTGAGTTTTTTATTTCAAAAATGTCGTGACATAAGGTTGTCCTACCTAAATCTTTTAGGTGAAAGGTTGTCCTACGAACTATTTGGTATCAAAGATTCAATACTTTGCAATATTGTATTTAATTGATTCATTATTCTGCATTGTATCAAATTATTTGGCATCGTCCTATTCACACTCCCCCCCCCCCCCCCCTCTAGGACATCCATAGCTCGTCGTTTCATTTCTCATCAAAGGAAACGATTAAAGGGAGACCTAGAGTGGATGAAACGCCGAATGTAAATACCATTACGGTGGAATCAGGAACTAAGTCAGAAAGAGTAGTCATAAAAAGACCTACATATTACATGATGCAACATCTCAAGCTGTTGTATATATCTACCCACCTTGAAAGTCGCCCAGTCACCAGGATTCTGATCAACAATGGGGTTGTTGTCAATCTTCTACTACTAATGATGATATCAAAATTGGGAAAGATAGCGATTGACTTGACCTCGTCAGAGGTCACTGTCAGTAATTTCGCTGGTCATGTTACAAATACTCATGGGGTTCTGCCAATTGACCTAACTATCAGGACTAAAATAGTGTTGGCCCCATTTTTTTGGTCGATATCTCATCCAACTATAATGCTCTACTTGGCAGGGATTAATCCATTTGTTTGCATGTATCCCATCATCTCTGCACCAGTTCATAATTTTTTGGAACCAAGATAAATTTGAATTGGGTTTGACTGATAATAAACCCTTATTGGCCACTTTAAATGCAAATGAAAACTATTAATATGATGTTTCGACTAGAAACAAGAATTGGAGATTGGAATATCCACATTCAATAATAATAAAGGAAAAATCAATGAACAATCATCATCATTTTTTTTTCATTAATCTGAATTCTTATTATATCCCTCGCATGGCCCTATATTATGAAACAACATACATTTATTTGGTGTAATTGAAAATAGTTTAATAATAAGTCCATCAACATCTCAACTTGTATGACGTCCGTCATAATGACAGAGGAGTTGTGCAGGTTCCAAATCCTAGCTTTACGCCGATATGCATAAAATATGTGCATAGAAGGTTGAATCCCGGATGAATCTACAAAGATGCATAATCATAGAACATGTTGCGGATGCCTATTGTGTGGCCGCGCAACAGGTTGGTCTTCTACTCCTTGCATCTTCTTCCATCTCTCTTCCTGTAGCACACCACAAGATACCTGAATCTTGCGAATCTGAAGACTCTCGAAGATCTCTCTAATTTCTATGATTTCTTTGATTCTCCTTACTTGTAAATGCCTCAAAAGAGAAAGGGCAAGGGTATTTACAGGGCACCATAAGTGTCAACTGCCAAATCCGCACGACTGAGTGTTGTTGAGCGGTTGTGCATCATGCTCCTATTGCGTGATCACGCAATAAGTCTTCCGTGAAAGAAATCATTCTGCCCCTCTAGCAGCCCCCTCAATCCTCCATTGATTTTGCTATGAATTAAACATGGGATCAAACCTTCTTTCGTGCAAAAAAACTTTCTTTCCATGTTGCATGATCACGCAATCTATGTTGCGCGATCAAGTCCGCACAACAGATAATCAAGTCCCTCTGCCTATAAGCTGACCCTTCCTTCATTCAACTTACTTTGCTTCCTATTGCCTTGAATCTCTGCTTCTCCATTACGTGACTGTGTAACAGACTTGTTGAGGGTCAAATATTGCATATTGGACCCCATTTATTACTTGGTTTTATAAACATGAGAATGCTTAATGTTCTATTTTAATCATGTTTGTGTTGCAAGGTGGATTTAGGAGCTTGGATCGGAAAACATGCTCAAAACATGGATTAGATGCTCACTGGTCACCAAGGCATGGGATGGATCTCAGGAAACCATGATTGAAGAATTCACATGCTGAAGATCCAAGGAAACCAATTGATGAAGGAAGAGAGTTGAAGATTTGAAGTGGAGAAAAGAAAAGCTTGGAAATTGTCTGAAAATTGATCTTGGAGCTAGAAAAGTCTAGTTTTGAAAAACTGTCGATATGACCTTCGATATATCGATGACCTGTAGATAATATCAAAGGACATATTGACCACCCCTCGATATACCGAGGAATTTCAGAATTTTGGTCAAAAACTCGCTGGACACTTCTGGTCCCATCTTCGATATTATCGACCATGGCTTGATAATATTGAAGGACATATCGACACTTATCGAAGACCTGTCGATAATATTGAAACTGCGTAAATTTGAGGCGGTTTCTAGATTTTTCCAAGTCGGTGCAGAAGGAGGTGTTGCAAATCTATAAATAGGAGTGTTTAAGACGTCCCTATACATCATCTAGGGTTTGGACGAGCAAAGCACAAGGGTGGAGAGCTGTCGCCAAGGGTTTTTCTTCCTTTATTCATTAGTTTTTCATGTTTTCTTCTAGAGATTTTAGTTCAATCATGTCTATGGGTGGCTAAACCTCTTAACTAGGGCTAAGAGGTGAAGTTGTAGCATGATGGGATGTTTCTATTGCTTTGATTCATGTTTATGATGAACCTACTTTGATTCTAGTTTGATTATAAGGAATACTTTCAATTTTTAATAGTTTGTTCTGACTCAAATTACAATGGATCTGCGATAGATTTGAGTATGTTCTTTTCTTGTTTAGGGATTGTGAATCTAGGAAATCCTATTGTTCATCATCGTCCCTTGGGCATGGTTAGATGATGGAATCCTCCCTAACTTTCACAATTCTCTCAGATTGATTGTGGGATTGGTAAATCCTGTTGTGAGCCATTGTCTCATGGGCATGGTTTTATAATGGAATCACTTCTAGTTCTCACACTGCTCTTCCATTGAGAATTAAGACAAAAGAAGTTCAGATTTAATTTTACTGAGATATCTTCCAATTGGATAGGATAGGACTTCGATTCCAATTGTGTGACTTGAATCAAGCATAGATCTCCCCGATCTCTACAAGTGGATCCTTGAAAACCCTAGTTCCCCACCTTTAAATTTCTTAAGTTTTTCATTAAATCTATCACAATTACTCTATATATTTCCAGATTTAGGTTTTCATCTTTTTCTAGTTCTTCTTCTAGTTGCTTTCAGAATACTCACGAGATTAGTCCCTGTGGATTCAACCTCGATCTTACTGAGATTATTACTACATCGTGACCCTACACTTGGGGTTGTGAACAAGTTTTTGGCGCCGTTGCCAAGGATTAATGGTTGCGTTTTTCTGAGATTAGCTAGTTTTAGATTAGGTTAAGATTAGGGTTTTTCTATTTTTCTATTTTTAGGATTAGGGTTTGTTTTCTGTTTTTAGAAACTTTCTAATTCTAGGATTTCTTTTAGTTTTAGAAACTAACTTTCCTAATCAGTTTTTAGAAACTTTCTATTTTCTATTTTTAGAAACTAGTTTTAATTTATTTTTAGAAACTTTCTAATTTTAGAATTTCTGGTTTTAGAAACTGACTTGTTTTGTTTTGTTTTACAGGATTTTAATTAGGACCTTCTAATTTGGAAACTACTTTCTAATTCCCTCTCTCTTTCTATTTCTAGATTTCTATTTTCCTTTCTCACTTTTAGGTTTAGGTTAGAATATGAAATTGAGGGCTAGGAGTGTTTCATGCTCAAGTGGGTCTGTGATAACACTCGACGTATTTTGAGTGAAGGAAGTTTGGTTGAGGGGTTATCTATCATCACAGGATTAGACACCACTCGAGATCCTCAAAGTTAATTGAAGTGATGGCTGCAAATCAACCGGGAAGACAACCTTAACCTAGGGTTGAGGAAGTCCAGGATGAGAATGAGGTGCATCAAGCACCCCGCCTCGTACTTTGCGAGACTATTTACAACCGGCGGGGGTGATTACACCCTCATGCATGGTTTTTCCAGAAAATTCATGACACATGAATATCAAGCAAGGGGTGATTCCAATTCCTTCCAAAATTTCATGTGCTTGAATCTGAAAATCCATACTTTCCTTTTTCTTTAAAAGAGAAAGCTAAGACATGGTTGCATTCACTACGTCCTCAATCTATTGGTAGATGGAATGACATGACAAGGGAGTTCATAAAAAAAATTTTCCCATACCATAAGACGGACACCCTTAGAAAGTCAATCATGAACTTCACCCAAAAGGAAGATGAAACATTCTTCCAATGTTGGGAACGGTTCAAGGATCTTGTCAGTTCATGTCCACAACACGGTTTTGAAACATGGTGCATCACGAATTTCTTCTATGATGGATTGACATCTTCCATGCGCCAATTGGTCGAGATAATGTGTAATGGGAAATTCATGAATAAAAATGTCAATGATGTGTGAGACTACTTTATAAGCTTGCTGAAAACACACAATCATGGGACATCTCCCCAAAATCATGGACAATGTCTAGGCCGACTCAATCCAAAGAGAGGGGCGAAATGTATCTCCTGAGAGAGGATGATGACATCAATGCTAAAGTGGCTAATCTCATCATAAAACTCAATGTCATGGAATTAAAGAAGGATAAGGCTAAGGAAACTATTTGTGGTATTTGTGCTTGTAACATTCACACAACTGAAAATTGTCCAACAATACCTGCCTTTCAAGAGGTACTGAATGAGCAATCCAATGTCGTAAATAATTAGCAAAGACCTTTCAATGGGCCCACCTCTAATACGTACAATCCCAGCTAGAGAAATCATCCAAACTTCAGTTGGAGAAATGGACAAACTACTACACCTCAAGGATTCCCTAACCAAATTCCCTAAACCTAAAAGAGAGAAAGGAAAATAGAAATCTAGAAAGAGAAATAGAAGGGAATTAGAAAGTAGTTACCAAATTAGAAGTTCCTAATTAAAATCTGGCAAAACAAAACAAAACAAGCTAGTTTTTAAAACTAGAAATTCTAAAATTAAAAAGTTTCTAAAAATAGATTAAAACTAGTTTCTAAAAAGGAAAGTTTCTAAAAATAGAAAACAAACCCTAATCCTAAAAATAAAAAAATAGAAAAACCCTAATCTTAACCTAGAGAGTCATTTAGTAGAGAAGGGTTCCTGCCAAAGGACAGACAAAATTTCGCTGATGTGATTTTTAATGCCGTGTCATAACCCTCTTCACCTCTTCCCCACTCACTACTTCAAAATAGTACAACAATGCTTCCGCGCCAAGGAATCCTTATGGCGAATAGAAGAGTCTCGGAGTTTCTTATTTTCACACAACTATTACAACGCATGGGCCAGAGCTATAATCAAGAAGCACTCAGAGGTCCTAATCAAAATTGACCTCCTGAATGCGATCGAGGTTAGGTCTGATTATTTTTGTAAGGGTGTGACTATCTTGGCTTCCTCAATTATTGGTGCTGACTACCAACTCCTTCCATTGCCCTTGGGTGAAGTCATCATCACCTTATGGGACCTGCACAAGATGGAAGGTCTTCCACTAACGGGCCATTTCTTTTCGGAGTACACCCACCAACGAGGAGTTTATGCACTTTTCACCCATTAACCGCCATCCAAAAGTCTCAAAGACTGCATTGAACTTTTCAAAATGATGGCGAAGTTCTCAGACATCCGTAAAGTCTCGCATCTCATATGGCTTGCTCATTTCACTAAAGATTTATAGTACGTGTAAGACCCGTATCATAGTCCGTACCATTCCATAGATCCCCGCAATCCTCCCTGTCGAATTTCGGCAACCTTCGATCTTTATCCGATGTTTACGCGTGATCCTAAGCTGAGTCCTGTTAACCTGAGTCGACTCAACCCGAGACTTGTACCCTAACGACCGCGTCGTCCTTGCGGTTCCGATGCCACGTCTCGCGAACCGAGGCGATACCCTGGCCAGGAGATGTGGGCCCGCGTTCAGTTCGAGAAAATGCTGCACATTTGCAATCCCAAGAGAATCTCTACAACATGTCCCATTAATCAAGTGCACATCAATCACCTCATGTTAAGTACAAGAGTAACCCCAAAGTCAACTCTCTCCCTTACACACCCTTACATGTTAAGTACATACCCATCACCCATCACTCACTCACCCATCCCTCTCTCTCTTTACATCCCATCCTCTCTCTCTCTCATTCCTTCACTTTCAAGCAAACCCTATGAGAGTCTAACCGTCCATGTAAGAGCTTCCATGAGAGAGAGCTTTGTGTGTGGCCCACCTTCTTACCTCCCATCTCCACCATCCAAAGACCATCTCAACCGTTGGAATTATTTCCTTGGAGCTCCATAACCTATAGGCGGAAGAAGGAAGATGAGATCTAACGGTGGGTGTTTTATGATTTAGTTTTTGTGATTTGAGGGCCCACATATGGTGGGACCCATCTTAATCTATGTATTGCAACCATGGAGGGCCCATAGTGGTGGGGTCCCTCCATCACCATCTGATCTCTCCTTTTTCTCTTTCTTTTTCTCTTTTCCTTTTTGTATGGTAATGATGATGATAAAGTGTGTGGCCCACCATGATGTTTACATCGATGCCATCTACTGGTGGACCCCATCCATGTGGGACACACCATGATGTTTATATGTCATCCCAACCGTCCATCTAGGACGTGGTCCACCCCACACGTGTGGGTGGGGCCCTCCTTGGTGTATTTATTCTAATCCACTCCGGCCATCCATCAAAATGGTGTGGCCCACCATGATTATGTGTCTTCATCAACGTCGTTCATCTGTTTTATCCAGGCCATCCAGCGGGCCTGGATGATGAGGAAATACAAATATCAGATTAATCCAATCAGGTGGGCCACGTCCATGTGGGGCCCACCATGATGTCTATGTTGTATCCATGTTGTCCAGTGCCCATGGACGCTAGGCGTGGCTAACACTGGAGTGTGAACTGACTGTGGGCATGGCTAACACTAGAGTGTGATGATGGTGGTGTAAGGCTAGCAGTGAGGTGTGTGTTGACAGTGTGGTGTGAACGGACAGTGGGGTCCGTGGGACCCACCCACGTCGGCCACCCATTTAGATGGGCCGCACCGTGATGCGTGTGGGATCTCCACCGTCCCTAGACGGTGGGACCCACCCCACGTGTGGGGATACCCGCCTTGATGTATGTAACTGTCCAAGCCGTGGATGGCCTGGACGTTGATATTATCAATATTTTATTATACTATAATATGTATAATACTATATATGGTGGGTTCCCACGTGGGGACCCACCTGCTGTGATATTATTATATATATAATATAATATATATAATACTATATATGGTGGGTCCCACGTGGGGACCCACCTGCTGCTGTGATATATATATATATATATATATATATATATATGTTGTGGTGGGCCATATGTGGGACCCACCTCTACCTTTTAAGGCAGCAAGCTGCACGTGTAACAGTTATTTAGTTGCTGTTTTGGCGTTTACACATGTGGATACAATCCACACTGTCCAACTCTATGAGTCCCGCTGCTATTCGACGTGCAAGCCCCATAAGGATGTAGGTGTTTTATCTTCATAGCCCACTATTTGGTGGTGGGGCCCACCATGACACATGTGTTGTATCCAAACCGTCCAACCATTTGTAAGATCATTTTATGGCATGGGGTAAATGAGTGGGTCAGATCCAAAGTTCAAGTGACAGTGACATCCATTTGCAATAATAGTGGGGCACAGTGACATCCACTGTTCAAATTTCTAAGTGTAACGCCCTGAAAATCGGGGGTCGAACAAAGCTCAGCTCCCGAGTTTCAACGCATCACTTATGCAACACAGATAATGGTGATTAATGTGAGTGTAGTCAAACATGGGTGGGATTATACTAAAACATCATATCATACTCCAGGGATGACTAAATAAAGCAAGCGGAAGACTGTGATATATATATATATATATATATATATATATATATAAAGTACATAAGTGGTTTCAAATCCCCAGAATATGCATATGTAATAGGACTGAATATATACATGTTTTGTGTCAAATTATACAAAATACCAAAATGTAAAGTGTTTAACTAAATCATATATCCCTGTAATCCCATCGAATCAGTCTACCTAAACCTGCCTAACTAAATCATATAGGAGAAACCCTCCTCATCATCATAAAAGTTCGGCTCCACTTCGCAAGCATCACCATCATTTGAAACTAAGACAGGGTCTGGTTGGTGTGTATAACACTGTCTCGTAACGTGGGAGTGAGTGATCAACTCAGTGGAACTATAAAGCAGAGGTTAACATGTTATCAATTCAATCAAGTAGTAATGATAACGCAATACAACAATCAGGTCATAAGTACTCTTGTTAATGCAAGAATGATATGAATGATATGATGCATGCCCTCGCCTATGCTCCCTCAGCGACTTCATCTCACGATCGCGCATGCAACCCTTCCTCAGTGCTTGACCTGCTACGCTAAACGCACACGTAATGCGATGCATGCACATGATTACCAAGTTCTTATTAGTCTTTTTCATATAATAGGATTGAGAAACTAAGGTACCTCCCTTATATTATTTCCCAAACAATGATCCATCCTAGGGTCGTCAGTCCTAGTAACTCTCATACGATGTTGCGGTTCTAGGTCACTGTAAAGGGCTCGTCACCTGATCAGTGCAGGCCTAGTTTATACTCTGATCACTACAAAAAGACTCTTCGCCTCAACGCAGGTTCAGAGTATGATCGAGGTCACTACAAAGGGCTCGTCACCTTATCAGTGTAGGCCACAACTCGAATAAAGTGTCCCATACCACAGTATTTGGCTCACGAGCTTTGGTTGCTCACTGGTCACTACGGGTGGGCTCGTTGCCCCGACGTAGGCCGACAGCTCGACCACAGTGTCCCATACCACCATGTCCGGCTCATGAGTCTTAGCGGATCGAGGTACCATGGTTTAACGGGGTTTTACTGGTGAGTTTGGTACCTTAGGTTCAAACATTAGCGTCCATACATGGTGAACATACAATAGGCAAATCGGGTTACTAGACGAGCTCGACTAGTACGAGCGCACATCGAATAGATCGACATGAGCACTTCTTGTGGCCTAACCACTGCTGACGACCAATGTACGACTCAGGTTCACCGAACACGTCCAAGGTGGCGAAAATAACCTCAGCCACCAAATCAAGGCCTATTACCGATTGCCTAGACTAGATCATAGTCCCAACCTCATTCAATTTCAACAGGTAATCATATGAGATAGTCAAAGCAGTAATGACCAAATAATTCAATTCTGACAATCATATGAGCATGTCGTGAAGTGCAACACAAACATGATTTCACACACATTCATTCCATAAATAAAACAGACATCATAATGTAACGTACATGGAGGAAATCATACACATAATTACGGTAACCGAGATTCATATCTCGACACTCATACAAAGTACTTCCTAGTAACAACTAGCTCATTCAGACATTTCTACAAACACTTAGACTACATACATCATCATACGTGATGTATGTTGATTACACATGTATTAGGCCAAATCCTTTTAGCAGGGAGTTGCCCCATATACCACACGCATATACCCATGGCGGATAATCATGGTATGCATGAATCTGGGTTCCATATTCATTTAATCATTTCCACAAACACTTGGGCTACACACTTTAATATATATAACGTATATTGGCCGTGACGTGATTTAGGGAAAATCCTTTCGTTATGGAGTTGTCGCATATATAATAAGCATATATCCATGACAGATAATCATGTTAGGCACAAATCAAATTCCATACGTATTCAAACATCTCAACATATACCTAGAATACACTATACTCCACATAGTTCATATATAATTGTAAGGCAAAACAGACGACACCTTTTGCATGTGAAATAGCACCCACGTCAGTTATAAATCATTAACCGACATTGAAAGCCTTGAAAACCATAACCTATACGTTTATAGTCTACACCTTACGCCAGTAAACGCGTAACGGAGTCGTTTTAGACACTTAGTCTTTGTCAACGGAGGATTGACGACCTATAACATGAATTAGGTTAGTTATTTCATAACTTACACTATCTGAAACCCTAAAACAGATTAGGGGTTGGATTTCTTACCTAGGAACGGGATCGAAATCGCCGGAATAGCGATACATAAAAGCTGATTCAGCCTGTGGAGTGATGGGATTGGAATCCCAGGGATGAACTCCAACTCTCTCTCTCTCTTTCTCTTTCTTCTTTCTTCTCCCTCTAGGTTTTCTCAAAATTCGTTTGGGATGAGAGAGGGGGTTTAAGGTCCATATATAGGCCCAGAACTAACGAAAATAGCCCCAGGGCCTTGGTATACTTAGGTTATGTCCAAAGAGCATCTATTTCAGCTCAACGGAGCACTTCCGGAGGCCCCCTTTCAATGTGCAGTCGAACTTAATCTCTCTGACATTGGATCTAGGTCGAGTTAAGTTTTCTGTCCAATCGGATTTACAGATCGACCGTGGCGGACCAGTTTCAGTTCAACAGTCACCAGTATTCGATCAGGACCACAAGTACACTGCAAATTTCTCCTGATCCGAGGGTGTATTTGGGTCAGATTCTGACGGTCTGAATCCTTATATTCGGCCCGCAAGCGACAAGTCTCAAATTACTTAAATTTAGATTTTATTTCCAAAAATATTCACGTTTCTCACACACTTCGCTCCGGGCTGAAGTTGTACATTTATAGACATAGTCAGGACTTGATTTTCGAGATGGTTGTCAAGCCCAACAAGGAGGTCATAATCGTTTGGTTTTGCAGTAATCAGACTTTCGACATGCGGTTCAGGTCCAATACGAAGTTTCAAAGTGCTCCCGAGGGCAACTGGGTAATGAGATTGATCCTAGATTTTAGGGTAATGTAGCATCGACGATTCTGCAAGTTTTGGGTCTTGCAGTTCGTATTTAAAGTGGTTCAAACGAATTTCACAGCTAATCTAGTTTATCACTTAGTTAATTTCGTCTAATTTCTAAAGGATTTGGTCCTGAGTGATTTCTGCCTGTGGTGGTACTCGGGTCTTTGTACGGATTCTTTTGAGGCGTTACAAAAGGGGATTTGAGGCTTTAGGATTGAGTTCTGAGAAGTCAATTAAAGTGTTATGATCAACTCATTACCCAAGGACATCTAACTCCAGGTTGGCAAAAATCTGAGGTGTTACACTAAGGGCCATAATAGTTTCCAATTAAACTAATATTTGTTTTCACTTCATTTATCTCTATGTTAACTTATGAATAGGTTGGATCTCAAAAATACATAAGGGTGGGCCCGACTAGATATACATGAGGCCCACTGGTGCGGCCTATTTGATATACATGAAGCCCGTTGGTGCGGCCCATTAGTGCAGCCCACTTGATGTGTATGAGGCCCATTAATACAACCCATTGATGTAGCTCACTTGATGTGTATGAGGTTCATTTGTAGGGCCCACCTATTGAGTATTTGAAGCCCATGGGTTGTGGCCCATTGTGATGTATCCAAGGCCCATGGGCAAGGCCTGATGTAATGTGATTATGACACATATGATGAGGCCCATTGAGATGTATTTTCGGCCCATGAATGAGGCCCAATGTGATGTATGTATGGCCGTTATGTTGTGTATGAATCCCTTATGTGGGTCACTCTTTGGGAGCAATGCTGGTTAGATGTCCACATTGATGGGCAATGATGGTTAAATGTCCTCATTGTGACCTTCCCTTAGGCCTTGTTAAACCTATTCTCATCATTCCCTTAGTGGGTTAACCCAAATAACTGGGCCCCATTCACCATAGACGGATGACTCTTTGTTATCGGATTTGATATAACCATGGCCGAGGGTCGATCTTTATATTATGGTTGATCGGCTGTTTATCTATGTACCCTACCTTGTTTACAGGCCAATTGTATAGGCCGATTCTGATTGTCGAGGCCAATTGTATAGGCCGATTACGATTGTCTAGGCCGATTATATAGGCCGATTTCGATTGTCGAGGCCGAGTATTGAGGCCGATTCTGATTTGTTGAGGCCGATTGTTAGGCCGATTCTGATTGTCGAGGCCGAGTATCGATGCCGATTCTGATTTGTTGAGGTCGATTGTATAAGTCGATTCTGATTGTTGAGGCCGAGTATCGAGGCCGATTTCGATTGTTGAGGCCGATTCTATAGGCCAATTCTGATTTATCGAGGCTGATTGTATAGGCCGATTTCAATTGTCGAGATCGATTCTAATTTGTTGAGGGCGAGTGTATAAGTCGATTTCAATTATCGAGGCCGAGTATCGAGGCCGATTCTGATTTGTTAAGGCCGATTGTATAGACTGATTCTGATTGTGGAGGCCGAGTATCGAGACCGATTCTGATTTTTCGAGGCCAATTGTATAGGCCAATTTCGATTGTCGAGGCCGAGTATCAAGGCCGATTCTTGATTTGTCGAGGCCAATTGTATAGGCCGATTCCGATTGTCGAGGCCAAGATCGAGGCCGATTTCGATTGTCGAGTCCAATTGTATAGGCCAATTTTGATTGCCGAGGCCGAGTACGAGGCCGATTATATAGGCCGATTCCGATTGTTGAGGCCAAGTATCGAGGCCGATTCCGATTGTCGATGCCGATTGTATAGGCCGATTTCGATTACCGAGGCCGAGTTGTCGAGGCCGATTCCTAGTATCGATTCTGATTGTTGAGGCCGTTTCGATTGTAGAGGCCAATTTCGATTGCCGAGGTCAATTTCGATTGCCGAGGCAGATTGTCGAGACTTATGTGATGTATATGCGACTCGTAGTTGATGCCCATTGTGATGTGTATTCGATCTGTGTAATGTATATGCGGCCTGTATTTGAGGCCCATTGTGATGTGTATTCAGCTCGTGTTTAAGGTCTAATGTGATGTATATGACGCCTATATGATGAGGCCCATTGTGATGTACGTTAGGCCTATGTGAAAGGCCCATCGTGATGTGTATTAAGCTTTTGACTGAGGCCCATGGTGTTGTATATCAGGCCCTTTGTGAGGCCATGGGTCCACTATATGTTAGGTTCTATGTGGGCCACCCCTTGGGGGCAATGTTAGTTAAAATGTCTACATTGTTGAGGCGATTATCGATGCTGATTATTGAGGCCGGTTATTGATACCGATTATGAGTATATGACAGCATATCATCATAATACATGCACATATGCATCATCTGCTTGTTTGTTATGAGATGTGATTGACCATTGCATATGTCATAGGGCAGGTTGTTCATGAGACTCCCTAATAGGCGAAGTTGCCCCACATGAGTGCACGGTATGCGTAGGATTGATGCATGATTGGACTATGTGACTCATGCATGTCGTATTTGTGTGACATGACCACGGTACGCCCTAACGACATCAGGGCCATAGCCTCCACAGGTATTTCGTGGATGGCCAGATGGGACACCAGAATCTGTTCTACATAGAGTGCTATAGATATCCCTGGGTGAAAGTCCCTAAATGTAACAACCCGAATCTTCGGGACCCGAGTACACAACCCGTTTCCCAAAAACTCGAGTGTTAACCTTAAAGGATGGTCAGATATAATATTTTTCTTTTATCAGAGTAAGCAAATGAGCGTAGTGTGGACAAGTAAGCATAAAGGAAAGTTCCATTATCATTTATAATATACAAAAGAGCGCCCATAATGACTTATACAAACCAATGTCTCGAATATAACAAATACAAGAATCCACATGATCTAGATACATGAAGAATAATAGAAAACACATAAGTATAAGCTGCAAGATCGCACAACTCCTCCAGGCAAATACGGTAATGTAACCCTCGCACTTGGACTCGGCTCCTCATCAGCCTGAACCTGGAAATCACTTAAGCCACCTGTGCTACCTGTACGGTTATATTTTTGATGGATGAGTGGCCAACTCAGTGTGAATTCCCCTCAAGATTACACACCGCCGCATTAGGTAAGAAATAGTATAAAACATCCAAACAACCAAAACAGTATAAATGCAGTCTTATTATATGCATGGATGCATGAATGCAATCATCGCCCCGGGGATGCTCATCCGTGCGGACAGTGGGCCGTCACCCATGCAGTCATCGAACCTGGGAAACATCAACCAGTCGGAATCATCGAACCTGAAAAATATCAACCAGTCGGAACGTGCCATGTATGCATGATTAGCCATGTCATTATTAGTCCATTTACAACCAGCCAATTTAGATAAGCTTAAAGGTCACTACGGGGAGCACATGGCCCAGCGTAGGCCGACGGCTCGGGCATAGTGTCCCATTCCCACCATCCCCGGCCCATGAGACTACCATCTTAGGATGTTTAATGGAACCCTGTCGACTAGTGGTCAATCATATTACTGTATATGGGGCTTACCATCGCATGGTTGCACAGTATAAAACATCAAGTCCATATAAGAAAAATGTTAAATAAAACCACATAGGGTGAATATCAAAATATGCCGCATAGGGCGAATATCAAAACCATACAATGAAAACCATCCTTAAAAACCATTGTGCTCAACAACCCCGGATGGTAGGCCCACATCAATGATCCATCTAGACCACCACTCAGTAACCACCAAGTCGAAGGTCCATTACGATCACAACCAGTCAGGTTACATCCCAAGTATGGGTGTACATTCACATGTGGGAAAATCCCCACTAATGTACCAGTTTTGAAGTCCATAAGTAATACACAAATAATCCACAAGCATGAACAAATATACAGGATGAATATTAAGCAGGCAATACAGCAAATCAATTTCCACCAGCTAACACATGTGATTATAAGAGAGAGATATCAATTATAAATTTAAATAAAAACTATAACTTAAGCTAATGAGAAGATGGAAAGCTCAAGGGGAAGAATCATCACCTTATGTCTTGAATCGCCAACTGATGTTGCTAGGAAGCGCGTTCCCTTAAAATCAAATCCTACCATAAATCAGGAACTTATACGATTAGATCCAAGCCCTACAAACTGCATAGGGTTTAAGATCATAGCCTAGGGTCATGTTTTAGGGTTTTAATGTGGAATTAGGGTTTTATCCTAGAGTCTAACCCCGTACTTGGATTTTAGGATTTTATTCTAGAGTTTAGTTCTAGGCTAGATAATTAAGATTTTAATGTAGAGTTTACAGTTTCATTTTAGGGTTTAATTCTAGGTTTAGATTCTATGTTTGATTATGGAAGAATTCTATCTTGTGTGGTCATTTATAATATTATTTAAGGGAATAACAAATGAATAATAAAAAAAAATCAAATAAATTAGTTATTAGTTTTAGGAATATTAACGATGAATACTATCATACTAGAATTACCCAACAACAACCTATGATGAATATTAATGCTAAGAGTTCTAAGGCAATTATTAATATTAATAATATCACTAATATTAGCTAGCGTAATACTAATAATCATTTTGATGTAAATAAATAGTATGTCCTAATGTAAATGTTAATATTTTACGAACGGCGAACTGAAATGTTAATATCTTAACAATGACAACTTCCATATGTATTAACCAATGTCGGTATGGATAATTTATTACTGGTTTGTTATATCTAAATTTAATAATCCAAAATAAATGATAATAATAATACAAGAATAGTTGAAATAATTTTTACCTGGGCGGAAAATGGGGACTCACCTTAGTCGACTCGGTTCGAGTCGAGTTGACTCGTCTCAACACACCACCCACCGGCACTTTCTCCTTCCTTCTTTCTCTCTAGTCATCCTTCCTCCTTCTTCCCCATCTTTTTCCTTTCCTTTGCTGGAATGTCCAACCATACCTGGACAGGACCCAAGCCCAGCTGGACTCGGTCCCAGCCGAGTCGACTCAGCCCAAACTCAACTCAGACTCAACTCAACAGCGAGTTGACTCGCGACACTTTCTCTTCCTCTTTTCTCTCTTTTTCTTTCAGTTTTTCTTCTTCCTTTCTTCTTCCTTTCTGCTACTGGAAACACCCAGCAAGGCTGGGAGCCCGGCCTAACTCAGGCTCGACCCGGTTCGAGTTGAGTCGATGCAGTAATGCACCGTCCCTCTCAGTCAGTCTCTCTCTCTCTCTCTCTCTCTCTCTCTCTCTCTCTCTCTCCCCTCTCTTTCACCTTCTTTCTTTCTTCTTCTTCCCTTTGTTGCAGCGACCAGCAAGGTCGAGACCTCGACTGGCTGAGTCCAACAGAGTCCATAACTCAGCTGGAGTCGGGCTGGTGCAACCGCCGCACCTCTCCTTATTCTCTCTTCTTCATTTCTTCCTCTTTTCTTCCTCTCTTTTCTCCACTCTCCTCTCCCAGCACCATCACCAGATGGTGAGAGCCTGAAAACGGCACCCCGAACCGAGTCTAGCTCGGGTTGGAGCGGCAAAGAAGATGATGGCCATTAATGGCAATTTTTGAACAATCAAATGTTTCTTCGAAACGAGGCTAAAGGACATCTTAGATCGATCCTTGGAAGCTTGTGGAAAGAGGATTTTGAAGCTTGGGAACCGTTTGGGTGGTGGGTTTGGAAGGAGATGGAAAACAGTCGATTTTGAGTTGCGGCGGCCAGAATGGAGATCGAGCTCCTGTTGCTCGATCCATCACCTTATATTCACTAAACCTAGCATCCCAGTGCCGTCCGTTTAATGGTGAACGAACCAGATCTGCCGTGGTGGAAACCGTCCCTCAAAACAGTGGGTAGGGACTGAAACTGAATGTGGTTTTGGTTCTCTGTGGGCGGAAAACCTCTCCCACGCGTAGAGCTACTGGACGGCCGAGATTTCCCTCAATGAATGGCCAAGATTTGAGGATAAGGGCAGACGCGGATCACCCTACTGGCATGTAGACAGTTTCCACTTTCGGAAACTTTGGTTTTGCAAGGCTTGTTTACGGCAAGGGTAGTGCGCACGTGGGTGCCTTTCAACGAGGGAGGTGAGATGGGTTTTGGTGGGGCCCATCGTCCGAGTCAGATGGACGGGTTGGATCGTTGAGATGGATGTTGGAGTGGGCCTTTGATTAAGGAAACGGACGGTCGTCCGTCCTCTGTGCAAACCGGAGAGAGAGAGAGAAGTCTCTCTGTTAATAGAAACTGCGGGTCAGACCCGCTGACCGAGCCTTCACGGTCCAGTGCATAGTGAGTGCACGCACCTCACGTGCACACTCAACAAGGGTGGGTCCCACAGAAATGATGTTGCCAAATCCACATCGTCTATCCTACTCTAAGGGCCTAAATGGGTCCCTATACTAAAGATTGGGCTTATCTAAGATTTAGGTGGGCCATAATAGTGAAACTAGGGTCATTTAGAGTCAATTGCATTGATCCGATGGTTGGATCGATTTCAAACTAAGTACCAACGGTCAAAAGATCCCATTGGTCGTTTACACCTTCAAGACTTATTACAATCCATATAATAATAATAAATTTTATTTTATTTCATTTATTTTGTTATGTGTACATATGTATTTATATTATTTAGTATTATTATTATTATTCATTTCATTTCTATATTTTGTTATATATAATTTATATTATCACAAATTGTTAATACATGTAAATTACATGAATGTCAGTAAGCATAGATTACGGTATGTATATATACATATATATATTATATGTATATGTTATTTCTTATGTATCACAAAACCTATTAAATATTTATAAAATTTATAAATAACGTTTCATAGTATATGTATTTAGGTTGTATTATTTTTTTTGTATTTATATTAAATTAAATTAAATGGTAACACCCGAGTACTAGAAAGTACGGGGTGTTACAAGCTACCCCCCTTAAAGAGAATCTCGTCCCCGAGATTCAGCACTTCAACTACAATTATGAATGACGCTAGTTTAAGTATATTTGTGCCCGCAAGCGCCGATGACTTACTACTACAATCGTGGGTCATTACGTCTACCCCCCTTAAAGAAGGTTTTACCTTCGGGGTTCGATAACACTCGCCCTAATTGTTACTGGTATAAGTAGAAGGGTTATCCTAATGATGTATACTATCTCATATATGCCTAGTTGTGAAATCGCAATATATATTCCTAATAAAGTATATCTAAATTTTCTAAAACCCTCGAGTGTCTAGTCTAGCATATCGATTCCCTCTAAGGGTTAGAAATATTACCCAAAACTGAGGAATTATTCTAATGTTTACCTACATCAAAATGTCTTATTTCCTTTACTAAGATTATGGGTTCATTTGGGTGGCCAATACTAATAACTTATCTTTACTTTCATTTTTATTTTATTTTATTTTATTTATTTATTTTTTTTTTTTACCTTTAATGATAATTCCCGATATCTAAAGTACAATATAATTTTCTGGTTTCCCGTGTTCGGGCTGTCACGAATAGATGGTTGTAGTGGGTTTGAGCCCGATACGTCGATCATCTGCCTGCAGGACAGAGGATTTTGGTATCAATTCACAATCCTGTTAAATCTCGGTCCTTTGCCTGATCAGGGCATTGGAATCATTGAGATTTGCTAGGACTTAGAACTTGAGTCAAACCGCGTACACATCGCGTAAACATGGTTTCATCAATCTGTGATCTCGATTGTTCCAGACTTTTGGGAAACATCATGTAACCTTCTATTTTTATAGCCAGTAAATTAGCGTGGCCCATTACGCTTCCAATGCGCACTCTAATTTTCTAAGCACATAATCTTAGGACCAAGGTTCCTACATGAAATCTAAGTTCAAAATTTTCAAGTCCGCCTAGAATTCCAAACCTAGTCCCGACATGCTTAGCCTATGGTTGAAAAATTACCCAAAATCCCATAACTTCGCCCCTAGTTAAATTTCATGTACTAGAATTGTAAGGAATTGTTAATTCTAAGTAGAGAGATGTGTTAAAGAATTCAAATTATATTTTCCATTACGATTTCTTACGTCTAGGGAGTGCTTATGTCCAACCTAATGTGCAATGTGGTGGGTAAAGAATTGTTTATGAAGTCTAAGTCTGCTTCATATGCTAAATATTGTGACGCCACCAAGGAAATTTTTATAAGGGTTCAAAATCTAGGTCTCTAAGAATTTGTATTTTGGGAGTTAAGTTTAGGGAACGTTATCACTTGGTCTTATGTACGTTGCAATGGTATTCGTCCACCCACAACATTTAGGTTTAGTTCCCGAGTTTAAACAGTTACCATGATATTCTACAATGGAGAACTAAGTTCAGTTGTTCTAGTAATTTATAAGGAGACCAAAATTGTATTTCTAAGTTCCAAACAACGGTCCTATTGTTTATAGGGGAACCAGAGTTTTTGTCTCTAAGTTTTGAATGACCAACCCTTTACCTCTAGTTAATCCTAAACACTGGAATTTGATGAGAATTATTGTCCCTAATTAACGAAATGTGTTTGGGAAAGGTTATACTCCTAATAACTTTTCCTAAGTCTAAGTGAATACTTAAGTTTATTCTAATATACGAGATGGGGAGTAAGGAATTCCCCATAATACCTAAGTTCATTTCATTTGTTGGTTATTTCGACAGTGGTACTCCTAACCATGAAATTTTTTTAGGAAAGTTAACATCCAAAATTTTTTGAAAGTTTTCATTCGGAAGTCAAGTATAAGAATTAATGTCCTGACATGTGTACATCATAATGAGTACCTGGTGCACATTTAATTTCTACGTCCAAGCAACCATTTTGGTAGTTCTCAAGGGAACTAAAGTTCTTGTTTCTAAGTTCAAACGACTGAATCCAAATGTTCAAAGGGGTCCTGAAAACATTTCTAAGTTTTACGGTTATCCAACAACTTTCCAGGGGAAATGTGCCCAAGTTCAAATGGCTATTCTTATCATTTCTAAGGAGTAACTACGTAAGTTTAAGGTCCGGGGGTCTAACTTAAAACTCTTAAGGGAGTCTAAAGTTTGAATTTTCTATGTTCTCAATTGCTCCTAGCTACCAGGGGATTTCTCATAAGTCGAACTAGTTGTTCTAATAATTTCTAAGGGGACCTAGGTTTTGAATTTCTACATTCTCAAATTGTTCTTTGCTCAGATGGAATCTTATATTGCCATCCAAGTCACTTCTAAGTTTGAATGTCTAAATCTAAAATCTTTTAAGGGAACCTACACTCATTTCTAAGTCCTATGAGTTATCAAAACAATGTTTCAGGGATCCTATCATTTTGAAGTATCTATGTTCTCAAAAACATATGTTTGGAAGGGAACTTTTCATGAGTTCAATTGGCTAAATGTCCCAAGGGTCCTAAGTTTATTTCTAAGTTCTTCGGCCATTCAAACAGCGTTTCTAAGGATCTAAAATTTCGAGTCTCTATGTTCTCAATTTCTCTTAATTCTAATGAGATTCCACATTCAATTCAATTGATCACCTTAACCATTTCTAAGGGAACCTAAGTTCGGGTTTCTAGATTTTCATTTCTTCCCAATTCTAAGGGGTCCCTTCATGGGTGAAAGTTCAAAGGTCTAACCTAAAAGTTTCTGAGGAGGCCTAAAGTATGAAGTCTTTGTGTTTTCAATTTATTCTAAGGGAATTCCATCTAAGTTCAAATGACTAAAAACATTCAAAAGGGCCTAAGTTCACTTCTAATTTCCACAATCATCTATACAATTTCCTAGGGGGCTTAAGATCTTGAGTTCCCATATTCTAAATTTCTCCTAACTACAGGGAAGGTTTTCATAAGTTCAGATATTCGTTCTAATAATTCTAGGGGAACCTAAGATCTTGGATTTCTACATTTCCAATCATACTTCTATATCTAGGGGAAATTGTCCTAAGTTCAATTTCTAATTTCAAAACATCCCAACTTGAGACATTCAAAGCTTGTATAAGATCATTTCCCAAGGCCAAGTTGTCCAAACTATGCTCTGATACCAACTGTAACAACCCGAATCTTCGGGACCCGAGTACACAACCCGTTTCCCAAAAACTCGAGTGTTAACCTTAAAGGATGGTCAGATATAATATTTTTCTTTTATCAGAGTAAGCAAATGAGCGTAGTGTGGACAAGTAAGCATAAAGGAAAGTTCCATTATCATTTATAATATACAAAAGAGCGCCCATAATGACTTATACAAACCAATGTCTCGAATATAACAAATACAAGAATCCACATGATCTAGATACATGAAGAATAATAGAAAACACATAAGTATAAGCTGCAAGATCGCACAACTCCTCCAGGAAAATACGGTAATGTAACCCTCGCACTTGGACTCGGCTCCTCATCAGCCTGAACCTGGAAATCACTTAAGCCACCTGTGCTACCTGTACGGTTATATTTTTGATGGATGAGTGGCCAACTCAGTGTGAATTCCCCTCAAGATTACACACCGCCGCATTAGGTAAGAAATAGTATAAAACATCCAAACAACCAAAACAGTATAAATGCAGTCTTATTATATGCATGGATGCATGAATGCAATCATCGCCCCGGGGATGCTCATCCGTGCGGACAGTGGGCCGTCACCCATGCAGTCATCGAACCTGGGAAACATCAACCAGTCGGAATCATCGAACCTGGGAAATATCAACCAGTCGGAACGTGCCATGTATGCATGATTAGCCATGTCATTATTAGTCCATTTACAACCAGCCAATTTAGATAAGCTTAAAGGTCACTACGGGGAGCACATGGCCCAGCGTAGGCCGACGGCTCCGGCATAGTGTCCCATTCCCACCATCCCCAGCCCATGAGACTACCATCTTAGGATGTTTAATGGAACCCTGTCGACTAGTGGTCAATCATATTACTGTATATGGGGCTTACCATCGCATGGTTGCACAGTATAAAACATCAAGTCCATATAAGAAAAATGTTAAATAAAACCACATAGGGTGAATATCAAAATATGCCGCATAGGGCGAATATCAAAACCATACGATGAAAACCATCCTTAAAAACCATTGTGCTCAACAACCCCGGATGGTAGGCCCACATCAATGATCCATCTAGACCACCACTCAGTAACCACCAAGTCGAAGGTCCATTACGATCACAACCAGTCAGGTTACATCCCAAGTATGGGTGTACATTCACATGTGGGAAAATCCCCACTAATGTACCAGTTTTGAAGTCCATAAGTAATACACAAATAATCCACAAGCATGAACAAATATACAGGATGAATATTAAGCAGGCAATACAGCAAATCAATTTCCACCAGCTAACACATGTGATTATAAGAGAGAGATATCAATTATAAATTTAAATAAAAACTATAACTTAAGCTAATGAGAAGATGGAAAGCTCAAGGGGAAGAATCATCACCTTATGTCTTGAATCGCCAACTGATGTTGCTAGGAAGCGCGTTCCCTTAAAATCAAATCCTACCATAAATCAGGAACTTATACGATTAGATCCAAGCCCTACAAACTGCATAGGGTTTAAGATCATAGCCTAGGGTCATGTTTTAGGGTTTTAATGTGGAATTAGGGTTTTATCCTAGAGTCTAACCCCGTACTTGGATTTTAGGATTTTATTCTAGAGTTTAGTTCTAGGCTAGATAATTAAGATTTTAATGTAGAGTTTACAGTTTCATTTTAGGGTTTAATTCTAGGTTTAGATTCTATGTTTGATTATGGAAGAATTCTATCTTGTGTGGTCATTTATAATATTATTTAAGGGAATAACAAATGAATAATAAAAAAAAAATCAAATAAATTAGTTATTAGTTTTAGGAATATTAACGATGAATACTATCATACTAGAATTACCCAACAACAACCTATGATGAATATTAATGCTAAGAGTTCTAAGGCAATTATTAATATTAATAATATCACTAATATTAGCTAGCGTAATACTAATAATCATTTTGATGTAAATAAATAGTATGTCCTAATGTAAATGTTAATATTTTACGAACGGCGAACTGAAATGTTAATATCTTAACAATGACAACTTCCATATGTATTAACCAATGTCGGTATGGATAATTTATTACTGGTTTGTTATATCTAAATTTAATAATCCAAAATAAATGATAATAATAATACAAGGATAGTTGAAATAATTTTTACCTGGGCGGAAAATGGGGACTCACCTTAGTCGACTCGGTTCGAGTCGAGTTGACTCGTCTCAACACACCACCCACCGGCACTTTCTCCTTCCTTCTTTCTCTCTAGTCATCCTTCCTCCTTCTTCCCCATCTTTTTCCTTTCCTTTGCTGGAATGTCCAACCATACCTGGACAGGACCCAAGCCCAGCTGGACTCGGTCCCAGCCGAGTCGACTCAGCCCAAACTCAACTCAGACTCAACTCAACAGCGAGTTGACTCGCGACACTTTCTCTTCCTCTTTTCTCTCCTTTTCTTTCAGTTTTTCTTCTTCCTTTCTTCTTCCTTTCTGCTACTGGAAACACCCAGCAAGGCTGGGAGCCCGGCCTAACTCAGGCTCGACCCGGTTCGAGTTGAGTCGATGCAGTAATGCACCGTCCCTCTCAGTCAGTCTCTCTCTCTCTCTCTCTCTCTCTCTCTCTCTCTCTCTTTTCTCCCTCTCTTTCACCTTCTTTCTTTCTTCTTCTTCCCTTTGTTGCAGCGACCAGCAAGGTCGAGACCTCGACTGGCTGAGTCCAACAGAGTCCATAACTCAGCTGGAGTCGGGCTGGTGCAACCGCCGCACCTCTCCTTATTCTCTCTTCTTCATTTCTTCCTCTTTTCTTCCTCTCTTTTCTCCACTCTCCTCTCCCAGCACCATCACCAGATGGTGAGAGCCTGAAAACGGCACCCCGAACCGAGTCTAGCTCGAGTTGGAGCGGCAAAGAAGATGATGGCCATTAATGGCAATTTTTGAACAATCAAATGTTTCTTCGAAACGATGCTAGAGGACATCTTAGATCGATCCCTGGAAGCTTGTGGAAAGAGGATTTTAAAGCTTGGGAACCGTTTGGGTGGTGGGTTTGGAAGGAGATGGAAAACAGTCGATTTCGAGTTGCGGCGGCCAGAATGGAGATCGAGCTCCTGTTGCTCGATCCATCACCTTATATTCACTAAACCTAGCATCCCAGTGCCGTCCGTTTAATGGTGAACGAACCAGATCTGCCGTGGTGGAAACCGTCCCTCAAAACAGTGGGTAGGGACTGAAACTGAATGTGGTTTTGGTTCTCTGTGGGCGGAAAACCTCTCCCACGCGTAGAGCTACTGGACGACCGAGATTTCCCTCAATGAATGGCCAAGATTTGAGGATAAGGGCAGACGCGGATCACCCTACTGGCATGTAGACAGTTTCCACTTTCGAAAACTTGGTTTTGCAAGGCTTGTTTACGGCAAGGGTAGTGCGCACGTGGGTGCCTTTCAACGAGGGAGGTGAGATGGGTTTTGGTGGGGCCCATCGTCCGAGTCAGATGGACGGGTTGGATCGTTGAGATGGATGTTGGAGTGGGCCTTTGATTAAGGAAACGGACGGTCGTCCGTCCTCTGTGCAAACCGGAGAGAGAGAGAAGTCTCTCTGTTAATAGAAACTGCGGGTCAGACCCGCTGACCGAGCCTTCACGGTCCAGTGCATAGTGAGTGCACGCACCTCACGTGCACACTCAACAAGGGTGGGTCCCACAGAAATGATGTTGCCAAATCCACACCGTCTATCCTACTCTAAGGGCCTAAATGGGTCCCTATACTAAAGATTGGGCTTATCTAAGATTTAGGTGGGCCATAATAGTGAAACTAGGGTCATTTAGAGTCAATTGCATTGATCCGATGGTTGGATCGATTTCAAACTAAGTACCAACGGTCAAAAGATCCCATTGGTCGTTTACACCTTCAAGACTTATTACAATCCATATAATAATAATAAATTTTATTTTATTTCATTTATTTTGTTATGTGTACATATGTATTTATATTATTTAGTATTATTATTATTATTCATTTCATTTCTATATTTTGTTATATATAATTTATATTATCACAAATTGTTAATACATGTAAATTACATGAATGTCAGTAAGCATAGATTACGGTATGTATATATACATATATATATTATATGTATATGTTATTTCTTATGTATCACAAACCTATTAAATATTTATAAAATTTATAAATAACGTTTCATAGTATATGTATTTAGGTTGTATTATTTTTTTTGTATTTATATTAAATTAAATTAAATGGTAACACCCGAGTACTAGAAAGTACGGGGTGTTACACTAAACCCTCTTGGTTCTATAGGTTGCTCCAACGTTTAGACCGAGTAGATGCATGAGTACATGAGGGCCGTATACCGTTAGGCCGCGTCTCCCACTATGTAGTGGTCGGTTGGAAGGGGGTACGACCTTACCTACTCGAGAGAAGGGGGCAATGCTAGCTGAGTCGAATCGGCTAGAGGAATTGGTCCGTTATCGACGAGTCAGGCTCGATATTGGCAGACGGATAGTGAGGTCTCTTCCACTCACCTTGTTGTGCGCGATAGGGTGGCAATCTGGTTTGGAGTGTAATAGAGCCCGGTGATTTCCCAGAGAAGAACCGTACTGATATGTGGACTTATTGAGTAGGAGTTACATACTTATGTATTCATTTCATTCACTATCCACTCGGGCTGGTGGTGCGCAACTAATTATTGTGTACCTTCGCATGGCCAGAATTTCGGTTGGGGGTGCGACTAACTTGAGACCCGGAGTTTACCACATTGAGTCTATCTATCCAAATTTAGGTATGGGATTGGTTTGGATAGAAGTCCCTTGTGATGGACCCCGTAGCCTGCGATACTATGTGCTATCATCCCGACTTCACTCCAGCTTAGTCATTTCATTCCCACCGCATATTGCATTGCATCCGCAGCTTTAGCATTTTGGGTTACTATATTTCTGCATTTATATGACCTAGATAAGGCTGATGGTATTAGTAGCTCTTCCAAATTGCATATTGTATTGCATCCTCGATATCTAATATCTGGTTCATTATGTTTCTGCATTACATAGCCGATTTACATTACTTTCTTAGTATATGACATTGGCTTGCTATGTCTTTTCATCGCATATCCTACATGAAGTTGATGATATTTTTTTCTGGACTTGTAGTATTTTCGCTTACTCTGATATCATATGATTCAGGCTAGTAATTTCGATATTATATGATTAAGGCATTGTATTGAATACTTGGCACTTATCTTGTGCACACACTTACACCACCCTCTAAGCTTTCTATAAGTTTATGCACGATAGATGCGTGCAGGCGATGATAGCATTTCTAGATACAGAAGGAAATTCAGCTAACTCCAAGACGAGGTGAAGGTTTTTAAGCAAACTCTGGCGGCCATTAATGAACAAATTGCTAATCTTAAGGCCCATAAGCAAATTGAGGAATTGAAGTTGAGCAAGGTTAAGGTTGACATCGCTGAAAACATTTGCCGAACTTAAAGAGTCAGAACTTCTAAAGGATAAGGCAGTTGCTAGTTCCTTGGAACAGGAGCTTGCTGGTGCTCCAGATCAAGCCAAGCTTATCATCCATGCCGAGCTCAACACGGTTGTAGCCCAAGTTCAGTTTAAGTAAGATCTATAAAATTTCATGCTTAAGTCATTTCAGAATATTTGCAATGTTGACAATTAATATGTATCAATATTTTTTCATATATATGAGAATTTTGATAGTATTTTAAAGCAATTTTAAATATGTATGGCATGAGAAATTTATACTTTAGCATATAATCATGACTAGTTTTTTCTTTTATCAATCCATGCTTCAATTGTATATTTCCTTATGGCTTGAGACATGGCATGCCAATAACTTAATTCTTGTTTGTTAGCATGCTTCGCGTAATATTCTCCTTAATAGGCAAAACTATCTTAGAGTTCAGTTAGTAGACTTAAGGCACCATCCATAGTTTATGCTCTCGAGTATTTGGAGTAATGACAGTTTATGTTGTAAATAGTTGGAGAAACCATAGTTTAGGCTTGTAAGTAGTTGGAGTAAGTAGGGCTTATGCTAGCTAGTCTCTGTAACTCTCATAAGTGCATTGAACCACCGCGGCTTAGGGAGTTCACTCACCACGGTCCATCAGAGGGGCCCATTGAAGCTACTAGAGCGGTGAACTCTAAAGGATTTACGTACAGCGTTGGCCTCAGTAACTCTCTAGAGTTATCGGGGCTCACAAGACTACTTGTACAGGTACTAAGTCTAAGGCCTCCATCCATCAATGAGGGGGGAGCTCATATAGAGGTCACCCTTTCCCTTGATTTACTATTGAAATCAAGCTAGGAACCTGAGGGGTCTTATGCACAGTCGCACTATCTATGGATGAACCACATAGCTCACACTTCAGCCCTCTTTTATTCGCTTGTACGACCCGGGTCCATTCATTGGGGGTGTTAGTGCACTTATTTACATATATGTTTGTCAATCACATGACTAGTTGTGTCAAGTAGTCAGATGAGTCGTTTGCAATTGAAGACCGATGACGCAACTGAAGCAAAAGCCCGAGCTTCAAATTCAAAATCTAAAGAAACTTCTACGATCAGGATCTTGTCTATAAATGACTCTAACCTAAATAGGAAAACCTTCTTAGGTCATCTATTCAAAGCCAATTCCAAGTTCATACTTTCTATCCTTTTAGTTTTGGATTTAGGAAGTTCTAAGTTGTTGAATGATTTAATGGACAAGAAGTTAAAATAGGAAAATCTATCCACAATCGTTAGGAGAAAGTATCACCGAATAGCACCTTCGGTATTACCGAAAGTACCCAAAATAGTCCAGCAACTTTCGAAGAATATTCGGTACCACCGACAGTAAATTCGGTACCATCGACTCCTAACGATGAAGAACTTTCGATACCATCAAAAGTAACAAAAATCATCCAGCAACTTTAGGATCTAATTTGGTACCACCGAGCGATAATATGGTACCACTGACTACGGTTCGATACTACCGATGGTTCACTCGGTAGCACCGATAACTATCCGTTATAGATCCGTTGGGCCTTTTTCTCTATAAATATAGGACCTAGAACCTTATAAAAAGTGTGGATTTAGGCATTTAACAGTCCCTAGGTTGTCCCAAGCTCTTATCACTCATCCTATACTCTATCCACATGAGATTCATGTTCTTTTCATTGCGATTCATCACTCATGATCATTCAAAGCTCTTATTTATGAAGAATATGATCTCAAACCTTCACTAGAGTATTGAAACCAAACTTATAGGTATATCCTTAGTCCCAAATATACTCTAGTGTATCCATGTTATGCCCTAAAAATCGGGGGTCCAGCAGGAGCTCAACTCCCGAGTTCCAATGCATCACTTATGCAACATAGATAATGATGATTAAATGTTGTCCGTGTTAGTGCATTAAACATGAATGAGATTAAGCTAAATCAGCATATCATACTCCAGAGACGATTACATTACGCAAGCGGAAGACTGTGATAGATATATAAAACACTTAAATTATTGTAATTCTTCAGAGTGTGAACATGAAATATCATCTATCCATATCCTTGTAGCCCCGATACGTAACTCTAGGTCTACATAGACCTGCCAGAGAGTTGCATGTATGAGAACTCCTCTTCATCATCATAGAATGCAGGCTCCATCTCGTGAGCCTCGTCATCACCTGAAACTACAACAGAGTCTGGTTGGTGTTTTTAAAACACCGTCCCAGAATGTGGGAGTGAGTGATCAGCTCAGTGGAGCTATAAAGAAAAGGTTAACATGTTATCAATTCAATCAAGCAGTAATGATAAAATAATACAATCAAACATCCCTAAGTACTCTGGTTAATGCAAACATGATATGTATTAATGATGCATGCCCTCGCCTGCACTCCCTCTGCGATCTTCCTCTTACGGTCGCGGCATGCACCCCTTCCTCTGTGCTCAACACCAATACCAAAGGCACATGCAATGCGGTACATGAGTGTGATTAGCCTAAGTTCTTAATTAGACTCATTCATACAGCAGGTTTGGGAAGCTAAGGTACCCCCCTTTATATCATTGACCCAAACAATGATCTATCTAGGGTCGTCAATCCTAGTTCATCACATACGATAGGCAAGTTCCCGAGTTTACATCATGGGTTGCTACGAGAGGCTCGTCACCATCAGCGTAGGCTTAGTTCACACTCGAGGTCACCCCACCAACGCCCTACCAACTGGCAGTCTATTTTCGAAGGCTCGTCACCAACCCAATTGGGGACCACATCCAGGCTGTGCCGGGGTACGCCTATTTCATACTCGAGGTCACTCCACCAACGCCCTACCAACTGGCAGTTTATTTTCGAAGGCTTGTCATCGACCTGATTGGGGACCACAACCAGGCTACGCCAGTTTAGGTCGACAGCTCGAATACAGTGTCCCATACCACCGTATTTGGCTCATGAGTTTGGGTTGCTCACTGGTCACTATGGGGAGGCTCGTCGCCCCAGCGTAGGCTGACAGGTCGACTACGGTGTCCCATACCACCATGGCCGGCTCATGAGTCTTAGCGGATCTTGGTACCAAGGTTTAACGGGCATTACATTGGTAAGTGGTACCTTAGATTCAAGTAGTAGCGTTCATACATGGTAAAGACACAATAGGCCAATCAGTTTATTAGACAAGTTCAACTGGTATGAGCGTACGCCAAATTAATCGACATGGTACCACTGTCGACAATCATCGTATGCCTCAGATTCATCGAACGTGTCTTGTGTGGTGACATGACATCAGCCACTACTCGAGAATTATTACCGATTGCCTGGACTACATCGTAGCCCCAATCACACTTCAAACGATAGCATTCACAAGTGATAATCAATGACAGCATGTGACAACCAAATCTAAATATAAATCTTAGTTGAGCATTTCAACAAACACATAATACACATGTTATCATACATAGGCATTTCATCTGTACAACACATAGTAGTAAGATAGGTTACATAAAGGGAACTATAGTTATAGAGAAGGGGATTGAGAATTCTATCTCAACACCCTCATTAAATATATTCCAACAAGCATTTCCTCATTCAGGCATTTTATCAAACACTTAGACTACACATTTAAACATACATGTATTAGACTAGTTATAACATCCTGGCAAGCCCTTTTTATAAAGGAGTTGCCACATACACAACAAGCATATATTCATAGTTAATAATCATGGCAAGCATAGATCCAAATTCCATATTCATTCAGACATTTTTACAAGCACTTAGACTACACACTTCAACATACATGTATTAGACTAGTTATAATATATATCCTAGCAAGCCCTTTTACAAAGGAGTTACCACATACACAATAAGCATATATTCATAGTTAATAATCATAACAAGCATAGATCCAAATTCCATATTCATTCAGACATTTTTACAAGCACTTAGACTACACACTTCAACATACATGTATTAGACTAGTTATAACATATATCCTGACAAGCCCTTTTACAAAGGAGTTGCCACATACACAACAAGTATATATTCATAGTTAATAATCATGGCAAGCATAGATCCAAATTTCATATTCATTCAGACATTTTTACAAGCACTTAGACTACACACTTCAACATACGTGACGTATGTTGGTTATAACAGGTGTTAGGGCAAATCTTTTCACCAAGGAGTTATAACACGTATGACAAACATATATTCATGACAAATAATCATGGCAAGCATGAATCCAAATTCCATACTCATTCAATCATATCAATAAACACATGGAATACATTATATTCAACATAGTCCATATATATGTGTAAAGCGCGGGAAACATTGTATCTAAGCTTGTGATAGTGATCGAGTCAGTCATAAATCATTAACTGACATTGAAAGCCTTGAAAACCATAACCTAAACGTTTATAGTCCGCACCTTTCGCCTGTAGACCCGTAACAAACTTAGTTTAAACACTAAGTCCTCCCTTACGGCACAACGACAACCTATAGCATGAAATAGGTTAGCTATTTCACTATTTACTCTATTTGAATCCCTAAAATAGATTAGGGTTAGAATTTCTTACCCGAAAATGGAATCAGAATCGTCGGTATAGCGATACAGTAGCAATGGTTAAGCACGTGGAGGGTTGGGATCGAATCCCAGGAACAAACTCTCATTCTCTCTCTCTCTCTTCTCCTCACTTTCTTCTTCTTTTTTCTCTCTCTTCTCTCCCTTAGGGTTTGAAATTCGTATGGAATGGGAGAGAGAGGGTTTTAGGTCCTTATATAGGCCCATAATTGATGGGAATGGCCCTAGGGCCATGGTATACTTAGGTTATAGCCAAAACTCATTTGTTTCGGCCCAACGAAGCGTATGTGGGGCCCCTTTTCTACATACGGTCAGAAGTAAGTCCATTGACATTGGATCTAGGTCAAGCTAAGTTTTCGGTCCGATCGGATTTACGGATCGACCGCGGCGGACCAGTTTCAGTTCAACGGTCATCGGTACTCGATCAGGGCCACAAATACACTGACATGTGTTGGAAATTTTCCCTGATACGAGGGTGTAGTTGGGTTAGTTTCTGACGGTCTGAATCCTTAGATTTGGCCTGCAAGCAAACGACTTAATTCACTTAAGTCTGAGTTCATTTTCTAAAGATGTTCGTGTTTCTCACACACTTCGCTCCGGGCTCAAGTTGTGTGTTTTGGGATATTATCTGGACTTGATTTCTGAGTTGGTTGTCAAGTCCAGTGATGTGGTCGTAACGGTATAGTTTTGTAGTTATCAGATTTTCGACGTGCGGTCCAGGTTCAATACCGAGTTTCAATGCACTCGCAAGAGCAACTGGGTATAGAGATTGATCCTACGTTTCAGGGTAATGTAGCGTCAGCGATCCTACTAATTTCGGGTCTTGCAGTTCGTATTGAAAGTTGTCCAAGCTAATTCGACAGGTGATTTAGTTAAGCACTTAATTAATCTTTGTCTAAATTCTAAAGGATTTGGTCCTTAGTGATTTCTGACTGAGGTGGTACTCGGGTCTTTGTACGGATTTTTCTTGGACGTTACAATCCATCAGTTGAATCTCTTAGAAAATCCATTCATAACTTTCGTTAGATATTCAACCAACTCCCATTACCTTGGTTTCCTTTATAGGAACATCATATGTAAGGTTCTTGATCGTGAAGCTGACACAACAGGTAAACTACAACATAGTGATTAAGGGAGCATTGGGGAGCTGATTCAAGCACGCAAGAGCGAAGATCAAGCAACCCAAGACAAGCTACAAGAGAGGACTCATTCCAACAAGTAAGTGTCATTATTAAGAGTCCAAAGTTTAGTCTATATCCTCGTGTAGGATTGGGGCTAAGAGTTTGCTATCAACAAATTCGTGTAGGTGCCTTGTGTGGGACCTTAGATGGTAGGCCTAAACGTAGGTGCCTTGTGTGGGACCTTGGTCGGTGGGCCTAAACAGAGGTGCCTAGTGTGAGACCATAGACGGTGCGCCTAAACATAGGTTCTTAGTGTAGGACCTTTGCTAGTGTGAAGAACATAAATTGTTGAGTCCTTTGTGTAGGGCTGTGAAGGTTAATGGTGAACCTATTTTAAAACCATTCATAGTGAAATCTGACACACTCTAGGAGAGAGTACGGTTGTCGGGAGTGGAGTAGGCAAGTAGTCGAACGACTATATATGCTTGTGTTTGGAATTGTGATTTGTGCATATGTTTAATCATGTTTATTTAAGTTTGAATGATTGATTATTTATGCATGATTAGATGAATGTTTAAGATCGATAAGAAGCACATTCCATACACAAGCTCACAACATTAGGCTAATTGTTTTATTTGTACATCTTGAATAGCCTTTGTGATTGGACCCTCTATTGGCTTGGAAGCCTTTAGAGTTATATTGCCTTACTTGCTTTCAATTGAATGATGTTTAAGTTAGGCAATTAGGATTTTCAAATAGGCAAAAATATTTACAAAGTCCTATTCACCCCCCTCAGGACCTTGTCTCATATTCATTCTTCAGTATCAGTGGTATAAACCGTAATTTCAATTGGTATCAGAACGAGGTTCCTCTGAAAAGGTCTAACAGTGTAACAACTCGGAAAATCCCGTACAAAGACCCGAGTACCACCTCAGGCAGAAATCACTCAGGACCAAATCCTTAAGAAATTAGACGAGGATTAACTAGTGTTAAACTAGATTACATATGAAATCTGCACTAATCACTTTAAATACGATCTGCAAGACCTAAAACTTGTAGAATCATTAACGCTAGGTTATCCTAAAATCTAGGATCAATCTCATTACCCAGCTGCTCTTGGGAGCACATTGAAACTCCGTATCAGATCTGGACCGCATATCGAAAGTCCGAATAATACGAAGTTATAGAATAAGGACCGCCTTGGTGGGCTTGACAATCATCTCGGAAATCAAAACCAGATAGTGTCTCAGGGCTATTCGCTTGAGCACGGAGCGAGGAGTGTGAGAAAACATGGTTTTCTTTAGAAATTAAATCGAATTTAAGTAATCTAAGACTTGTCACTTGCGGGATAAATATAAGCAATCGGACCGTCGGAATCTGACCCAAATACACCCTCGGATCAGGGAACATTTCTCATACATGTCCGTGTACTTGTAACCCTGATCGAGTTTTAGTGACCGTTGAACTGAAACTAGTCCGCCACGTGTGATCTGGGAACCCGACTGGAACGAAAACTTAACTCGACCTAGATTCAAGGTCGGTGAGCTTAAGTCCGACCTTTGACTGAAGGGGGGGCTTCAGAAGTGCTCCGTTGAGACGGAACAGTCCGTATTTGGACATAAACTAAGTATACCATGGCCCTGAGTCTAATTTAATGAGTTTTAAGCTTATATAAGGACCTTAAACCCTCTCTCATTCAGCCCATACGAATTTGAGAGAAACCCTAGGAGAGAGAAGAGAGAAAAGGGAGAAAAATGGTGAGAAGAGTGAGAGATTCTTCCTGATACTCTACCTTGCTATCCTACGTGCTTAACCATCACGATCTAATTGCTTTTCCGGCGATTCCGGCTTCATTCCTAGGTAAGAAAAACCTAACCCTAATCTGTTCTAAGGTTTCCAATGTTGCAAGTAGCAAAATAGCTGACTCAACTCGTGATTTAGGTTGTCATATCAACCTCGACAAAGACTTAGTACTTCTGTCAACTTGGTTACGCTTCTACAGCGTAAGGTGCGGACTATAGATGTATAGGTTATGGTTTTTAAAGTTTTCAATGTCAGATAATGACAGATTCATGATCTGGATGTTATTTCATATGCAAAATGCGCTGTTCATTTTGCAATTCAGTTACATATGCAAATTATGGCGTTTAATGTATTCGGCATAATTATAGAAAATACCGTATACGTACAATATATGAAAGTATGTTTGCCATGATTAATTACTATGTGTATATGCTATATATGTGTGTAACACTTTCTCGGCGAAAGGATTCGCCCTAATACATGTTTTGGCTAATATACGTTAGGTATGTTAAATAAGTGTAGTCTAAGTGTTTGTGAAAATGCTTGTATGAGTAAGTACTTAAGAGATAGTGCTTTAGGTTGGTGTTGAGATAGGATTCTCAAATACCTTAGAGATGTGTATGATTTCCTCCATGCAAGTTGTTTAATCTAATCGCTTACTTATGAAATGTATGTGTTGTATTTCCTGCTTACATTGTACTTTATAACATGCTTGTTAACATGTTTGAATTACTTGTTACTTATGCTTTGACTACTATACATGCTTTCTGGTTATGGATTGAATGTGATTGGGGCAAAGTTATAGTCCAGGCAATCGGTAACAAGCTTAAAGTCGTAGTTGAGATTCATTTGCTACGTAGGGCGTGTTTGACGAACTCGAGTCGTGTGTTAGTCGTCGGCAGTGGTTAGGCCAGACGAAGTGCTTATGTACTTCATGTCGATCGATGCAATGTGCGCTCGTCAAGTAACTCGATCTACCGATGTATGTTCACCATGTATGGATGCCTCTGTTTGAACCTAAGGTACCCAACTCACCAGTAAATCCCGCTTAACCTTGGTACCTTGATCCGCTAAGACTCATGAGCTGGGCATGGTGGTATGAGACACCGTGGTCGAGATGTCGGCCTACGTTGGGTTGATGTGTCTCCCTGTAGTGACCAGTGAGCAACCCAGACTCGTGAGCCGAATACGGTGGTATGGGACACTGTATTCTAGTTGTCAGCCTACACTGATAAGGTGATGGGGGACCGGTGTAACGATTGCCTGTAACAGCCCTGATAGCCCTTTGTAGTGACCTCGAGAATACTTTAAATCTGTGGTGAGGCGACGAGTCTTCCCGTAGTAAACAGAGTATAAACTAGGCCTGTATTGATAAGGTGATCGGGGAGTGGTGCAACGAGTGCATGTAACAGCCCTGGCAGCCTTTACAGCGACCTAGAACCGCATCATCGTATGAGATTACCTAGGACTGACGACCCTAGAATGGATCATTGTCTGGGAATGATATAAGGGAGGTACCTTAGTTTCCCAATACTGTTGTATGAAAAGGACTAATAACAACTCGGTAATCACGCTCATAACATAGCACTGCATGTGCCTGGTGTTGTGGAGCACTGAGGGATGAACGCATGCCGCGGACGTAAGATGGTGTCGCACGAGGGAGCATTGGGGAGGGCATGCATCATGACTGCATTGCATACTTGCATTAATAAGAGTATTTAAGAGTGTTTGATTGTACTGTTTTATCATTACTACTTGACTGAATTGATAATATGTTAACCTATGCTTTATCGTTCCACTGAGTTAGCTACTCACTCCCACGTTACGGGACGGTGTTTTGGACATCCACCAGACTCTGTCTTAGATGCAAGTATCGACGAGATGCAGGACGCTGTGCCTGATTACTACGATGATCAGGACGATTTCTCCTACATGCAGTTCTCTGGAGGCTTTGCTTACACCATTCAGATGATGGGGCTACAGGGTTTACCATTATAGTTGTACCACTTTTTTTGGCATTTTGATTTTGAAACTAATACATGTATATGGTGACAAGGTAAGGTGTTCATACTTTGAAGACCGATTGTGACCGTTTCTGGCTTTATATACATTTATATACATCTTTAAGTCTTCCGCTTGCGTTTTATAACTTGATTTGGAGTATGAATTACTGTTTTGGTATAATCCCACTCATGATTAATGCACTAATATAGCAACATTTAATCATAAGCATTTATGTTATATAAGTGATGTTTTGGAACTCGGGTGTTGAGTTGCTACTCGACTCCCGATTTTCAGGGCGTTAAAAGTTGGTATCAAAGCATGATTTGGATTAAACCGGACCTGGGTTATGATCACACGACGTATGCTGTCGCCTTTCGACTTAGGTGGGTGCGAGAAAAATGTAAAAATAGTCATAGGTATCCCGATTTCGCCAATCGGCGAAGTTCACTGAAATTGGTCATTTTGTTTGAGTCTGTACTCAATCGTGATCGCATGAGTCGACCCCAAAATATTTCTAGACCGTCAAACGACGGGTTTAGATCACAACTCACCCCATCCCAGCCGTCAAAAGTCGGTAAATACAAGTATGTATCAGAAACTTCCCAAAACGACCTGAAACGACTCAAAACGGAGTCGTGGGCCTACCCACGCTAATCCAAAGGGACCCAGAGTGGGACCCAGACCTTTTTGGGGCCTAGGGGGCAGGAGGTCCTCGCCCAAATGGCGAGGCCTCGCCAGTTTGTTCAAAGAGTGGCGAGGCCCTCGCCGAGTTAGCGAGGCCTCACCGGTTAACGGGCTGGCCCGGGCGGGCAGTTCGGGACGATGGTCTTTGGGGTCTAGGGTGACCCCCTGAGTTGTGGGTCATGGCTTAAAACACTCCCAAACACCTAAATCCTTCACAAACCACACCCCCAAGCTCTCTTTTCTCTTCCAAGTTCCTGATTTTTGACAAAACAACCTCACCAATCGATCCCTCTCCTATTTTCGTGCATCCTCTCCATCACCTTGTTGTAAACCCTCCTCCATTACTGCTTACCCTCCCCATTCTCTCATTTGAGCCCGTACATCTCCCATTCGTGGTTCAAAATCATGTGAGCTCTCTAACCCATCTCATCTCTTCATTTTCTTTCTTTAATCCTTATCATTTGGGCCTGTACGACCTCTGTTGAGGCTCAAATCCGTGGAGAACCAAAAACTTCAGCCCCTATTCCCCCTTAATCTTCACTTTCCATGGCCCTCTTTGAGTTCGTTACGGCCATTTTCTCAATTTTCACCGTCCTTTCTCTCATGGGAAAGAGAAAGGGGGCCGTGGATGAGGCCCGACCTAGTCGCCCTACGCATTCAAGGAGGTCAAGAGGCGTAGCCGCGAGCATGAGCGCCAATCGGGAGTTTCGAACGAAGCGGGATCTTGATCCCCGGACTCCTGCTGGAAGGGCTCTGTTGGCAGAGCTGTCTCATGGAGTTTATGAGGGCCGTAGGGTCCTTTTTGAAGCTCAGGTGGATGGGCGGCTCTTTGGAGAATCTCTGTTGCTCGAGTTCCTAGAAGGGGCCAATTGGGGTCCACTATTTGATGGCGGGTATCGCGCCAATGCGAGCACTGTCTGAACTTTCTATGCCAACATTCACGAGCCTACGCTTGAACCCTTGCAGTTTCAGATCCCATGTGGAAGGGATCGGTTGGCCACTATTGCAGGGGCCTTATCTCAGGGTGGGAGTGCGACTCCTCCTTCACCATCTGTACGTCCTGTTAAGACTACAGAGCCTTCTGCTCAGGCTGAGGATGTGTCTCTGCCTGCACCTGCTGCATACCTTACGGGAAATTTGGGTACTAGTGGCCTTCTCGATCGATTCCAGCGCTTGAGTCCTCCTACGTTTACGGGTTCTCACAGACCCGAGGAGGCTGAATATTGGCTAGACCGCATCTCCAAGATGTTACGGATACTGCATTGTACCGAGTCAGAGCAGGTTGAGTTGGCCACCTTTATGTTTGAGAAGTAGGCCAGTATGTGGTAGGATAGTGTCCTACGGACAGTCGCTGTTGACTACGTATGGACTTAGGCAGCTTTCGAGTTTCATTTCCATGAAAAGTACTACCCTCAGACCTACCGACATGAGAGAGAGAATGAGTTCTTGCGCCTCAGGCAGGGAGGCATGACAGTTACTGAGTACGAGCAACGATTTACTGAGTTGGGCAGATACGTCCCTACGATACTTGCTGACGAGCAGATGCGGATAAAACATTTTTCTGTGGGCTTACGACCTGACATTCGGTTGAAGATGTGCTGTGTCAGCATACCTGTAACGACTCAGAAAATTTCGTACAATGGCCCGAGTACCACCTCAGGTAGAAATCGCTTAGGATCAATTCCTTTAGAAATTAGACAAGGTTACCTAGTGCAAACCTAGAGTTCATACGAAATCCGCACTAAACACATTAAATACGATCTGCAAGGCACAAAACTTACAGAATCATTGACGCTATGTTACCCTACAATCTAGGATAAATCTCTCTTCCCATTTGCTCTCGAGAATGCCTTGAAACTTCGTATTGGATCTAGACCGCACGTCGAAAGTCTGATTGTTCTGAAAGTACATCGATATGACCGCCTAGTTGGACTTGACTACCACCCCGGAAATCAAGTCCTAACTATGTCCGAAGTATTCACCATGACCCTGGAGCGAAGAGTGTGAGAAACATGAAAATAATTCCAAAATAAATAAGGATTTATGAAATCTGGCACGTGACGCTTGCAGTTCAGTATTGAGCAACCTGACCGTCAGAATCAGGTCAGATTACACCCTCGGATCAGGGATATTTGCCCAAACATATCCATGTACTTGAAATTTCAGATTGAGATCCCGACCGTTGAACTGAAACTGGTCCACCATTTGTGATCAGGAAACCCTACTGGAATGAAAACTTAATGGTACCTAGATCCAGTACTAGTGAGCTTAAGTCCGACCGCACACTGAAAAGGGGCCGTCAGAAGTGCTCTGTTGGATCGAATCGAACTCACTTTGGTTATAACCTAAGTATACCTTGACCTTAAGTCCGTTTTGGTGACTTTTTAGCCTATATAAGGACCTTAAACCCTCTCATATCCAGCCCATAGAAATTTGAGAAAACTCTAGGAGAGAGAGAGAGAAAAGAGAGAGAAAGTGAGAGAGTTGTGGGAGGATTCTTTCTACCCTTTTTCCCTGCTGCTACACAAGCTTCACCACTCACTTCTCGTTGCTTTCCCATCGATTTTCAGCTTCATTTATAGGTAAGAAACCCTAACCCTAAACTGATTTGGGGTTTTGATAGTTGTACGTGATGAAATAGCTAACCTATTTCACTCTCTAGGTTGTCGAATCGCCGTATACGAAAGCTTAGCAAATCAATCACGTTCTTTACGCTTTTACGGCGTAAGGTGCGGACTTTAGGTGTATAGGTTATGGTTTTCAAGGCTTTCAATGTTGGTTAATGATTTATGACTGACGTGGATGCTATTTCACATGCAAAATGTGTCGTCTGTTTCGTTATACGGGTTTACATGAACTATATAGGAATTAGGCTAATCTATGCATATGTTGAAATGTTTGGAAATGTTTGGAATTTGGATTTGTGTTCAACATGTTTATTTGTCATAAATATATGCTTAGTACATGTGTGACAACTCCTTAGCGAAAGGACTTGCCCTAATTCACGTTATCACAAAAATACATATATGTGACTAAGTGCGCAGCCTAAGTGTTTGTGAAAATGTTTCACTAGACATGGAACTTGTATCCATGTATGCCAGGTTCATCTGTCAAAGGTGTACGCACGTGATATACGGGGTACCTCCCTAGTGAAAGAATGTAACACCATGAAATTCGGGGGTCGAGTAGCAACTCAACTCCCGAGTTTCAGAACATCACTTATGCAACATAGATAATGATGATTAAATGTTGTCTGTGTTAGAGCAATAAACATGAGTGAGATTATACCAAAACAGTAATTCGTACTCCAGATCAATTGTATAAAGGTAAGCGAAAGACTGAAACTGTATATATATGTATGTAAAAGAAACAAAATTTTCTCAAACTCCAGAGTATGAATCCATCTGAGTCACCATATACATATATCTGTTTTATGAACAAAATGTCAAAAGTACAACTAAGGAGTAATCCCTGCAAGACCCGTTGATCCTGGCAGCCTAGTCAAAGCCACCAGAATACTGCATAAATGAGAAGTCGTCCTGGTCCTCGCCATAGTCCGGCTCAGCCTCCTGAGTCGTCATCTCATCTACACCTGAGACAGAGTCTGGTTGGTGTGTACAACACCGTCTCGTAACGTGGGAGTGAGTAGCTAACTTAGTGATCCTGGCAGCCTAGTCAAAGCCACCAGAATACTGCATAAATGAGAAGTCGTCCTGGTCCTCGCCATAGTCCGGCTCAGCCTCCTGAGTCGTCATCTCATCTACACCTGAGACAGAGTCTGGTTGGTGTGTACAACACCGTCCCATAACATGGGAGTGAGTAGCTAACTCAGTGGAACAATAAAGCATAGGTTAACATGTTATCGACTCAGTTAAGCAGTAATGATAAAGCAGTATAATCAAACACTACTAACTACTCTTATTAATGCAACTATGAATGCAGTCATGATCTATGCCCCACCACACACTCCCTCATGCGACACCATCTTACGTTCGCGGCATGCTTGCATTCCTCAGTGCTCCACATCTTTCAGGCATATGCAATGCATGATGAGCATGATTACCGAGTTGTTATTAGTCATTTCAAACAGCAGTATTGAAAAACTAAGGTACCTCCCTTGTATCATTTCCAAACATGATCCATTCTAGGGTCGTTAGTCCTAGATAATCTCAGACGATGGTGTGTTTTCTAGGTCGCTGTAAAGACTGCCAGGGCTGTTACGCACAAAGGTTATACCACTCCCCCATCACCTTTTTAACGATTCATCACTATACAGATACAGGCCTAGTTCATACTCTATACACAGCGGCAAAACTCGTCGCCTCACCGCAAATTCAGAGTATACTCAAGGTCACTACAAAGGGCTGTCAGGGCTGTTACGCACAATGGTTACACCACTCCCCATCACCTTATCAATGGAGGCTGACAGCACGAATATAGTTTCTAATACCACCATAATCGGCTCACAAGTCTGGTTGCTCACTGCTCACTACGGGAAGGTACGTGGCCCCAGCGTAGGCCGACAGCTCGACCACGGTGTCCCATACCACCATGCCTGGCTCATGAGTCTTAGCGGATCGAGGTACCATGGTTAACAGGATTCCACTGGTAAGTTTGGTACCCTAGGTTCAAGCAGTAACGACCAAACATGGTGAACATACATTAGAAATATCGGGTTACTTGACGAGCCTGACTAGCTCGAGCGCACAATCAACTGAACGACATGAAGTGTATAAGCACTTCGTGTGGCCTAACCACTATCCTCAACTGAAGTACGACTCGGGTTCGTCAAACACATCTTTCGTGGCGACATGAATCTCAACCACGATCTCAAGTCTGGTACCGATTGTCTAGACTATAGACATAGTCCCAAACTCAATTAATCCTTACTCATAGCATGTGGAGTAAAGCATAATAAACAAAGTAATTCAAGCATGTTAACAAGCATGTCATAAAGCATGCTATAAAACATGTTACAAAGCATGTTATAAAGCATATTATAAAGCACTATATAAATAGGAATACAAATACATATATTTCATAAGTGGTTAAAGTAAACAACCACATGGAGGAAATCATACATGTCTCTAAGATAGTTGAGAACCCCATCTCAACACCTACCTAAGGCACTAACATCCAAGCACTTACTCTCACAAGCATTTTCACAAACACTTAGAATACACTATTTCAACATACATGGTGTATGTTAGCAAAAATGTATTAGGGCTATCATTTCGCTAAGCAAGTATTTTATCCATATAAAATATATTCATACAACAAATAATTATGGCAAACACATCTCCAAAATTTATCCGTATACGGTACTTTCTAAAATACACAATTTCAACATACATAGTGTATATAGGCAAGACATGTATTAGGGTGAGTCCTTTCGCCAAATCAGTATTTTATCCATATATAATATATTCATACCACAATTAGTCATGTCAAACACATTTCCAAAATTTATACGTATACGGTATTTCTACGAATATCTAGAATATGTAAAATTCTATATTCTACATCCTTAATCGAAATGGAAAACAAACAGCACTTTGTACATGTACAATTGCATGCAGATCATGAATCTATCATTATCTGACATTGAAAGCGTTGAAAAGCGTAACCTATACACCTAAAGTCCTCACCTTATACCGTAGAATCGCAACGAATCAGCTAGGTTTGCTAAGCCTCCGTATTCGACAGTTTGGTAGCCTAAAGAATAAAATAGGTTAGCTATTTCATAACCTACAACCTTCACACCCCAAAACAGATTAGGGTTAGGGTTTCTTACCTCAAAAAGAAGTCGGTATCACTGGGAAAGCGACAAGAAAGGGGTGGCGCAGCTTGTGTAGCGGCAGGGTATAGTAGTAGGAAGGATCTCCCACAACTCTCTAGCTTTCTCTCTCTCTTTCTCTCTTCTCACTTAGGATTTTTCTCAAATTCGTATGGCTGTGAGAGAGAGTGTTCTAACGTCCGTATATAGCCTAAAAACTCTCTGAAATAGACTTGTGGACAAGGTATACTTAGGTTATAACCAAAGCGGCACTTTTCCAGCTCAACGGAGGACTTCTGGCGGGCTTCCTTGAGCCAAAGGTCAGACTTAAGCTCACCAACCTTGGATCCAGGTAAAGTTAAGTTTTCATTTCAATCAGATTCCCAGATCACACGTGGTGGACCAGTTTCAATTCAACGGTCAGTGGGTCTTGATCCAAAATTCCAAGTACATGGATATGTTTATGAAATTTTTCCTAATCCGAGGGTGTATTTGGGTCAGATTCTGATGGTCTGGTTGCTTACAAAATGTCCGCAAGCGACACGTGCCAGATCACTATTCAAGATATTTATTTTGTAAAGAAAACAAGTGTTTTCACACTCTCTCACTCTGGACTCAAGCGAACAGCCGTGGCACACTGTCTGGGTTTGATTTTCGAGATGGTTGTCAAGACCAGCGAGGCGGTCCTAAGTCCTTAACCTCGTATTATTCAGACTCCCGATGCGTGGTACAGACCTGATACGGAGTTTCAACGTGCTCCCGAGAGCAGTCGGGTAATGAGTTTGATCCTAGAGTTTAGGGTAACCTAGTGTCAATGATTCTACAAGTTTTGGGTCTTGTAGATCGTATTTAAAGCGATTCAAATGGATTTTATGGATAATCTAGTTTAACACTTAGTTAACTTTGTCAAATTTCTAAAGGATTTATCCTAAGTGATTTCTGGTCTAGGTGGTACTTTAGCCATTGTACGAAAATTTTCAAGTCGTTACAAAGAATTTGGCCTAACGCATGTGTAATCATCATACATCATGTATGATGATGTATGTAGTCTATGTGTTTGTGAAAATGTTTGAATGTGCTAGGTATTACCTAGTACACTTTGTATGAGGATTGAGATACAAATCTCGGTTGCCTAACTTGTGTGAATGATTTCCTACATGTACATTTTATTATAAATTCGGTTGTATATATGAACTGATTATGTGTGAAATCATGTTTGTGTTTCAATATGCTTTGATTGTAAATTCTGTTTCATAATATGCTTATGTGTTTGGAATTCTTGAACTATGGAATCCGTTACGGTGGATCGTCTCACATGATTACATGATGAATGGATTGAGTTTGGGACTATGATGTAGTCCAGGCATTCGGCAATGAAACTGAATTTGTGGTTGAGATTCAGTCGCCACGAGAGATGTGTTCGACGAACCCGAGTCGTACTTCGGTTGACGATAGTGGCTGGCCACACGAAGTGCTTATGCACTTCATATCGTTCAACTTGTTGTGCGCTTGAGCTAGCCGAGCTCGTCAAGCAACCCGATCTGTCTTATGTATGTTCACCATGTTTGGACGCCTCTGCTTGAACCTAGGGTACCAAACTTACCAGTGAAATCCCGTTAACCATGGTACCTCGATCCGCTAAGACTCATGAGTCAGGCATGGTGGTATGGGACACCGTGGTCGAGCTGTCGGCCTACGCTGGGGTTTCGTGGTGTTGTGAGTGCGTCAGCCCTAGCCTCCCCGTAGTGTCCATTGAGCAACCAGACTCGTGAGCCGATTATGGTGGTATGAGACACTATATTCGTGCTGTCGGCCTACATTGATAAGGTGATAGGGGAGTGGTGCAACGATTGCGAGTAATAGCCCTGACAGCCCTTTGTAGTGACCTCGAGCATACTTTGAATTTGCGGTGAGGCGACGAGTTTTGCCGCGATGAATAGAGTATGAACTAGGCCTGTATCAATTTAGTGATGAACTGTTAAAAAGGTGATGGGGGAGTGGTGTAACGATTTCGTGTAACAGCCCTGACAGCCTATGAGATTATCTAGGTTTGACGACCTTATAATAGATCATGTTTGGGAATGATACAAGGGAGGTACCTTAGTTTCCCAATCCTGCTATTTGCAATGGACTAATAACAACTCAGTAATCATGTTCATCATCGCACTGCATGTGCCTGGAAGATGTGGAGCACTGAGGAATGAACGCATGCCGCGGACGTAAGATGGTGTCACATGAGGGAGTATGTCGGTGAGGGCATGCATCATGACTGCATTTCATACTTGCATTAATAATAGTAGTTAGGATTGTTCGATTGTACTGCTTTATCATTACTGCTTGACTGAATTGATTACATGTTAACCTATGCTTTATTGTTCCACTGAGTTAGCTACTCACTCCCACGTTACGGGATGGTGTTGTACACACCAACCAAACTCTGTCTTAGGTGCAGATGAGGTGACGACTCAGGAGGCTGAGCCGGACTACGACGAGGACCAGGACGAGTTCTCGTATATGTAGTATTCTGGTGGCGTTGCCTAGACTGCCTGGATCGATGGGACTTACAGGGCTTACTTCTCTAGTTGTACTTTTAACATTTTGATCGTAAAACAGATACATGTATATGGTGACTCAGTTGGGTTCGTACTCTGGAGATTGAGATGGTTTTGTTTCTTGTACATACAATTATATTCAGTTTCAGTCTTCCGCTTGCCTTTATACAATTGATCTGGAGTATGAATTACTATTTTGGTATAATCTCACTCATGTTTATTGCACTAACACAGACAACATTTAATCATCATTATCTATGTTGCATAAGTGATGTTTTGGAACTCGATAGTTGAGTTGCTACTCGACCCTCGAATTTCAGGGCATTACAAGTTGGTATCAGAGCATGATTTTAATTAAACCGGACCTGAGTTATGTTCCCACGACGTACGCTGACGCCTTTTGACATAGGAGGGTGCGAGAACAATGTAGTAACAGTCTTAGGCATCCTAGTTTCGTCCAATGGCAAAGTTCACTGAAACGAACGTTGAAATCGAGTCTGTACCCAACCCTAGTCGCACGAGTCAATCCCAAAACACTTATAGGCCATCTATTGACGGGTCTAGATCACAATCCACCCAACCCCAGCTGTTAAAACTCAGTAAATGTCAGTTTAGATCAGATACTTCTTGAAACTACCCAAATTTGGAACGGAATGGAACGGAGTCGTGGGCCTCCCCGAGCTAATCTAAGGGGACCCAAGACAGACCCAGGGTGTCTTTGGCACCTTGGGAGGGTGGTGAACACCGCCCTACCACGGAGGTGCCGCGCCGCCCGCCCCATCGGACCGCGGTGGAGCCGTGGTCACCGCGGTTGGGTCTGTCGGGTCTGGTTAGGCCGGATCTGGTCAGGGTCGTCCTGACCCCAGGACACGTGTGGGGCCCGCGAAATCGCATGGGGGCCCCTATTTCTATTTCGTTTGCCCCCTTTCCTCCTTTCTACCCTTCCAAGCCCTCCAACTTGCTGCCTCCTCTCTCAACTCTCCCTCTCAATCGTCAAAACCCTTATTTTCGGTCACAACCCATCCCTCTCCTTTGTTCACAGCAACCCTACCCCCCTATCCTCTCCATTTCTCTCTCACTTCTGCCCATACACTCTCTATTTCGTCTCAAATTCGTGCACACCCCCTACCCCTCCATCTCTTCATTTTTCTTCTTAAACCCTGGTCGTTTGGGCCTTTACAACCACTGTTGAGACCCAAGTCCGTGGAGAAACAAAGAGAGCAGCCCTTTCTCTCTCTTATCTTCACTTTCCATGGCTTTCTTCGCCATTGTTTCGGCCATTTTCTCCGTCTCTGTCGTCCTTTCTCTTATGGGGAAAAGAAAGACTGCCGCAGATGAAGTTGGGCCTAGCCCTCCAACCTGTTCGAGGAGAGGATTGGACGTTGAAGCGAGCCCTAGCACAGTTCCGAAGCATAGGTCGAAGCGAGACCTAGATCCCCAACTTCTGATCAGAAATGGTTTTCCGATAGGCTTCGAATACGGTCGTTTTGCTGACCGTAAGATTGTGTTTGAAGCTCACGTGGATGAGAGGATGTTTGGGCTACACGCGATGATGGACCGCTTGGTGGACATTGAATGGGGTCCTATATTTGAAGGTGAGTCTCTTGCATGTGAGAACACGGTTCGTGCCTTCTACGCCCATATCATATACCCATCGTTGGAGCCTCTTCAGTTCACTGTCTCTGTGAGGGGCATAGTGCGACAATTACTATGGTTGAGATGGCTCGGATCATGAAGATCCCACGAGGTGAAGTGCTTCCTAATGACAACTTCTTCAAGAGTGTGCGAGAAAGGGATTGTCGTACGCGATACCTTTATGGTCGACGGGTTTCTTGGACGCGAGGAAACTGTCTTTCGTCGTCGAAGTTGACAAATGACTTCCATTTGCTTCACCACATTTTCACATATAATGTGTATCCACGGTGGGGTAACCGCACGGAGTGTACTCGGTTGATGGTGGACTTCCTATACAGGATTGGACATGGGGACAACTTATGCCTGCCCACGTTCGTCCTACTTCAGATAGTTTAGGTCGTTCGATCTGTTAGGAATGACCTCTCGCTCCCATTTGGCTGCCTGATATGCAAGATGGCTCGAGATGTCGGCTATAGCCTTAACATGAAAGACCTTGCGCCAGTCCGGGTCATAAGTGAGGCTACGCTTAACAACATGAAGATCATCCCTCAACAACGGCAAGCCCGACTCGACGAGTCTGGAAAAGAGTCGGATAGCGTAGGTGAGGAGAGTATTGACCTTGAGGTAGGGAACGAAGAAAGAAGCGGTGATGAGATACAGGAAGAAGAAGAAGAGGCTCAGGATACTAAGGAGAGCTCTCCTCCTGGAGCACCAGAGCCAGACGCTGCTCAGGCAGCGAGGGACGCTCGCATAGCCTAACTTGAGGAGGGTCAGGCTGCCCTACGACAAAATGTTGTCGATCTTCGGGCCTTCGTGAACAACAAGTTCAAGAAAGTAACTCGCACGTTGAAGACCATCCTGTGCTATGTACAGGACAAGGATGCCCCTCCTCCATCGCCAGACTCGGATTCCTAGCCATCCGTACTGATGTCTTGTAGTTGTTTTGGTTACCGCATTAGGCGGTTTATGTTTTCATATTGATGGATGTAGTAGTAGTTAGTAGTATGTTTTAAGTATTTGAAGTTTGGTTGTAATTAGCTCACATGCATCTTCAATCATGATTCATGTAACGCTGTTATCCATGTATTGTGACAATTTTGGTAAATGAAAAGCATGCAACTTCTTTTGCTATGATGTGTGTGGAATGCTTAAGTGATTGGGTATTGTGTTGCTATACTTCATCTTACATGCGTTGCACCTTATGTTGTATAGGGCATGTCACGGTATTATATGAGGAGCACGGCACCCCTCTTGCTCACTGACTCGATGGACCAGACTCCTTCCCGCAAAGGTGGTCCTACGGACCGAGGTTTAGGCTCAGATCAGGCTTCTGCTGGTCCTACTGGTGGACTGCCACCTTATACACCCCCGGTTCGCTAGCAGAACCGGGCATCCTCTTCGACACTGTATGAGCCACAGGCTACTCCACCTACTGATAGGTTTGAGAAGATGATGATGCTGATGCAGCAGCAGCACCAGCAGATTCTTGCGGTCTTATCATCTCACGGTGGGAGTGCGACTCCACCTTCGCCATCTACACGTCCTGCTGAGCCTACAGAGCCTTTTGCTCAGGCTGAGGATGTGCCTCCGCCCACACCTGTTGCATACCCTACGGGAGACGTGGGTGCTCGCGGTCTACTTGAGCGATTCCAGCACTTGAGGCCTCTGACTTTTACGAGTTCTCACAGACCCGAGGAGGCTGAGTACTGGTTAGACCGCATCTCGAAGATACTGAAGATGCTGCATTGTTCTGAGGTTGAACAGGTTGAGTTGGCCGCCTTCATGTTCGAAAAGGAGTCTAGCTTATGGTGAGACAGCATACTACGGACCGTCACAGTGGGATATGTGTGGACCTGGACAACATTTGAGTTCTGTTTCCACGAGAAATTTTACCCTCAGGCCTACCGACACGAGAGGGAGAATGAGTTTTTGCGCCTCAACAGGGAGGCATAACAGTTACAGAGTATGAGCATCGCTTTACTGAGTTGGGCCGCTTTGTCCCGACTATACTTGCTGATGAGCAGATGCGGATTCGATGCTTCTCTGAGGGCTTACGACTTGACATCCGGTCGAAGATATGTTGTATCCGTATATCATCTTATGCGGAGTTGATTCATATGACGATTCAGGCGGAGCAGGATGTAGACCGTTTGACACGCTCTCGTGGCCCTATGGTGCCTAGGCCACGACCAGATACGTTGAGCAGGCCTTTCCTCGGCAAGAGGCCTCGTATTGATTCGCCTCCCAGGAGCGCAACATCAGTGGTTCCGATGAGGCTCCCTAGTGTAACATCCCGAAAAATCGAGGGTCGAGTAGTAACTCAACTCTCGAGTTCCAGAACATCACTTATGCAACATAGATAATGATGATTAAATGTTGTCTGTGTTAGTACAATAAACATGAGTGAGATTCTACCAAAACAATAATTCATACTCCAAATCCATGTATAAAACGTAAGCGGAAGACTGAAAGGTGTATATAGATATATATAAAACAAAACATTCTCGATCTTCAGAGTATGAACACTAACTGAGTCACCGTATATATACATGTTAGTTCTGAATCAAAATGTCAAAATAGTATAACTGAAATTGTCAACCCTGTAGCCCCGTAGCACTGGACAGCCTATGCGAAGCCTCCAGCGAACTGCATGTAGGAGAACTCCTTCTGATCGTCATAGAAGTCGGGCTTAGTCTCCTATGCCCAGTGATACCTGCATCTGATACAGGGTCTGGTGGATGTTTTAAAACACCGTCCCGTAACATGGGAATGAGTGGCCAACTAAGTGGAACAATAAAGCATAGGTTAACATGTTATCAATTCAGTTAAGCAGTAATGATAATGCAGTACAATCAAATAATTCTAACTACTCTTATTTAATGCAAGTATGAAATGACATGATGTATGCCCTTACCAAACCACCCTCATACGACACCATCTTACGTTCGCGAATGTGTTCATCCCTCAGTGCTCCACATCTACCAGGCACATGCAGTGCGATGATGAGCATGATTATCGAGTAATTATTAGTCCATTTCAAACAGCAGTATTGGGAAACTAAGGTACCTCCCTTGTATCATTCCCAAACATGATCCATTCTAGGGTCGTCAATCCTAGTTAATCTCATAAGATGGTGTGTTTCTAGGTCACTGCAATGGCTGTCAGGGCTGTTACACACAAAGGTTACACCACTCCCCCATCACCTTTTTAACGGTTCATCACTATACAGATACAGGCCTAGTTCATACTCTATACATTGCGGCAACACTCGTCGCCTCACCGTAAATTCAGAGTATGCTCGAGGTCACTACAAAGGGTTGTCAGGGCTGTTACGCACAAAGGTTATACTACTCCCCCATCACCTTATCAATGTAGGCCGACAGCACGAATATAGTGTCCCATACCACCATAATCGGCTCACGAGTCTGGTTGCTCACTGGTCACTACTAGGAGGCACGAGGCCCCAGCGTAGGCCGACAGCTCAACCACAGTGTCCCATACCACCATGCCCGGCTCATGAGTCTTAGCGGATCGAGGTACCATGGTTAGAGGGGATTTCACTGGTAAGTTTGGTACCAGAGGTTCAAGCAGTAGCGACCAAACCTAGCTCGAGCGCACCAGAAGTTGAACGATATGAAGTGCATAAGCATTTTGTGTGGCCAACTACTATCGCCAACCGAAGTACGACTGGGGTTCGTCGAACACATCTCACGTGGCAAATGAATCTCAGCCATGAATTCAATCTCGTTACCGATTGCCTGGACTATAATCATAGCCCCAATCACATTCAATTGCAGATAGTTAAAGCAGTAATTGATCAAGGTTCAAATCATACAATCAAAGTCTGATATTATCCGTTTAGGGCTGCCAGGGCTATTGCACGCACTCGTTGCTCCACTCCCCCATCACCCATGACGGATCATACAACATAAACATGAATTTAAACATATGCATTACATAGAAAATATCATACAATCAGTTGAGCATGTTATGAAGCACAACACAAGCATGAGTTTGTACATATTCAATTCCTAATCACACAACTATCCAAGGAAATCATACACATAGTTAAAGGAGTTGAGAATCTTATCTCAACACCCTTATACATTACAATTTACAAACTACTACTCATTCAAATGTTTTAACAAACACTTAGACTACATACACCGACATACGTGACATATGTTGATCACATAGGTATAAGGCCAAATCCTTTCACTAGGGAGTTACCCCAATCATAACACGCATACACCCATGACGGATAGTCATGGCAAGCAGGAATCCAAGTTCCATATTCATTCAGTCATTTCCACAAACACTTGGGCCACACATTTTAATATAAGCAGTGTATATTGGCCGTGGCGTGATTTAGGGCAAATCCTTTCGTCAAAGGGGTATCGCCAATACAACAATCATAAATCCATGACAATTAGTCATGGCGAGCACGAATGAAAATTCTATACTCATTCGGTCATTTTCACAAACACTTAGAATACACTATTTTAACATACATAGTGTATATTAACAAAAACATGTATTAGGGCGAGTCCTTTCGTCAAACAAGTATTTTATCCATATATAATATATTAATATAGCAAATAATCATGGCAAACACATTTCTAAAATTTATACGTATACAGTACTTTCTACAAATACCTAGAGTATGTAAAATTCCACATTCTTCATCTTTAATCGAAACGGAAAACGGACAACACTTTGTACATGTGCAATTGCATGCAGATCATGAATCTATCATTATCTGACATTGAAAGCGTTGAAAACCATAACCTATACACCTAAAGTCCGCACCTTTTGTCGTAGAATCGTAACGAAGTTGATAGGTTTGTTAAGCTTTCGTATTTGGCAGATTGGTAACCTATAGGATGCTTTAGGTTGGTTATTTCATAACCTACAACTATCAAAACCCCAAAACAGATTAGGGTTAGGGTTTCTTACCTAGAAACGGGCTGGAATCGCTGGGAAACGATTAGAACGGAGTGGTGGAGCTCGTGGAGCGGCAGGGAAACATGATAGGGAGATTCTCCCACATCTCCCACACTTTCTCTCTCTTTTCTCTCTTCTGTCTCTAGGGTTTCTCTCAAATTCGTATGGCTGCAATGAGAGAGGGTTTAAGGTCCTTATATAGCCTAAAAACTCACCGAAATAGACTCCAGGTCAAAGTATACTTAGGTTATAACCAAAGTGGTCCTGTTTCAGCTCAATGGGACACTTCTGGCGGGCCCCCTTGAGCCAAAGGTTGGACTTAAGCTCACTAACACTGGATCTAAGCACTATTAAGTTTTCATTTCGGTCGGGATTGCAGATCGCAAACGGCGGACCAGTATTAGTTCAACGGTCAGTGGATCTCGATCGGAGATTCCGAGTACATGGATATGTGTATGAAATTTCTCCTAATCCGAGGGTGTAATTTGGTCTGATTCTGACTGTTTGGTTGCTTAAAACTGATCCGCAAGCGAGAGGTGCCAGATTACTATTTGAGATATTTATTTGTAAAGAAAATCAAGTGTTTTCATACTCCTCGCTCCGGACTCAAGCGAATTACACTGGGACACTATCTGGATTTGATTTTTGAGATGGTTGTTAAGCCCATCCAGGCGGTCCTAATTCCTTAATCAGACTTCCGACGCGCGGTCTAGATCTGATACGGTGTTTCGTGATGCTCCCGAGAGCAGACGGGTAATGAGATTGATCCTAGATTTCAGGGCTCCCTAGCGTCAATGATTCTACAAGTTTTGGGTCTTGCAGATTGTATTTAAAGTGATTGGTGCTAATTTCACAAGTACTCTAGTTTCACACTAGCTAATCCTCGCCTAATTTCTAAAGGATTTAGTCCTGAGTAATTTCTCTCTGAGGTGGTACCTGGGCCTTTGTAGTTTGTATATAAAGTGATCCAAGTTATACTACTTAGCTAGTTTAAGATAATGTCTAGGGTGAAAGTACTTAGAAAAACTTGAAGAACAAGGTGGTGAAGGGTGGGATTTGTGAAAGAAATGGGTTCACAAGTAATTTTAGCCTTTGGGACTGAGTTTTGACAAGTTAATAAGGTGTTAGGATCGACCCATTGCCTAAGGACGTCTAATCCCAGGTTGGTAAAAATCTAGGATGTTACACCTGGTGTGACTTGTACTTACTGTGGGAGGCCAGGACATCCTGCTGGGAGCTGCTTTGCTCGGATGAGGGATAGCGGGTTCTCTCCGCCGCAGAAGATTGATCGCCCACACCCTCAGGCTTTATCGGCTCCACCACTACGGATTGCACCTGCGCACCCATCCTTCAGACCTTCTGCACCACACTTCAGGCTGCCTCAACGGCCCATGGTACCTCAGCCAAACCGATCACAGCAGGCTCGAGTGCATGCGCTTGTAGCTGAAGCTCCTTAGACATTGATTATGGCCCTGATGGCTTTTGAGGGTACGACCAACATTGAAGGTACACCCGTCTCCTTGTTGGTGGACACTGGGTCCACTACTTTTATCATTTCATATGGGGCAGTTAAGCATCTAGCTTTACATACTACTCCCATGAAGGGAATAAGATTCACTACTGCTACTGGGACTTTTTCGGATGTCACACGGATGTGTGAGGGTTGCTCAGTAGATTTGGTTAGCAGGACAGTGTTCGTTGACCTCATTGTCACCCCACTATGGCACTACGACATTATCCTCGGTATGAACTGACTCACTAAGATGAAGGCAGAGATTGATTACGATAACCGGGTGGTAACAGCCTATGGACCTGATGGCACGGTCTTTACTTTTCCAGTGCAGGTTAGTTGGCCATGTCGTGTTGGATGTTACGCTGTTTTACTAGAGCATGTTGATGGTCCGACGTTGGGAAATATGCCCATGGTTCAGGATTTTGCAGGTGTGTTTGCGACGATTCTTGGTTTGCCTCCTCGGCGCGAGATCGACTTCACCATTGATCTTACGCCTGGTGCGACACCTATCTCATTGCCGACTTATCGTATGCCTCCATGTGAGATGAAGGAACTGCGGAAACATATTGACGAGCTGGTAGAGAAGGGCTTTATACAACCTAGTGTGTCTCCCTGGGGAGCACCTGTACTGTTTGTGAAGAAGAAAGATGGCTCACTACGGTTGTGTATTAATTACCGTAGGTTGAACCAAGTCACCGTGAAGAACAAGTATCATTTACCCAGGATAGATGATCTGTTTGATCAGTTGAAGGGGGCAAGGTATTTCTCAAAGATCGACTTGCAGTCAGGGTACCACCAGTTGCGCGTCAGAGATGAAGACGTGCAGAAGACAGCTTTCACGACCTGTTTTGGACATTACGAGTTCTTGGTGATGTCGTTCGGTCTTACGAACGCATCGGTCGTGTTCATGGACTTGATGAACGGGTATTTCGGCCATTCTTATACCGATTCGTCATCGTATTCATTGATGACATCTTGATATACTCTAGAAGTCGGGAAGAGCACGAGGAGCACCTGAGAGCGGCGTTGAAAATTTTGAGGAAGAACCAGTTGTTCGCGCAGTATAAGAAGTGCGACTTCTGGCAGGAATAAGTCAAGTTCCTGGGACATGTGGTGTCCAAGGATGGGATATCTGTGGACCTTACTAAGGTAGCCGCGGTTCAAGATTGGAAGCATCCTGGCTCGGTTACTAAGGTGAGGAGTTTTCTTGGCCTGGCAGGGTACTATCGACGCTTCATTCGGGACTTCTCGAAGATTGCCAGGCCATTGTCACAGTTGACACGTAAGGATCTAAAGTTCACCTGGAATGAGAAGGCGGAAGTAGCTTTTCAGGAGCTGAAGGACAGACTGACGTCGGCCCCTGTGCTAGTATTGCCAGAGCAAGGGGTTAAGTACACGATATACACTGACGCATCTCGCGTTGGCTTGGGTTGCGTCCTTATGCAGAAGGACAGGGTGATTGCATATGCCTCGAGACAATTAAGGAAGCACGAGGAGAATTACCCTACACACGACCTTGAGTTAGCAGCTGTCATCTTTGCATTGAAGCTCTGGAGACACTACCTCTACGGAGAGGAATTCGAGCTTTTCTGTGACCACAAGAGCCTTAAGTATATATTCACTCAACGGGACTTGAATATGAGGTAGCGCCGATGGATGGAGACCTTGAAAGACTTCAAGTTCGAGGTTTCCTACCATCCTGGCAAGGCCAACCTCGTGGCAGACGCGTTGAGTTGCAAGAAGGCTATAACATTTGCGGCTCCGCTGACGATAACAGAGTGGGATATGTTGGAGTTCGTGCGGGACTTTGAGCAAAAACTCACAGTAGAGGAGTCATTCGTAAGTGTCGCACACGTTCGGGTGCGACCACTTATTGATGACCGGATTATCGATGCCCAGAAGGGCGACAAGCGGTTGTCTGAGCTTCGAGAGTAAGTTAGTGATGATGTGGACTCCAAGTGGAGAGTTGGCACAGATGGGGGCCTATGATACCGTGGCCGCCTATGCATCCCTGACATTCACGACTTGAGACAGGAGCTTCTCGAGTCTGCTCATAATACGAAGCTTACGATGCATCCTTGTAGCACGAAAATGTATCAGGATATGAGACGGTCTTATTGGTGGGACGGCATGAAGACCCACATAGCAGAGTATGTTTCTCGTTGTCTGACGTACCAGCAGGTCAAGGCAAAACATCACCGACCTCCTGGACTGCTTCAGCCCATGCCCATAGTTGAATGGAAGTGAGACTTCATTTCCATGGATTTCATATCGGGGCTGCCGAAGACGAGGAAGGGACATGATTCCATTTGGGTGATTGTGGACCGGTTGACCAAATCGACCTATTTTCTCCCTATTAGAGTCACGAACTTTGCAGACGAGCTGGCTAGGCTGTACATCAGAGAGATGGTGCGTTTGCATGGAGTTTCCCTAGAGATCGTGTCGGATAGAGACGCGCGGTTCACGTCTATCTTCTGGACTCGTATCCAGGAAGCGATGGGTGTGAAATTAAAGTTCAGTACTGTGTTTCACCCTCAGACCGACTGGCAGACAGAGTGAGTGAACTAGATTTTGGAGGACATGTTGCGGGCCTATGTCTTGGACTTCAAGGACAGTTGGGATGACTGTCTTCCTTATACAGAGTTCGCGTACAACAACAGCTTCCAGGCGAGTATTTGCATGGCTCCATTTGAGGCCTTGTATGGTCATCCTTGCAGGGCACCGCATTGCTGGGCTGAGGTTGGTGAGCGTAGTTTGATTGACCCAGAGTTGGTACAGGCGACCTCAGAGAAGATCGACATTATCAGGCGTTGACTTCTTACAGCGCAGAGCAGGTAGAAGAGTTACGCCGATACGAGGCGGCGGCCGCTTAAGTTTGAGGTCAGAGATCATGTATTCCTCAGAGTTTACCCTATGAAGGGAGTCTTTCGGTTTGGGAAGAAGGGGAAGCTCACACAGAGGTTCATCGGTCCGTTTCAGATACTTGATCGAGTGAGTGTTGTGGCATATCGTCTCGCTTTGCCCACACAAATTGCAGCTGTACATAATGTATTTCATGTATCTATGTTGAAGAAGTACGTTCCTGATCATTCACACATTATCAGATGGGAGCAGGTACAGTTGAGTGAGGATGCTACATATGTGCTGCGCCCGACACGTATCCTTGATAGGAAGGAGCAGGTACTGTGTAGCAAAGTCATTCCACTTGTGAAGGTACTGTAGACGCATCATTCCGAAGAAGAGGCTACTTGGGAGACCGAGGCCGAGATCAAAAAGAACTACCCTCAGATTCTCGAGGAGTACGAAAAGGTACAAATTTCAAGGACGAAATTTTTGTTTAAGGGGGGTAGATTGTAACGACTTGAAAAATTCCGTACAATGGCCCGAGTACCACCTCAGGCAAAAATCACTTAGGATCAATTCCTTTAGAAATTAGACAAGGTTACCTAGTGGAAACCTAGAGTTCATACGATATCCGCACTAAACACATTAAATACGATCTGCAAGACCCAAAACTTGCAGAATCATTGACGCTATGTTACCCTACAATCTAGGATAAATCTCTCTTCGCGTTTGCTCTCGGGAATGCCTTGAAACTTCGTATTGGATCTAGACCGCACGTCGAAAGTCCGATTGTTCCGAAACTACATCGATATGACCGCCTAGTTGGACTTGACTACCAACCCGAAAATCAAGTCCTAACTATGTCCAGAAGTGTTCACCGTGAGCCTGGAGCGAAGAGTGTGAGAAACATGAAAATAATTTCAAAATAAATAAGGATTTATGAAATCTGGCATGAGACGCTTGCGGTTCAGTATTGAGCAACCTGACCGTCAGAATCAGGCCAGATTACACCCTCGGATCAGGGATATTTGCCCAAACATATCCATGTACTTGAAATTTCAGATCGAGATCCGCTGATCATTGAACTGAAACTGGTCCGCCATTTGTGATCTGGAAACCCTACTGGAACAAAAACTTAATGGTACCTAGATTCGGTACTAGTGAGCTTAAGTCCGACCGCACACTGAAAAGGGGCTGCCAGAAGTGCTCCGTTGGATCGAATCAAACTCACTTTGGTTATAACCTAAGTATACCTTGACCTTAAGTCCGTTTTGGTGACTTTTTAGCCTATATAAGGACCTTAAACCCTCTCATATCTAGCCCATACAAATTTGAGAAAACTCTAGGAGAGAGAGAGAGAGAGAGAAAAGAGAGAGAAAGTGAGAGAGTTGTGGGAGGATTCTTTCTACCCTTTTTCCTTGCTGGTACACAAGCTTCACCACTCACTTCTCATCGCTTTCCCTGCGATTTCCAGCTTCGTTTATAGGTAAGAAACCCTAACCCTAAACTGATTTGGGGTTTTAATAGTTGTACGTGATGAAATAGCTAACCTATTTCACTCTCTAGGTTGTCGAATCGCCGTATACGAAAGCTTAGCAAATCAATCACGTTCTTTACGCTTCTACGGCGTAAGGTACGGACTTTAGGTGTATAGGTTATGGTTTTCAAGGCTTTCAATGTCGGTTAATGATTTATGACTGACGTGGATGCTATTTCACATGCAAAATGTGTCGTCCGTTTCGTTATACGGGTTTACATGAACTAGGATTTAGGCTAATCTATGCAAATGTTGAAATGTTTGGAAATGTTTGAAATTTGGATTTGTGTTCAACATGTTTATTTGTCATAAATATATGGTTAGTACATGTGTGACAACTCCTTATCGAAAGGACTTGACCTAATTCACGTTATGGCAAAACTACATATATGTGACTAAGTGCGTAGCCTAAGTGTTTGTGAATATGTTTTACTAGACATGGAACTTGTATCCATGTATGCCAGGTTCATCCGTCAAAGGTGTACGCATGTGATATACGGGGTACCTCCTTAGTGAAAGAATTTGGCCTAACGCATGTGTAATCATCATACATCATGTATGATGATGTATGTAGTCTATGTGTTTGTGAAAATGTTTGAATGTGCTAGGGATTACCTAGTACACTTTGTATGAGGATTGAGATACAAATCTCGGTTGCCTAACTTGTGTGAATGATTTCCTACATGTACGTTTTATTATAAATTCGTTTGTATGTATGAACTGATTATGTGTGAAATCATGTTTGTGTTTTAATATGCTTTGATTGTAAATTTTGTTTCATAATATGCCTATGTGTTTGGAATTCTTGAACTATGGAATCCATTACGGTGGATCGTCTCACATGATTACATGATGAATGGATTGAGTTTGGGACTATGATGTAGTCCAGGCATTCGGCAACAAAACTGAATTCGTGGTTGAGATTCAGTCGCCACGAGAGATGTGTTCGACGAACCCGAGTCATACTTCGGTTGGCGATAGTGGCTGGCCACACGAAGTGCTTATGCGTTTCATATCGTTCAACTTGTTGTGCGCTCGAGCTAGCTGAGATCATCAAGCAACTCAATCTGTCTTACGTATGTTCACCATGTTTGGACACCTCTGCTTGAACCTAGGGTACCAAACTTACCAGTGAAATCCCGTTAACCATGGTACCTCGATCCGCTAAGACTCATGAGCAGGGCATGGTGGTATGGGACACCGTGGTCGAGCTGTCGGCCTACGCTGGGGTTTCGTGGTGTTGCGAGTGCGTCAGCCCGAGCATCCCCATAGTGTCTATTGAGCAACCAGACTCGTGAGCCGATTATGGTGATATGGGACACTATATTCGTGTTGTCGACCTACATTGATAAGGTGATGGAGGAGTGGTGCAACGATTGTGAGTAATAGCCCTGTCAACCCATTGTAGTGCCTCGAGCATACTCTGAATTTGCGGTGAGGCGACGAGTTTTGCCGCGGTGAATAGATTATGAACTAGGCCGGTCTCAATTTAGTGATGAACCGTTAAAAAGGTGATGGGGGAGTGGTGTAACTATTGCGTGTAACAGCCCTGACATCCTTTGCAGCGCCCTAGAACCACACTATCGTATGAGATTATTTAGGTTTAACGACCCTAGAATGGATCATGCTTGGGAATGATACAAGGGAGGTACCTTAGTTTCCCAATCCTGCTGTTTGAAATGGAATAATAACAACTCGGTAATCATACTCATCATCGCACTGCATGTGCCTGGAAGATGTAGAGCACTGAGGAATGAACGCATGCCACGGACATAAGATGGTGTGGCATGAGGGAGTATGTCGGTGAGGGCATGCATCATGAGTGCATTTCATACTTGCATTAATAAGAGTAGTTAGGATTACTTGATTGTACTGCTTTATAATTACTGCTTGACTGAATTGATAACATGTTAACCTATGATTTATTGTTCCACTGAGTTAGCTACTCACTCCCACGTTACGGGACGGTGTTGTACACACCAACCAGACTCTGTCTTAGGTGCAGATGAGGTGACGACTCAGGAGCCTAAGCCGGACTACGACGAGGACCAGGACGAGTTCTCGTATATGCAGTATTCTGGTGGCTTTGCCTAGACTGCCTGGATCGACGGGACTTACAGGGCTTACTTCTCTAGTTGTACTTTTGACATTTTGATCGTAAAACAGATACATGTATATGGTGACTCAGTTGGGTTCATACTCTGGAGATTGAGATGGTTTTGTTTCTTTTACATACAATTATATTCAGTTTCAGTCTTCCGCTTGCCTTTATACAATTGATCTGGAGTATGAATTACTATTTTGGTATAATCTCACTCATGTTTATTGCACTAACACAGACAACATTTAATCATCATTATCTATGTTTCATAAGTGATGTTTTGGAACTCGAGAGTTGAGTTGCTACTCGACCCTCGAATTTCAGGGCGTTATAATACCCTCCTATGCCAAGCTGGTACATATGTCCATGCTGACAGAGCAGGATGTAGAGCGACTGACACGCTCATGTGGCCCTATGGTTCCTAGGCCACGACCAGATATCTAGAGCAGGCCATTCCTCGGCAAGAGGCCTCGTATTGACTCTCCTCCCAGGATTGCGGCACCAATAGTTCCGATGAGGCGTCCAGGTGTGACCTGTTCTTACTGCGGGAAACCGGGTCATCCTGCAGAGAGTTGCTTTGCACGGATGAGAGACACCGGGTTTTCACCACCATCGAGGATTGATCGTTCTTGCCCTCAAGCTTTATTGGCTCCGTCCCTACGGACAGCACCTGCACATCCTTCATTCAGACCTCCTGTATCCCATTTCAGGCCGCCTCAACGGCCCATGGTTTCGCAGCCGAACCGTCAGCAGCAGGCACGCGTTCACGCACTCACAGCGGAAGAACCAGAGACATCACCTTCAACACCTATGGCCTTCGAGGTCACTGCACATGTCCAAGGTATTCTTGTCTTCTTATTGGTGGACACAGGGTCCACTACCTCTATGATCTCATGCACAGCAGTCAAGCGACTGGGTTTGGATACTGCTCCTACGAAGGGAATGAGGGTCATCACTGCCACAGGGACTTTCTCTGATGTTACTAGTATGTGTGAGGGTTGCCCGATAGACTTAGGTGGCGTGACGATACTAGTCGACCTGATCGTCATTCCCCTATTTCATTACGACGTTATTTTCGATATGGACTGGCTCACTGGGATGCGAGCATAGATCGATTGCGAGACTAGGATGGTTACAGCCCACGGACTGGAGGGCACGGCTTTTACTTTCCCTGTTCAGGTCAGTCACGTTTCCCGATTGAGATGTTACACTTCTTCACTGAAGAATATTGATGGTCCAACGCTCGTGAATACTTCCATAGTTCAGAATTTTGCGGATGTGTTTGAGACGATTCCTGGTTTGCCTCCTCGGCACGAGATCGACTTCACCATTGATCTTATGCCCGGTGCGACACCCATTTCATTACCGATGTATCGCATGCCTCCATGTGAGATGGAGGAATTGAGGAAACAAATTGATGGACTAGTAGAGAAGGGCTTCATACGACCCAGTGTGTCTCCTTGGGGAGCACCTGTGTTGTTTGTCAAGAAGAAAGACGGGTCGTTGCGGTTATGTATTGATTACCACAGGTTGAACCAGTTGAACGTGAAGAACAAATATCCTTTGCCAGGATAGACGACCTGTTTGATCAGTTGAAGGGGGCAAAGTATTTTTTGAAGATCGATTTACAGTCAGGGTATCATCAGTTGCGCGTCAGGGATGAAGACGTGCAGAAGACGACTTTCAGGACCTGTTTTGGGCAATACGAGTTCCTTGTGATGTCGTTCAGTCTTACGAACGCACCGGCCGTGTTCATGGACTTGATGAACTGGGTATTTCGGCCATTTCTATACCGATTCGTCATCGTATTTATAGATGACATCCTGATATACTCAACGAGTCGGGAAGAGCACGAGGAACACTTACAGGCGGTCCTAGATACTCTGAGGAAGAACCAGTTGTTCACGCAGTATAAAAAATGTGACTTCTGGTAGGAGGAAGTCAAGTTCCTGGGACATGTGGTGTCCAAGGAAGGGATAGCAGTGGACCTGGCTAAGGTAGCCGCCGTTCAAGACTAGAAGCAGCCTGGTTCGGTTATTGAGGTGAGGAGTTTTCTGGGCCTGGCAGGCTATTACCGACGATTCATCCAGGACTTCTCAAAGATAGCCAGACCGTTGTCACAGTTGACACGAAAGGATCTGAAGCTCTGGAGACATTACCTCTACGGAGAGGAGTTCGAACTTTTCTGCGACCACAAGAGGCTTAAGTATATATTCACTCAGCGGGACTTGAACATGAGGCAGCGCCGATGGATGGAGACCTTGAAGGACTTCAAGTTCGAGGTTTCCTACCATCCTGGCAAGGCCAACCTTATGGCAGACATGTTGAGTCGCAAGAAGGCTATAGCATTTGCGGCTCCGCTAATGATAGCAGAGTGGGATATGTTGGAGTTCATGCTGGACTTCGAGCAGAAACTCACAGTGGAGGAGCCATTCGAGAGTGTCTTACACGTTCGGGTGCGGCCACTTATTGATGATCGGATTATCGGGGCCCAGAAGGGCGACGAGCGGTTGTCTGAGCTTCGAGAGCAAGCTAGCAATGATGTGGACTCTGAGTGGAGAGTTGGCACAGATGGGGGCATACGATACCGTGGCCGCCTATGCATCCCAGATATTCAGGACTTGAGACAGGAGCTTCTCGAGACTACCCATAGATCGAAGCTTGCGATGCATCCTGATAGCACGAAGATGTATCAGGATATGAAGCGGTCATATTGGTGGGATAATAAGAAGGTTCATATAGCCGAGTATGTTTCCCATTGTCTCACGTGTCAGCAGGTTAAGGCTGAACATCGCCGACCTCCTTGACTACTTCAGCCCATGCCCATAGCTGAATGGAAGTGGGACTTCATCTCTATGGACTTCATCTCCGGGCTACCGAAGACGAGAAAGGGTTATGACTCTATTTGGGTGATCGGGGACCAGTTGACCAAATCGGCTCATTTTCTCCCTATCAGAGTGACGAACTCTGCAGACGACTTGGCTAGGTTGTACATCAAAGAAATAGTGCCTCTGCATGGAGTTCCCTTGGAGATCGTGTTGGACCGCGACACGTGATTCACGTCTATCTTCTGGACTCCTATCCAGGAAGTGATGGTGTGAAGTTGAAATTCAGTACCGCATTCCACCCACAGACCGATGGGCAGACGGAGCGGGTGAATCAGATTTTGGAGGATATGTTGCAGGCTTCTGTTTTGGATTTCAAGGACAGTTGGGATAACTGTCTCCCGTATGCAGAGTTCGCCTACAATAACAGTTTTCAGGCAAGTATTGACATGACTCCTTACAAGGCCTTGTATATGCGCCCTTGCCGAGCACCGCATTACTGGGCAGAGGTTGGCGAACGCAGTTTGATTGGCCTAGAGTTAGTACAGGCAACCTCAGAGAAGATCTATATTATCAGGCGTCAACTTCTTACAGCACAGAGCAGACAGAAGAGTTATGCCGATACGAGGCGGCGACCGCTTGAGTTCGAGGTTGGAGATCACGTATTCCTCAGAGTTTCCCTTATGAAGGGAGTCCTTCGGTTTGGGAAGAAGGGGAAACTTACACCGCGGTTTATTGGTCCATTCCAGATATTAGACCGAGTGGGTGTGGTGACATACCGTCTTGCTTTGCCCACTCCACTTGCGGGTGTGCATAACATATTTCATGTATCCATGCTAAAGAAGTACGTTCCTGATCCTTCCCATATCATCAAATGAGAGCAAGTGCAGTTCAGTAAGGACGCTACGTATGTACTGCATCCGACACGTATCCTAGACAGGAAGGAGCAGGTGTTGCGCAGTAAGGTGATTCCACTCGTAAAGGTACTGTGGACGCATCATACAGAGGAGGAAGCTACGTGGGAGACAGAAGCCGAGGTCAGAAAGAACTACCCTCAGCTTCTCGAGGAGTACGAAAAGGTACTAATTTCGAGGATAAAATTTTCTTTAAGGGGAGTAGATTGTAACAAATCGAAAAATCCCGTACAAAGACCCGAGTACCACCTCAGGCAGAAATCACTCCGGACCAAATCCTTTAGAAATTAGACGAGGATTAACTAGTGTTAAACTAGATTACATACGAAATCCATACTAATCACTTTAAATACGATCTGCAAGACCCAAAACTTGTAGAATCATTGACGCCAGGTTACCCTAAAATCTAGGATCAATCTCATTACCCAGCTGCTCTCGGGAGCACATTGAAACTCCGTATCAGATCTGGACCGCACATCGAAAGTCCGAATAATACGAAGTTATACAATTAGGACCGCCTTGGTGGGCTTGACAACCATCTCGAAAATCAAAACCAGATAGTGTCCCAGGGCTATTCGCTTGAGCCCGGAGCGAGGAGTGTGAGAAAACATGGTTTTCTTTAGAAATTAAATCGAATTTAAGTAATCTGAGACTTGTCGCTTACGGGCCAAATATAAGCAATCAGACCATCAGAATCTGACCCAAATACACCCTTGGATCAGGGAACATTTTCCATACATGTCCGTGTACTTGTAACCCTCATCGAGTTTCAGTGACCGTTGAACTAAAATTGGTCCGCCACGTGTGATCTAGGAACCCGACTAGAATGAAAACTTAACTCGACCTAGATCCAAGGTCGGTGAGCTTAAGTCCGACCTTTGGCTCAAGGGGGGGCTCCAAAAGTGCTCCGTTGAGATGGAACAGTCCGTATTTGGACATAACCTAAGTATACCATAGCCCTAAGTCTAATTTAGTGAGTTTTAAGCCTATGTAAGGACCTTAAACCCTCTCTCATTCAGCCCATACGAATTTGAGAGAACCCTAGGAGAGAGAAGAGAGAAAAGAGAGAGAAAGTGTGAGAAGGGTGAGAGATTCTTCCTGATACTTTGCCTTGCTATCCTACGTGCTTAACCATCACGATCTAATCGCTTTTCCGGCAATTCTGGCTTCGTTCGTAGGTAAGAAAAACCTAACCCTAATCTGTTCTAAGGTTTCCAATGTTGCAAGTAGCGAAATAGTTGACTCAACTCGTGATTTAGGTCATCATATCAACCTCGACGAAGACTTAGCACTTCTGTCAACTTCGTTACGCTTCTACGGCGTAAGGTGCGGACTATAGACGTATAGGTTATGGTTTTCAAAGCTTTCAATGTTAGATAATGATAGATTCATGATCTGGATGTTATTTCACATGCAAAATGCACTGTTCATTTTGCGATTCGTTTACGTGTGCAAATTATGGCATTTAGTGTATTCGGTATAATTGTAGAAAATACAGTATACGTACAATATATGAAAGTGTGTTTGCCATGATTAATTACTATGTGTATATGCTATATATGTGTGTAACACTTTCTCGGCGAAAGGATTCGCCCTAATACATGTTTTGGCTAATATACGTTAGGTATGTTAAATAAGTGTAGTCTAAGTGTTTGTGAAAATGCTTGTATGAGTAAGTACTTAAGAGATAGTGCTTTAGGTAGGTGTTGAGAAAGGATTCTCAAATACCTTAGAGATGTGTATGATTTCCTCCATGCAAGTTGTTTAATCTAATCGCTTACTTATGAAATGTATGTGTTGTATTTCCTGCTTACATTGTACTTTATAACATGCTTGTTAACATGTTTGAATTACTTGTTACTTATGCTTTGACTACTATACATGCTTTCTGGTTGTGGATTGAATGTGATTGGGGCTAAGTTATAGTCCAGGCAATCGGTAACAGGCTTGAAGTCGTGGTTGAGATTCATTCGCTACGTAGGGCGTGTTTGACGAACCCGAGTCGTGTGTTGGTCGTCGGCAGTGGTTAGGCCACACGAAGTGCTTATGCACTTCATGTTGATCGATGCAATGTACGCTCGTATTAGTCGAGCTCGTCAAGTAACCCTATCTGCCGATGTATGTTCACCATGTATGGACGCCTCTGTTTGAACCAAGGTACCCAACTCACCAGTGAATCCCGCTTAACCTTGGTACCTTGATCCGCTAAAACTCATGAGCCGGGCATGCTGGTATGAGACACCATGGTTGAGCTGTCGGCCTACGTTGGGATGATGTGTCTCCCCATAGTGACCAGTGAGCAACCCAGACTCGTGAGCCGAATACGGTGGTATGGGACACTGTATTCGAGTTGTCGGCCTACACTGATAAGGTAATGGGTGAGCGGTGTAACGATTGCGTGTAACAGCCCTGACAGCCCTTTGTAGTGACCTCGAGCATACTTTAAATTTGCGGTGAGGCAACGAGTCTTCCCGTAGTAAACAGAGTATAAACTAGGCCTGTATTGATAAGGTGATTGGGGAGCGGCGCAATGAGTGCGTGTAACATCCCTGACGGCCCTTTACAGCGACCTAGAACCGCATCATCGTATGAGATTACCTAGGACTGACGTCCCTAGAATGGATCATTGTTTGGGAATGATTTAAGGGAGGTACCTTAGTTTCCCAATACTGCTGTATGAAAAGGACTAATAACAACTCGGTAATCATGCTCATAACATAGCACTGCATGTGCCTAGCGTTATGGTGCATTGAGGGATGAACGCATGCCACGGAAGTAAGATGGTGTCGCATAAGGGAGCATTGGCGAGGGCATGCATCATGACTGCATTTCATACTTGCATTAATAAGAGTATTTAGGAGTGTTTGATTGTATTGCTTTATCATTACTGCTTGACTGAATTGATAACATGTTAACCTATGCTTTATCGTTCCACTGATTTACCTACTCACTCCCACGTTACGGGACGGTGTTCTGGATACCCACCAGACTCTGTCTTAGATGCAGGTATCGACGAGACGTAGGAGGCTGTGCCTGATTACTACGATAATCAGGACGAGTTCTCCTACATGCAGTTCTCTGGAGGCTTCGCTTAGGCCATTCAGATGACGGGGCTACAGGGTTTACCATTATAGTTGTACCACTTTTTTTGGCATTTTGATTTTGAAACTAATACATGTATATGGTGAATCAATAAGGTGTTTATACTCTGGAGACCGATTGTGGCCATTTCTGGCTCTATATACATTTATATACATCTTTCAGTCTTCCGCTTGCATTTTATAACTTGATTTGGAGTATGAATTACTGTTTTGGTATAATCCCACTCATGATTAATGCATTAACACAAACAACATTCAGTTATAAGCATTTATGTTGCATAAGTGATGTTTTGGAACTCGGGTGTTGAGTTGCTACTCGACCCCGGATTTTCAGGGCGTTACAAACAACCTAGAGGAAGTTCTTAACTGAAGAAAGAATTATGGGCAAAGGAGAGGGACCATCTGTCTCACGACCACCCATCTTTAATGGAACAAACTATGCATACTGGAAGGCTAAAATGATATATTTTCTTTAGGCCTTAGATGATGATGTATGGGAGATTGTTGAAAATGGATATACTGTACCAACAGAACAAATTGTTCTCGAGGATGGCACAATAATCACCAAACTAAAACCAAAGGGCAAATGGACCCAGTATGACAAAGAGATGAGGATGTGTGAAGCCAAAGCCATGAATGCAATTTGCTGCGGAGTTTCACAAGAAGTATTTCATTTGATAAGTATGTGTGCAAACTCCAAGGCAGCATGGGAGTTATTAGAAACTACCCACGAAGGAACCAACACGGTATAAATGTTAAGGCTTCAACTCCTAACATCTCAATTTAAACAAATAAAGATGGAAGAAGATGAGACGTTCATGGAGTTTTTCATAAGATTAAATGGTATATGAAACTCTATGGGAGGACTTGGGAAAGAATTCCGGTACCCAAAATATGTAGGAAAATTCTGAGATCCCTACCGAACGTTTTAACTCCAAGGTCACTACAATTGAAGAATGTAGAAATATAGAAGAGATGAAGGTAGAAGAACTAGTAGGTTCCCTACAAACCTTTGAATTATACTTCAAACCTTCTACAAAAACTAAGAACAATGCCCTCAAAATAACCAAAGACATGAATATAATAAAGGAAGAAGAAAATGAAGATGAAGATGTTGACATGGAGGTAGCTTTGTTGGCTCAATGGTTGTTGGAGCATAAAAATGATCGAAGGAAGATTGAAAAATAGCACAGTTGTGCAGACTGGGAGTTGTGCGAACTCTCGGTTGCGCGGGTGGTAGGGTGCGCGAGCAGCAAGTTGCACTGATACATGAGTTGCGCGGGTCCGCGTAACTCGTCATGGGTGCGCGGGTTTGCGCTATTCTCTTCAGATAAGGCTGGACCAAAAAGTGTGAAGTGGGGTCCACAACTCGGAATTCGAGGACCCGCACATGTGAAGGCCTACAAATGTAACATCCCGGATTTTTGCCAACCTGGGATTAGACGTCCTTAGGCAATGGGTCGACCCCAACACCGTATTAACTTGTCAGAACTCAATCCCAAAGTCTAAAACCGCTTTTGAACCCATTTCCTTTACAAATCCCACCCTTCACCACCTTGTTCTTTCAATTTTTCTAAGTACTTTCACCCTAGACACTATCTTAAACTAGCTAAGTAGTATAACTTGGATCACTTTATATACAAACTACAAAGGCCCAGGTATCACCTTAGACAGAAATTACTCAGGACTAAATCCTTTAGAAATTAGGCGAGAATTAGCCAGTGTTAAACTAGAGTACCTGTCAAATTATAACCAATCACTTTAAATATGATCTGCAAGACCTAAAACTTGTAGAATCATTGACGCTAGGTTACCCTAAAATCTAGGATCAATCTCATTACACAGTTGCTCTCGGAAGCATCTCGAAACTCCATATCAGATCTGGACCGCACGTGAGAAGTCTGATTTACACGAAGTTAAGGAATTAGGACCGTCTTGCTGGGCTTGACAACCATCTCGAAAATTAAATCCAGATAGTGTCCCAGCGCTATTCGCTTGAGCTTGGAGCGAAGAGTGTGAGAAATGTGAAAATAATTCTAAATTAAATCCAAAATAAATAAATCTGGCATGTGACACTTGCGGTTCAGTATTAAGCAACCTGACCATCAGAATCAGACCAAACTACACCCTTGGATCAGGGATATTTCCCCAAACATATCCGTGTACTCGGAATTTCTGATCGAGATCCACTGACTGTTGAACTGAAACTAGTCCGCCATTTGTGATCTGAGTATCAGACTGAAATGAAAACTTAGCCAAACCTAAATCCAATGTCAGTGAGCTTAAGTCCGACCTTTGGCTCAAGGGGGCCCGCCAGAAGTGCTCCGTTGAGACAGAACAAGGCCACTTTGGCTATAACCCAAGTATACCTTGACCTGGAGTTTATTTTGGTAATGTTCTAGCCTATATAAGGACCTCAAAACCTCTCTCATTCAGCCCATACGAATTTGGGAGAAAAGCTAGGAGAGAGAAGAGAGAAAAGAGAGAGAAAGTGTGATAGAAGTGGGGGCATCTCCCTGCCATGCTTCCCTGCCTCTACACAAGCTTAACCACGCAAGTCTAATCGCTTTCCCGGCGATTCCGACTTCGTTTCTAGGTAAGAAACCCTAACCCTAATCTGTTTTGGGGTTTTGATAGTTGTAGGTTATGAAATAGCTAACCTATTTCGTTCTATAGGTTACCAAACTGCCTTATATGAAAGCCTAGCAAATCTATCGGGTTCTCTCCGATTCTACGACAAAATGTGCGGACTTTAGGTGTATAGGTTATGGTTTTCAACGCTTTCAATGTCAGATAATGATAGATTCATGATCTGCATGCAATTGCACGTGTACAAAGTGTTGTCTGTTTTCCATTTCGATTAAAGATGAAGAATATGGAAGTTTGTATACTCTAGGTATTTGTAGAAAGTACCGTATACGTATAAATTTTGAAAATGTGTTTGCCATGATTATTTGCTGTATTGATATATTATATATGGATAAAATACTTGTTTGGCGAAAGGACTCGCCCTAATACATGTTTTGCTAATGCACACTATGTATGTTGAAAAGAGTGTATTCTAAGTGTTTGTGAAAATGACTGAATGAGTATAAAATTCTCATTCATGCTCACCATGACTAATTGTCATGGATATATGATTATTGTATTGGCGATACCCCTTTGGCGAAAGGATTTGCCCTAAATCACGCTACGGCCAATATACACTACATATATTAAAATGTGTGGCCCAAGTGTTTGTGGAAATGACTGAATGAATATGGAACTTGGATTCCTGCTTGCCATGACTATCCGTCGTGGGTGCTCGCGTGTTATCCATGGGGCAGCTCCCTAGTGAAAGGATTTGGTCTTATACCTATGTGATCAACATACGTCATGTATGTTGATGTATGTAGTTTAAAGTGTTTGTTGAAATGTCTGAATGAGTAGTAGTTAGTAAATTGTAATGTATAAGGGTGTTAAGATATGATTCTCAACTTCTTTAACTATGTGTATGATTTCTTTAGATATCTGAGTGATTAGGAATTGAATATGTACAAACTCATGCTTATGTTGTACTTCCTAACATGCTCAATTGATTGTATGATTTTATGCGTGTAATGCATATGTTTAAATTCATGTTTATATTGTATTCCATATGAGCCGTGAAGGGTGATGGGGGAGTGGTGTAACGAGTGCGTGCAACAGCCCTGACAGCCCTAAGCGGACATTATCAGACTTTGATTATATGATTTGAATCTTGATCCATTACTGCTTTAAATATCTGCAATTGAATGTGATTGAGGCTATTGTATAGTCCAGGCAATCGGCAACGAAACTGAATTCGTGGTTGAGATTCAATCGCCACGAAAGAGGTGTTTGACGAACCCGAGTCGTACTTCGGTTGGCGATAGTGGCTAGCCACACGAAGTGCTTATGCGCTTCATATCATTCAACTTGTTGTGCGCTCGGGCTAGCCGAGCTCGTCAAACAACCCGATATGTATTATGTATGTTCATCATGTTTGACGCTACTGCTTGAACCTAGGGTACCAAACTTACCAGTGAAATCCCGTTAACCATGGTACCTCGATCCGCTAAGACTCATGAGCCGGGCATGGTGGTATGGGACACTGTGGTCGAGCTGTCGGCCTATGCTGGGTCCACGTGCCTCCCCGTAGTGACCTTTGAGCAATCAGACTCGTGAGCCGAATACGGTGGTATGGGACACTGTATTCGAGCTGTCGACACCTACGGCGAGAGCCGAATATGGTGAGACTTGTATTCGTGTTGACGGACGACGAGCCCTTTGTAGTGTCTTCGAGTATACTCTAAAATTTGTGATTGACGATGAGCCCTTCGCAGCAACGGGAGCATGAGTTGAGCCGAGTATGGTGAGACCTGTATTCGAGCTGATGGTCAACAATTGAGCCGAATACGGTGAGATCTGTATCCGTGCTGACAGGTGACAGCCCTTTGTGATGCCTTCGCGATGCCTCTCAAACCATAATATCATATGAGACTAACTAGAAGTGACGACCCTAGACAGGATCCTTGTTTGGGAATGATACAAGGGAGGTACCTTAGTTTCCCAATACTGCTGTTTGAAATGGACTAATAACAACTCGGTAATCATGCTCATCATCGCATTGCATGTGCTTGGAAGATGTGGAGCACTGAGGAATGCAGGCATGCTGCGAACGTAAGATGGTGTCGCATGAGGGAGTGTGTGGTGAGGGCATACATCATGACTGCATTCATACTTGCATTAATAGGAGTATTTAGAATTGTTTGATTGTATTGGTTTATCATTACTGCTTGACTGAGTTGATAACATGTTAACCTATGCTTTATTGTTCCACTGAGTTGATCACTCACTACCACGTTACGGGACGGTGTTCCGAACACCCACCAGACTTTGTCTGATTGCAGATGGTGACGCTACTTCTGAGGCGAAGCCGGACCTTTATGATGACAATGATGCTTGTTCGTATATGCTGTATGCTGACAGCTTCAAGTGAGCCGTGTCTTGATCGACGGGATTACAGGGATGTTGAATAGATCACACTACACCTTTGGTATAATTTGAAATGGTACTTGTAATTCTTTAACCTGGTAACCTTATCACACTCTGGAGACTTACCATAGTTTTTATATTTTATATATCTATCACAGTCTTCCGCTTGCAATTTAACTGTCTCTGGAGTATGATATGTTGTTTTGGCTTAATCTCACTCATGTTCAATGCACTAATACAGACAACATTCAATCATCATTCATTTTGTTGCGTAAGTGATGCGTTGGAACTTGGGAGTTGAGTTTATGCTCGACCCTCGATTTTCAGGGCATTACAAGATGGTATCAGAGCATGATTTGGATTAAACCGGACCTGGGTTATGGTCACACGACGCACTCTGAAGCACTTTGACTTAGGAGGGACAGATGAAACGTAGAAACAGTCGTAGGTGTCCCAGTTTCGCCACTCAGCGAAGTGCACTAAAATTGGTCGTTTGTTTGAGTCCGTACTCAATCGTGATCGCCCGAAACGATCCTGAATCACTTCTAGACGGTCAGTCGACGGGTTTGAGTCGTTCCCTAGAAATGAATGTCCTTAGGTTGTGGGTCAACCACAACACTAAAGCCTAAAACCCCTTTTTATCCAATTCCTTCAAAATCTCTCCTTCCACCACTTCATTCTTCAATTTTTTCTAAGTCCTTTCATATCAGATATAAATTCTAATGTATAAATGATGAAGAATAATTCTTAAACAAAAAGTTACTATAAATAGTAAATATATGTATAAATTGGACTTTTGACCATCAAATTTTGGAATCTAACCAAATAAATGGGTTAGTTGGATAGATTATCTCCTCCTACCCCAAAATCATATGCCACACGTCACATAAACTCATTCTGGTTTGCAAATTACCCCTGAAAATGCCTCAAATGGAGTCGGGGGCCACACTCGCAATCGGAGGGACCCGGGACAGACCTGGGGTGCCATTGACACCTTAGGAGGGTGGTGAACACCGCCCTACCGAGGCAGCACTGCGGTTGGTCCGGTGGACCGCGGTGGAACCGTGGTCACCGCGGTCAGGTTGGGCCAGGCTGGTCGGGCCGGGTCTGGTCATGGTCGGCCCGACCCCTAGGCACGTGTGGTGGGTGCGGAATTGTTGTGGGACCCCTATTTTAGGTCTATTTGCCCCCATTTTTCTCATTTCACCCTTTAAGCCCCCTTTTCCCTTTTCAACTTGTTGTTTTCCCTCTCAAGCCTTCCCTCTAATCACTCATTTCATCATTTCCTGCCCAACTCATCCTCCTCCAACGTTTACAACATAACCTACCCCCTACCCTCTCCATTCTCTCTCATTTGAGCACTTACATGCCCCATTTGGAGCTCAAATTCGAGTAAGCTCTCAACCCATCCCTGTCAGTTGGGGCCTTTACAATCTCTGTTGAGGCTCAAGTTAGTGGGGAACCAGAGAAATCAGCCCTTTTTTCCCCCCTTTTTCTTCACTTTTCCATAGCCTTCACAACCTCCAAATGATGAGACATTTGGGGTCCGTTCGATCAACTACATTAAGTGAGATTAGGTGAATGGAATTGTAAAAGTAATAATAAATATACGTGTAAGGTATGGTCCCCAGATTGAGTGTATCCCATAGTTTCCAACACCATGTTTGGAATGTATGCAATTAAAGGTAAATTCCGAGATTTCCTTTCAAATTTCACTTAAAAATTCATTATCCTGGGATTTGGAAATCCCATCTCACACTTTCCAACACAAGGCTCATTTTCCAAAGCCTATAAAATTAATCCCCACCCACCCTCCTACAAACCATGCCACTCCTAATCCTGAGGAGGGATTAGCATTGCAAGCCCATTAAATACAACTTAAGACCACTGGCCAAATAGCCCTTGGAGTTTTGGACCTAGAGTGGGCACTCCTAGATTTTGCAAATAAATTTAGCAGTATAGAAAACCTAACAAATTAATAATGTGAACCCTAGGACCTTCTTAGCTAGTATGATCATGTGTGTAGTGCTCAAGCGTAGTTACATTCAAGTTCGGGCAACTCAATTCCAATCAGACAACGTTTGACCCTAAGTGGTAAAACAATTTCTTATATTAGAAAGGGTATAAAATCATCTAGTGTATTACAACCAGTGGATTACCGCTACTCCTACATTAAGACTAGACTACTGGTTAGGCTAAGGAAAGTAAAAGACTAATTAATTAGGCTAAGCCAATTGAATGATAGACCTAGTTAGTCGGCTTAAGTCAGTTGGAGCGAGGACCCATTCCTTCGTTGAATCCCCCTAATACTCATAGGCTTCTTTAATAACTCCTAGGAAGGGTGTTTGATTAGTAACTATACACGTTCAGTATCCCTTAGATTTAATGTTAGGACAAATCAATATGACCCTTAGACTTGCCTTCCCAAAGACTTATTACCATCGAGAACACGGAGTAGAGAACTAAATATATAAGCTAGGTATTCGCGGTTTGAATTGAATTCTCAATCCTGGTAGTTACCAATGAACTCTATGCTTTGATCAAGCAGAGGGTCAAGATCAACTAGGATTCAGAACTGATATGACAATTTTCTGTCCTGGCTTGGCAGAAGGTCCATGTATCCGGCTCAGACCCACTACACAACTTTCCTTTCGTGTTGGCTCGACCACTTATAACCAAAAGTTTATAACTTCGTCTTTGAGAAGTGTAAGAATATATAGCCAATAGAGATTTTTCCTTTTAGGCCCAAGGAATTTTCCAAATGGGCAACAGATAGTTAGGAATTAGGTCCCTAGTTTGTCGTTAACCTATTCTGTCCAAATACCTTTTGTACTAATAATGTATAAATTATCTTATTGTAATAAACTAGACAGGAATAAAGAGGGTAAGTTGAGATCGTACTAAAAGTCCTTAGTAGAATTAGGCAGCTTGCCACAAACTCACATCCGTCCTTGAAATCTACTACAACACCCATTAGTGATAGCTCCTTTCTATAATCCTAGGTACCAAGACCGACGTATTGGGAGATCGTATCGCATTTCATGTCAAGGATAGGTCCTAGATTACACCTTGTTCCGACATACGGATCAGGACATAGATCTTGAACCCTAGAGGTAGAAATAAATTTTTAAGGGGGGTAGAACATTATGAGCCCAATCTAGTTGGGTCGACTAATACACCTCTTTGATTGGGTAGCGCAGCGGAAACGTGTTGGACCCTTGCCCCACTGGCCCAGGATCGAATGGAATTGATCCAGACTGTACGTAAAGATAGGTCACTAACTAGGATCTGAATCTTCCTTAGAATGTAAAGCAATTAGGGTTCAAGTATTAAACCAATTCGTATTAAAGAAAGGGCCTAATAATGAGTACAAGTTTAACTACTACCTTAGACATGAATTAAGATGAGGACTCTCTTAGACTAAGACCTAAAGGGCAACCTTAGAAATAGACAATTTGAGCCTTTCAATGATAGACATTCCCTATGGTTTTAGAATGATCGGACTATGGAGTTATTGAAATATAAACTGCGAAACATTCGCGGCTTGACCCAATTCTCAATCCTGGGCTACTACCAATGGACTCTCTGCTGACGAGCAGACGACCAGGATCTACCAGAACTAGGAAGGGATACGATGAGCCTTCTACCCTGGTCAGGTAGATGATCAATGTATCGAGATCAAGCCCACTATAACCGTCTCTCCGTGTTGGTCAACATTGAAAATAACTATCTTACTCTAAATTGTTGGGAATTCTCGTCAAGACTCCAAATAAGTAAAGAAATAAATTGTAGCAAACCATCAGGGTATGAGAAATGGATAAAGAAATAAGTTTTAAGGGGGGTAGACTAAAATGAACCAGGCTAGTATATACCTACCACGCGTAGGAACTCAAAATCAATAAAACTTAGGCAACAGAAATAATTAAATCTTTCCCTATTACCCTTAGGTAATTTCGGGGATGAAATTTTGTTTTAAGGGGGGTAGATTGTAACATCCCGGATTTTTGCCAACCTGGGATTAGACGTCCTTAGGCAATGGGTCGATCCTAACACCTTATTAACTTGTCAGAACTCAATCCCAAAGTCTAAAACCACTTTTGAACCCATTTCCTTCACAAATCCCACCCTTCACCACCTTGTTCTTTCAATTTTTCTAAGTACTTTCACCTTAGACATTATCTTAAACTAGCTAAGTAGTATAACTTGGATCACTTTATATACAAACTACAAAGGCCCAGGTATCACCTCAGACAGAAATTACTCAGGACTAAATCCTTTAGAAATTAAGCGAGAATTAGCCAGTGTTAAACTAGAGTACCTGTGAAATTATCACCAATCACTTTAAATACGATCTGCAAGACCCAAAACTTGTAGAATCATTGACGCTAGGTTACCCTAAAATCTAGGATCAATCTCATTACCCGGTTGCTCTCGGGAGCATCTCGAAACTCCATATCAGATCTGGACCGTACGTCGGAAGTCCGATTTACACGAAGTTAAGGAATTAGGACCGCCTTGCTGGGCTTGACAACCATCTCAGAAATTAAATCCAGATAGTGTCCCAGCGCTATTCACTTGAGCTCGGAGCGGGGAGTGTGAGAAATGTGAAAATAATTCTAAATTAAATCCAAAATAAATAAATCTGGCATGTGACGCTTGTGGTTCAGTATTAAGCAACTTGACCGTCAGAATCAGACTAAACTACACCCTCAGATTAGGGATATTTCCCCAAACATATCCATGTACTCGGAATTTCTGATCGAGATCCGCTGACCGTTGAACTGAAACTAGTCCGCCATTTGTGATCTGGGTATCCGACTGAAACGAAAACTTAGCCAAACCTAGATCCAATGTCAGTGAGCTTAAGTCCGACCTTTGGCTCAAGGGGGCCCGCCAGAAGTGCTCCGTTGAGACAGAACAGGGCCACTTTGGCTATAACCCAAGTATACCTTAACCTAGAGTCTATTTTGGTAATGTTCTAGCTTATATAAGGACCTTAAAACCTCTCTCATTCAGCCCATACGAATTTAGGAGAAAAGCTAGGAGAGAGAAGAGAGAAAAGAGAGAGAAAGTGTGAGAGAAGTGGGGGCATCTCCCTGCCATGCTTCCCTGCCGCTACACAAGCTTAACCACGCAAGTCTAATCGCTTTCCCGGCGATTCCGACTTCGGTTCTAGGTAAGAAACCCTAACCATAATTTGTTTTTGGGTTTTAATAGTTGTAAGTTATGAAATAGCTAACCTATTTCGTTCTATAGGTTACCAAACTGCCGTATACGAAAGCCTAGCAAATCTATCGGGTTCTCTCCGATTCTACGACAAAAGGTGCGAACTTTAGGTGTATAGGTTATGGTTTTCAACGCTTTCAATGTCAGATAATGATAGATTCATGATCTGCATGCAATTGCACATGTATAAAGTGTTGTCTGTTTTCCGTTTCGATTAAAGACGAAGAATATCAAATTTTACATACTCAAAGTATTTGTAGAAAGTACTGTATACGTATAAATTTTGGAAATGTGTTTCCCATGATTATTTGCTGTATTGATATATTATATATGGATAAAATACTTGTTTGGCGAAAGGACTCGCCCTAACACATGTTTTGCTAATGCACACTATGTATGTTGAAAAGAGTGTACTCTAAGTGTTTGTGAAAATGACTGAATGAGTATAGAATTCTCATTCGTGCTCGCCATGACTAACTGTCATGGATGTATGATTATTGTATTGACGATACCTCTTTGGTGAAAGGATTTGCCCTAAATAATGCCACGGCCAATATACACTACATATACTAAAATGTGTGGTCCAAGTGTTTGTGGAAATGACTAAATTAATATGGAACTTGGATTCCTGCTTGCCATGACTATCCGTCGTGGGTGCTCGCGTGTTATCCATGGGGCAGCTCCCTAGTGAAAGGATTTGGCCTTATACCTATGTGATCAACATACGTCATGTATGTTGATGTATGTAGTTTAAAGTGTTTGTTGAAATGTCTCAATGAGTAGTAGTTAGTAAATTGTAATGTATAAGGGTGTTGAGATATGATTCTCAACTTCTTTAACTATGTGTATGATTTCTTTAGATATCTGAGTGATTAGGAATTGAATATGTACAAACTCATGCTTATGTTGTACTTCATAACATGCTCAATTGATTGTATGATTTTATGTGTGTAATGCATATGTTTAAATTCATGTTTATGTTGTATTCCATAAGAGCCGTGAAGGGTGATGGGGGAGTGGTGTAACGAGTGCGTGCAATAGCCCTGGCAGCCCTAAGCGGATATTATCAGACTTTGATTGTATGATTTGAATCTTGATCCATTACTGCTTTAACTATCTGCAATTGAATGTGATTGGGGCTATTGTATAGTCCAGGCAATCGACAACAAAACTGAATTCGTGGTTGAGATTCAGTCCCCACGAGAGATGTGTTCGACGAACCTGAGTCGTACTTCGGTTGGAGATTGTGGCTGGCCACACGAAGTGCTTATGCACTTCATATCATTCAACTTGTTGTGCGCTCGAGCTAGCCGAGCTCGTCAGGCAACCTGATCTGTCTTATGTATGTTCACCATGTTTGGACGCTACTGCTTGAACCTAGGGTACCAAACTTACCAGTGAAATCCCGGTAACCATGGTACCTCGATCCGCTAAGACTCATGAGCCAGGCATGGTGGTATGGGACACTGTGGTCGACCTGTCGGCCTACGCTGGGTCCACGTGCCTCCCCGTAGTGACCATTGAGTAACCAGACTCGTGAGCCAAATACGGTGGTATGAGACACTGTATTCGAGCTGTCGACACCTACGGCGAGAGCCGAATACGGTGAGACCTGTATTCGTGCTGACGGACGACGAGCCCTTTGTAGTGTCTTCGAGTATACTCCAAAATTTGTGATTGGCGATGAGCCCTTCGTAACAACGAGAGCATGAGTTGAGCCGAGTACGGTGAGACCTGTATTCGAGCTGACGGCCAGCGATTGAGCCGAGTACGGTGAGACCTGTATTCGAGCTGACGGTCAGCAATTGAGCTGAATATGGTGAGATCTGTATCCGTGCTGATGGGTGACGAGCCCTTTGTGATGCCTTCGCGATGCCTCTCAAACCATAATATCGTTTGAGATTAACTAGGACTGACGACCCTAGAATGGATCATGTTTGGGAATGATACAAGGGAGGTACCTTAGTTTCCCAATACTGCTGTTTGAAATGGACTAATAACAACTCGGTAATCATGCTCATCATCGCATTGCATGTGCCTGGAAGATGTGGAGCACTGAGGAATGCAAGCATGCTGCGAACGTAAGATGGTGTCGCACGAGGGAGTGTGTGGTGAGGTCATACATCATGACTGCATTCATTCTTGCATTAATAAGAGTAGTTAGGAGTGTTTGATTTTACTGCTTTATCATTACTGCTTGACTGAATTGATAACATGTGAACCTATGCTTTATTGTTCCACTGAGTTAGCTACTCACTCCCACATTACGGGACGACGTTGTACACACCGACCAGACTCTGTCTTAGGTGTAGATGAGGTGACGACTCAGAAGGCTGATCCGGACTATGATGAGGATTGGGACGAGTTCTCCTTTATGCAGTATTCTGGTGGCTTTGACTAGACTGCCTAGATCGACGGGACTTACAGGGTTCACTTCCTTAGTTGTACTTTTGATATTTTGTTCATAAAACAAATATATGTATATGGTGACTTAGATGGGTTCATACTCTGGAGATTGAGATGATTTTGTTTCTTTTACATACATATGAATACAGTTTCAGTCTTCCGCTTGCCTTTATACAATTGATCTGGAGTATGAATTACTATTTTGGTATAATCTCACTCATGTTTATTGCTCTAACACTGACAACATTTAATCATCATTATCTATGTTGCATAAGTGATGTTTTGGAACTCGAGAGTTGAGTTGCTACTCGACCCTCAAATTTCAGGGCGTTACAAGTTGGTATCAGAGCATGATTTTGATTGAACCGGACCTGAGTTATGTTCCCACTACGTACGCTGACATATTTTGACTTAGGAGGGTGCGAGAACAATGTAGTAACAGTCTTAGGCATCCCAGTTTCGTCCAACGGCAAAGTTCACTAAAATGAACATCGAAATTGAGTGTGTACTCAACCTTGGCCACACGAGTCGACCTTAAAACACTTCTAGGCCATCAAATGACGGGTCTAGATCGCAATCCACCCAATCCAAGCCGTTGAAATTCAGTAAAATACCGTTATGTATCAGAATATACTCGAATTGACCCGAAACGACTTGAAACGGAGTCGCGGGCCACACGATGCAATCCAGTGGGACCCAAGACAGACCCAGGGTGTATTTGACACCTGTGAAGGATGGTGAACACCGCCCTATCGCGGTGGTGCCACGCCTGGCCCATCGGACTGCGGTGGAACTGCGGTCACCTTGGTCGACAGTGGTCAGGCCCATCTGGTCTGGTTGGGCCGGGTCTGGTCAGGGTCGGCCCGACCCCAGGACTCATGTGGGACCCGCGAAATCGTGCGGGGGTCCCTATTTTATTCCGTCAGCCCCCTCTCCTCATTTCCACCCTTTCAAGCCCTCTAAATTACTTTTTCTCTCTCAACTCTCCCTTTTAATCAGCAAAACCCTTGATTTCGGTCACAACCCACCCCTCTCCTTCGTTCACAGCAACCCTACCTCCCTATCCTCTCCATTTCTCTCTCATTTCAGCCCATACACTCCCCATTTTGTCTCAAAATCGTGCACACCCCCTACCCCACTTCATTTCTTCTTCTTTCTTCTTAAACCTTGGTCGTTTGGGCCTCTACAACCACTATTGAGACCCAAATTCATAGTGAAGCAAGGAGAGCAGCCCTTTCTCTCTCTTCTCGTCACTTTCCATGGCTTTCTTTGCCATTGTTTCGGCCATTTTCTCCGTCTCCGTGTAACACCCTGAAAATCGGGGGTCGAGTATAACTCAACTCCTGAGTTCCAACGCATCATTTATGCAACATCAATAATGCTGATTAAATGTTGTCAGTGTTAGAACAATGAACATGAGTGAGATTATACCAAAAATAGTAATTCATACTCCAGATCATTTATATAAAGGCAAGCGGAAGACTGAACTACATATACATGTATGTAATGAAACAAAAATCATTTTTTTGTTCTCCAGAGTATGAATCTATCTGAGTTACCATATACATATGTTTGTTTGTGAAAAAAATGTCAAAAATGATCTAAGAAGTGATCCCTGCAAATCCCATCAGTGCGGCAGCCTAGTCGAAGCCGCCATAGTACTGCATATACAGGAACTCCTGGTCCTCGTCATAATCAGGCTCCACCTCCTGAGTCGTCGGCTCGTTTAAACCTGAGACAGAGTCTGGTTGGTGTGCGCAACATCGTTCCGTAACGTGGGAGTGAGTAGTTAACTCAGTGGAACAATAAAACATAGGTTAACATGTTATCAATGCAGTCAAGCAGTAATGATAAAGCAGTAAAATCAAACAGTCCTAACTACTCTTATTAATGCAAGTATGGATGTAAGTATGATGGATGCCCTCACCACACCCTCCCTCGTGCGACACCATCTCACGTTCGCGGCATGCTTTCATCCCTCAGTGCTCCACATCTTCCGGGCACATGCAATGCATGATGAGCATGATTACTAAGTTTTTAATTAGTCCATTTCATACAGCAGGATTGAGAAACTAAGGTACCTCCCTTGTATCATTCCCAAACATGATCCATTCTAGGGTGGTCAGTCCTAGTCAATATCAGATGATGGTGTGTTTTCTAGGTCACTGCAGAGGCTATCAGGGCTGTTACGCACAAAGGTTACACCACTCCCCCATCACCTCTTAAACGATTCATCACAATACATAAACAGGCCTAGTTCATACTCTATATACCGCGGCAAACCCTAAGGCGCACTGTGATTTCAGAGTATACTCGAGGTCACTACAAAGGGCTGTCAGGGCTGTTACGCACAAAGGTTGCACCGCTCCCCCATCACCTTATCAATGTAGGCTGACAGCACGAATATAGTGTCCCATACCACCATAATCGGCTCACGAGTCTGGTTGCTCACTGGTCACTATGGGGAGGCACGTGTCCCCAGCGTAGGCCGACAGCTCGACCACGGTGTCCCATACCACCATGCCCGGCTAATGAGTCTTAGCGGATCGAGGTACCATGGTTAACGGGATTCTCACTGGTAAGTTTGGTACCCTAAGTTCAAGCATTAGCGACTAAACATGGTGAACACACATAAGACACACGGGTTACTTGACGTGCTCGGCTAGCTCGAGCGCACAACAAGTTGAGCGATATGAAGCACAGAAGCACTTCGTGTGGCCAACCACTATCGCCAACCGAAGTACGACACGGGTTTGCCAAACACATCATGTATGGCGAGATGAATCTCAACCACGATCTCAAGTCTGGTACTGAATGTCTGGACTCTGGACATAGTCCCAAACTCAATCAATTCTCAACCATAACATGTGGAGTAAAGCATGATAAAAAAGTAATTCAAGCACACTAGCAAGCATGTCATAAAGCATATTATAAAGCATGTTATGAAACAAGTTACAAAGCATGTTAAAACGCATGTTATAGAGCACTATACAAATAGGGATACACACGCGTATATTTCGTAAGTGAGTGGTTAGAGTAAACAACAACATGGAGGGAAGCATACGTGTCTCTAAGGTAGTTGAGAACCCCATCTCAGCACCTACCTAAGGCACTAACATCTAAGCACTTACACCCACAAGCAATTTCACAAACACTTAGAGTGCACTATTTCAACTTACATGACGTATGTTAGTAAAATATGTATTAGGGCTGTCCTTTCACCAAACTAGTATTTTATCCGTATATATCATATTCACACAGCAAATAATCATGACAATTACGTCTCCAAAATTTATACATATGCGGTATTTTCTAGAATACACAATTTCAACATACATAGTGTATACAAGCAAACATGTATTATGGCGATTCCTTTCGCCAAATAGGTATTTTATCCATATACTATATAATCATACAACAATTAATCATGGCAAACACATTTCCAAAATGTGTACGTATACGGTATTTCTACGTATACTTAGAGTATGTAAAATTTCATATTTTGCATCTTTAATCGAAACAGGAAACAGAAAGCACTTTGTACATGTGCAATTACATGCAGATCATGAATCTATCATTATCTAACATTGAAAACGTTAAAAACCGTAACCTATACACCTAAAGTCCTCACCTTACATCTTAGGATTGCAACGAATCAGCTAGGTTCGTTAGGCTTCCGTATCCGGCGATCTTGTAGCCTAAAGAGTGAAACCGGTTAGCTATTTCATAACCTATAACCTTCACACTCTTAAACAGGTCTAGGGTTAGGGTTTCTTACCTCAAAACGGAGTCGGTATCGCCGGAAAAGCGGCGATGAAGGGGTGGTGCAGCCCGTGTGGTGGTTAGAAACAGTAGGAGGGAGTTTTTCCCACAACCCTCAAGCTTTCTCTCACTTTTCCTCTCTTCTCCTTAGGGTTTTATCCCAAATTCGTATGGCTGTGAGAGGGGCTGCCCTAAGGTCCTTATATAGCCTAAAAACTCTCCGGAATATACTTATGTTCAATGTATACTTATATTGTAAGCAAATCGGCGTTGTTCCAGCTCAAACGAGGATTTCTGGTGGCCCTCCTTGAGCCAAACATCGAACTTAAGCTCACAACCCATGGATCTACGTGGGGTTATATTTTCGTCTCGGTCGGATTCCCAGATCACACGTGGCGGACCATTTTCAGTTCAACGGTCAGTGGGCCTCGATCCGAAATTCCAAGTATATGTAAATGTTCCTGAAATTTTTCCTGATCCGATGGTGTATTTGGGTCAGATTCTGATGGTCTGGTTGCTTATAAAATGTACGCAAGCGATAGGTGCCAGATCACTATTCAAGATATTTATTTTGTAAAAAAACAGACAGCACTTTGTACTTGTATATATTATATGTATACTAAGACGTATCTTAAACTAGCTACGGACATCCTCCACATATAAGATGTCCGTAGCTAGTTTAAGATAGTGTCTAGGGTGAAAGTACTTGTTTGACGAACTAAGGAGTGGTCTTTGTACTTGTTTGTCGAAAACTCCTGTTATCCGTATGAGTACAAAGACCACATGAGTACAAAGACCACTCGAGCGAACGGCTGTGGGACACAAACATGTCCGGGACATCTTAGCGAAGGAACCAACTCCATCGCTCCGGACTCGAGCGAACGGCCATGGGACATCTCCGGACCCAGGTCTCGCTTCGACTCACTACGGACATCTTAGTTCTTGCATTCAAGTTTGATCTTTGTACTCGTGAGCTTTGCTTGTTGTGAGCTTAGCTTGTTCATGAATGATGATCTTTGAGAGAGCTTCACTTATGCAAGATATATAACAGTGATTTTGGCACCACAAATTTGACAACAAACAGGGATATAAAATATAGCACTTACACACCTAAATCCAGGATAAGGGAGCTTAAGTCCGACCTTTGGCTCAAGGAGGCAAAAACCCTTCGTTGAGCTGAAACAATGCCGATTTGCTGATAATATAAGTATACCTTAAACATAAGTCTATTCCAGAGAGTTTTTAGGCTATATAAGGACCTTAGGGCATCCTCTCTCACATCCATACGAATTTGGGATAAACCCTAAGTAAGAAGAGAGAAAAGAGAGAGAAGGCTAGAGAGTTGTGGGAGAATCACCCTGCTACTGTTTTCAGTCACCACACGGGCTGCACCACCCTTTTCTTGTCGCTTTCCCGGCGATACCGACTCCGTTTGAAGGTAAGAAACCCTAACCCTGAATCTATTTTGGGGTATGATGGTTATAGGTTATGAAATAGCTAATCGGTTTCGCTCTTTAGGCTACAAAACTGCCGGATACAGAAGCCTAACGAACCTAGCTGATTCGTTGCAATCCTAAGATGTAAGGTGAGGACTTTAGGTGTATAGGTTACGGTTTTCAACGCTTTCAATGTCAGATAATGATAGATTCATGATCTGCATGTAATTGCACATGTACAAAGTGCTTTCTGTTTCCTGTTTCAATTAAAGATGTAGAATATGAAATTTTACATACTCAAGGTATACGTAGAAATACCGTATACGTACAAATTTTGGAAATGTGTTTGCCATGATTATTTGTTGTATGAATATATGGTATATAGATAAAATACTTATTTGGCGAAAGGAATCTCCATAATACATGTTTTCTTATATACACTATGTATGTTGAAATTGTGTATTCTAGAAAATACAGTATACGTATAAATTTTGGAGATGTATTTGTCATGATTATTTGTTGTATGAATATGATATACACGGATAAAATACTCGCTTGGCGAAAGGATAGCCCTAATGCATATTTTACTAACATACGTCATGTATGTTGAAATAGTGTACTCTAAGTGTTTGTGAAAATGCTTGTGAGAGTAAGTGCTTAGATGTTAGTGCCTTAGGTAGGTGCTGAGATGGGGTTCTCAACTACCTTAGAGACATATATGATTCCCTCCATGTGGTTGTTTACTCTAACCACTCACTTATGAAATATATGTGTTTGTATCCCTATTTGTATAGTGCTCTATAACATGCTTTATAACATGCTTTGTAACATGTTTTATAACATGCTTTATGACATGCTTGTTAACATGCTTGAGTTGCTTTGTTTATTATGCTTTACACCACATGCTACGAGTAAAAATTGATTGAGTTTGGGACTATGTCATAGTCCAGACATTCGGTACCAGACTTGAGATCGTGGCTGAGATTTATGTCGCCACGAAGGATGTGTTTGACGAACCCGAGTCGTACTTTGGTTGGCGATAGTGGTTGGCCACACGAAGTGCTTCTCCACTTCATATCGTTCAACTTGTTATGCACTCGAACTAGCCGAGCACGTCAAGTAACCCGTTGTGTCTTATGTATGTTCACCATGTTTGGTCGCTAATGCTTGAACCTAGGGTACCAAACTTACCAGTGGGAATCCCGTTAACCATGGTACCTCGATCCGCTAAGACTCATGAGCCGGGCATGGTGGTATGGGACACCGTAGTCGAGCTGTCGGCCTACACTGGGGCCACGTGCCTCCCCGTAGTGACCAGTGAGCAACCAGACTCGTGAGCCGATTATGGTGGTATGGGACACTATATTCGTGCTGTCGTCCTACATTGATAAGGTGATGGGGGAGCGGTGTAACCTTTGTGCGTAACAGCCCTGGCAACCCTTTGTAGTGACCTCGAGCATACTCTGAAATCGCAGTGAGCCTTAGGGTTTTGCCGCGGTATATAGAGTATGAATTAGGCCTGTTTCTGTATAGTGATGAATCGTTAAAGAGGTGATGGGGGAGTGGTGTAACCTTTGTGCGTAACAGCCCTAACAGCCTTTGCAGTGACCTAGAAACCACACCATCGTCTGAGATTAACTAGTACTGATGACCCTAGACTGGATCATGTTTGGGAATGATACAAGGGAGGTACCTTAGTTTCCCAATACTGCTGTTTGAAATGGACTAATAACAACTCGGTAATCATGCTCATCATGCATTGAATGTGCCTGGAAGATGTGGAGCACTGAGGGATGAAAGCATGCCGTGAACGTAAGATGGTGTCGCACGAGGGAGGGTGTGGTGAGGGCATCCATCATGACTACATTCATACTTGCATTAATAAGAGTAGTTAGGAATGTTTGATTTTACTGCTTTATCATTACTACTTGACTGAATTGATAACATGATAACTTATGCCTTATTGTTCCATTGAGTTAGCTACTCACTCCCATGTTACGGGACGGTGTTGCGCACACCAACCAGACTCTGTCTCAGGTTTAGATGAGCTGATGACTCAGGAGGGGGAGCCTGGCTACGACGAGGACCAGGATGAGTTCTCTTATATGCAGTACGCTGGCGGCTTTGACTAGACTGCCGGATCAACGGGATTTGTTGGGATTACACTCTTAGCTGTATTTTTTACTTTTTGAAACATTAAATAGATATATGTATATGGTGACTCAGATGGGTTCATACTCTGGAAAAAGAAATGAGTTTGTATCTTTTACATACATATATATACAGTTTCAGTCTTCCGCTTGCCTTTATACAATTGATCTGGAGTATGAATTGCTGTTTTGGTATAATCTCACTCATGTTTATTGCACTAACACAGACAACATTTAATTATCATTATTTACGTTGCATAAGTGATGCGTTGGAACTCGGGAGTTGAGTTATTCTCGACCCCCGATTTTCAGGGTGTTACACGTCGGAAGTCCTATTAACACGAAATTAAGGATTTAGAACCGCCCTGCTGGGCTTAACAACCATCTCAGAAATCGAATCCAGATAGTGTCCCAGCGCTATTCACTTGAGCTCGGAGTGAAGAGTGTGAGAAATGTGAAATTAATTCAAAATAAAATATCTTAAATAGTAATCTGGCATCTCTCGCTTGCGGATCAGTTTTAAGCAACCAAACTATCAGAATCAGACCAAATTACACCCTCGGATCAGGAGAAATTTTATACACATATCCATGTACTCAGAATCTCTGATCGAGATTCGCTGACCATTGAACTGAAACTGGTCCGCCACGCGTGATCTAGAATCTCGACTGAAATGAAAACTTAATTAAACGTAGATCCGGTGTCGGTGAGCTTAAGTCCGACCTTTGGCTCAAGGAGGCCCGCCGGAAGTCCTCCGTTGAGATAAAACTGACCCGCTTTGGTTATAACCTAAGTATACTTTGACCTGGAGTCTATTTCGGTGAGTTTTTAGGCTATATAAGGACCTTAAACCCTCTCTCATTGCAGCCATACGAATTTGAGAGAAACCCTAGAAAGAGAAGAGAGAAAAGAGAGAGAAAGTGAGAGAGAAGTGGGAGATTCTCCCTGCCACTCTTCCCTGTTCTATCCATGCTCAACCACTCCGTTCTAATCGCTTTCTCGGCGATTCCAGCTCCATTTCTATGTAAGAAACCCTAACCCTAAACTGATTTGGGGTTTTGATAGTTGTAAGTTATGAAATAGTTAACCTATTTCATTCTCTAGGTTACCAAACTGCCGGATACGAAAGTTTAGCAAAACTATTGGATTCGTTACGATTCTACGATAAAAGGTGCGGACTTTAGATGTATAGGTTATGGTTTTCAATGCTTTCAGTGTCAGATAATGATAGATTCATGATCTGCATGCAATTGCACATGTACAAAGTGTTGTCTGATTTCCGTTTCGATTAAAGATGAAGAATATGGAATTTTACATACTTTAGGTATTTGTAGAAAGTACCGTATACGTATAAATTTTGGAAATGTGTTTGCCATGATTATTTGTTGTATTGATATATGATATATGGATAAAATACTTGTTTGGCGAAAGGACTCGCCCTAATACATGTTTTGCTAATATACATTATGTATGTTGAAATAGTATATTCAAGTGTTTGTGAAAATGACCGAATGAGTATAGAATTCTCATTCGTGCTCGCCATGACTAATTGTCATGGATTTATGATTGTTGTATTGGCAATACCCCTTTGACGAAAGGATTTGCCTTAAATCACGCCACGGCCAATATACACTACTTATATTAAAATGTGTGGCCCAAGTGTTTGTGGAAATGACTGAATGAATATGGAACTTGGATTCCTGCTTGCCATGACTATCCGTCGTGGGTGTATGCGTGTTATGATTGGGGTAACTTCCTAGTGAAAGGATTTGGCCTAATGCCTATGTGATCAATATATGTCATGTATGTTGATGTATGTCTTTTAATGTGTTTGTTGAAATGTCTGAATGAGTAGCAGTTAGCAAATTGTAATGTATAAGGGTGTTGAGATATGATTCTCAACTTCCTTTAACTATGTGTATGATTTCCTTGGATAGCTATGTGATTAGGAATTGAATATGTACAAACTCATGCTTGTGTTGTGCTTCATAACATGCTCAACTGATTGTATAATTTTATCTATGTAATGCATATGTTTAAATTCATGTTTACATTGTATGATCCGTCATGGGTGATGGGCAAGTGGAGCAACGAGTGCGTGCAACAGCCCTAGCAGCCCTAAACGGATAATATCAGACTTTGGTTGTATGATTTGAATCTTGATCCATTACTGCTTTAACTATCTGCAATTGAATGTGATTGGGGCTATGATTATAGTCCAGGCAATCGGTAACGGGATTGAATTCGTGGCTGAGATTCATTTGCCACGTGAGATGTGTTCGACGAACCCGAGTCGTACTTCAGTTGGCGATAGTGGTTGGCCACACGAAGTGCTTATGCACTTCATGTCGTCCAACTTGTCGTGCGCTCGAGCTAGCCGAGCTCGTCAAGTAACCCGATCTGTCTAATGTATGTTCACTATGTTTGGACGCTACTGCTTGAACCTAGGGTACCAAACTTACCAGTGAAATTCCTTTTAACCATGGTGCCTCGATCCGCTAAGACTCATGAGCCGGGCATGGTGGTATGGGACACCGTGGTCGAGCTGTCGGCCTACACTGGGGCCACGTGCCTCCCCGTAGTGACCAGTGAGCAACCAGACTCGTGAGCCGATTATGGTGGTATGAGACACTATATTCGAGCTCTCGACACCTACGGCGAGAGCCGAATATGGTGAGACCTGTATTCGTGCTAACGGGCGACGAGCCCTTCATAGTGTCTTCAAGTATACTCTAAGGTCTGTGATTGGCGATGAGCCCTTCGCAGCAACTAGAGCATGAGTTGAGCCGAGTACGGTGAGACCTGTATTCGAGCTGACGGCCCGCGATTGAGCCGAGTACAGTGAGACCTGTATTCGAGCTGACGGCCAGCAATTGTGCCGCATACAGTGAGATCCGTATCCGTGCTGACGGGTGATGAGCCCTTTGTGATGCCTTCGCGATGCCTCTCAAACCATAATATCGTATGAGATTAACTAGGACTGACGACCCTAGAATGGATCATGTTTGGGAATGATACAAGGGAGGTACCTTAGTTTTCCAATACTACTGTTTGAAATGGACTAATAACAACTCGGTAATCATGCTCATCATGCATTGCATGTGCCTGGAAGATGTGGAGCACTGAGGAATGCAAGCATGCCGCGAACGTAAGATGGTGTCGTACGAGGGAGTGTGTGGTGAGGGCATACATCGTGACTGCATTCATACTTGCATTAATAAAAGTATTTAGAATTGTTTGATTGTACTGCTTTATCATTACTGCTTGACTGAGTTGATAACATGTTAACCTATGCTTTATTATTCCACTGAGTTGATCACTCACTCCCACGTTACGGGATGGTGTTTTTAAACACCAACTAGACCCTGTTGTAGCTGCAGGTGTTGGCGATGCTTGTGAGGCGGAGCCAGACCTCTGCGACGATGAGGACACTTTCTTGTATATGTTATTTTCTGGCGGCTTCATGTAAGTCGTGCCTTGATCGACGGGGTTACAGGGATGTTGACTAGAGGACCCTACACATTTGGTATATTTTGGAACTATACTTGTAATTATTTAACCTGGTAACTTTATCACACTCTGGAGACTCACCATAGTTTATATATTTTATCTATCTATCACAGTCTTCCGCTTGCAATTTAACTGTCTCTGGAGTATGATATGTTGTTTTGGCTTAATCTCACTCATGTTCAATGTACTAATACAGACAACATTCAAACATCATTCATTTTGTTGCATAAGTGATGCGTTGGAACTCGGGAGTTGAGTTTATGCTTGACTCCCGATTTTCAGGGCGTTACACACTTAGAATACACTCATTTAACATACATAACGTATATTAGCCAAAACATATATTTGGGTGAGTCCTTTCGCCGAGTAAGTATTATACACATATATAACATATGCACATAGTAATTTATCATGGCAAACACACTTTCATATATTGTACGTATACGGTATTTTCTACAAATATACCGAATACACTAAACGCCATAATTTGCATACGTAACTGAATCGCTAAACGAATAGCGCATTTTTGCATATGAAATAATATCCAGATCATGAATCTATCATTATCTGACATTGAAAGCATTGAAAACCATAACCTATATGTCTAAAGTCCGCACCTTACGCCGTAGAAGCGTATCGAACTTAATAGAAACTCTACGCTTTCGTCAACGTCGATATGACGACCTATAACACAAGGTAAGTCAGCTACTTCGCTACTTGTACCAATAGAAACCCTAAAATAGGTTAGGGTGAGGGTTTTCTTACCTAGAAATGAAGCCGGAATCGCCGGAAAAGCGATTAGATCGTGATGGTTAAGCACGTAGGATAGCAGAGTAGAGTAACAGGATCTTTCTCCCACAACTCTTACACTTTCTCTCTCTTTTCTCTCTTCTCTCTCCTAGAGTTTCTCTCAAATTCATATGGGCTGAATGAGAGAGGGTTTAAGGTCCTTATATAGGCTCAAAACACTCCAAATTAGACCCAGGGCAAAGGTATACGTAGGTTATAGACAAAGTAGGTCTGTTCCGTCTCAACGGAGCACTTCTTGAGCCCCCCTTGAGCCAAAGGTCGGACTTAAGCTCATCGACCTTGGATCTAGGTCGAGTTAAGTTTTTGTTCTAGTCGGGTTCCCAGAACGCACGCGGCGGACCAGTTTCAGTTCAACAGTCACTGAAACTCGATCAGGGTTACAAGTACATGGACATGTATGGGAAATGTTCCCTGATCCGAGGGTGTATTTGAGTAAGATTCTGACGTTCTGATTGCTTATATCAGGCCTGCAAGCGACAAGTCTCAGATTACTTAAATTAGATTAAATTTCTAAAGAAACCTACATTTTCTCTCACTCTTCACTCCGGGCTCAAGCGAATAACCGTAGGACACTATCTGGATTTGATCTCCGAAATGGTTATTAAGCCCAGCAAGGCTATCCTAAACGCTTAATCTCGTGGTCATCGGACTTTCGACGTGCGGTTCAGACTTGATACGGAGTTTCAATGTCTCCCGAGAGCAGCTGGGTAATGAGATTGATCTTAGATTTTAGGGTAACCTAGCGTTAATGATTCTTCAAGTTTTGGGTCTTGCAGATCGTATTTAAAGTGATTAGTGCGGATTTCGTATGTGATCTAGTTTAACACTTAGTTAACTTTGTCTAATTTATAAAGGATTTGGTCCTGAGTGGTTTCTGCCTGAGGTGGTACTCCGGTCTTTGTATGGAATTTTTCGAGACGTTACAATCTACCCCCCTTAAAGAAAAATTTCGTCCTCGAAATTAGTACCTTTTCGTACTCCTAGAGAATTTGAGGGTAGTTCTTTCTGACCTCGGCCTGTGTTTCCCAATTAGCCTCTTCCTCTGTCTGATGCGTCCATAGTACTTTCACAAGTGGGATGACCTTGCTACGCAACACTTGCTCCTTCCTGTCTAGGATACGTGTCGGATGCAATACATACGTAGCGTCCTCGCTCAACTGCACTTGCTCCCATTTGATGATATGGGAAGGATCAAAAACATACTTCTTTAACATGGATACATGAAATACGTTGTGAACGCCCGCGAGTGGTGTGGGCAACGAGTGGTGTGGGCAAAGCGAGACGATATGCCACCGATCCCACTCGATCAAGTATCTGAAATGGGCCAATGAACCGCGATGTAAGCTTCCCCTTCTTCCCAAACCGAAGGACTCCCTTCATAGGGGAAACTCTAAGGAATACATGATCTCCAACCTCAAACTCAAGTGGTCGCCGCCTCGTATCGGCATAACTCTTCTGTCTGCTCTGGGCCATCAGGAGTCGATGCCTGATCATGTCGATCTTCTCTAAGGTCGCCTGTACTAACTCCGGGCCAATCAAGCTACGCTCGCCAACCTCAGCCCAATAATGCGGTGCTTTGCAAGGGCGACCATACAGGGCCTCATATGGAGCCATGCCAATACTCGCCTGAAAGTTGTTGTTGTACACGAACTCTGCATAAGGAAGACAGTCATCCCAACTGTCCTTAAAATCTAAAACACAGGCCCGCAACATATCCTCCAAAATCTAATTCACCCACTCTGTCTGCCCGTCGGTCTGAGGGTGAAACGCAGTACTGAACTTCAACTTCACACCCATCGCTTCTTGGATACGAGTCCAGAAGATAGATGTGAATCGCGTGTCTCTGTCTGACACAATCTCCAAGGGAAATCCATGCAGATGCACAAGCTCCTTAATGTACACTCTAGCCAACTCATCTGCAGAGTTTGTGACTTTAATCGGGAGGAAGTGGGCTGATTTCGTCAGCCGATCCACAATCACCTAAATAGAGTCATAACCCTTTCTCGTCTTCGGCAGTCCCGAGATGAAGTCCTTAGAAATGAAGTCCCATTTCCATTCAGCTATGGGCATGGGTTGAAGGAGTCCAGAAGATCAGCGATGTTCGTCCTTGACCTGCTGACATGTGGGACAACGGGAAACATACTCTGCTATATGAACCTTCATATTGTCTGACCAATACGACCGCTTCATATCCTGATACATCTTCGTGCTACTAGGATGCATCGCAAGCTTCGATCTATGGGCAGTCTCGAGAAGCTCCTGTGTCAAGTCCTGAATATCTAGGACGCATAGGCGGCCACGGTATCGTAGGCCCCCATCTGTGCCAACTCTCCACTCGGAGTCCACATCATCGCTAGCTTGCTCTCGAAGCTCAGACAACCGATCGTCGCCCTTCTGGGCCTCGATAATCCGGTCATCAATAAGTGGCCGCACCAGAACGTGTGCGACACTCTCAAATGGCTCCTCCACTGTGAGTTTCTGCTCGAAGTTCCACACAAACTCCAACATATCCCACTCTGCTACCATCAGCGGAGCCGCAAATGCTATAGCCTTCTTGCGACTCAACGCGTCTACCACAAGGTTGGCCTTGCCAGGATAGTAGAAAACCTTGAAGTTGAAGTCCTTCAAGGTCTCCATCCATCAGCGCTGCCTCATATTCAGGTCCCGCTGAGTGAATATATACTTAAGGCTCTTGTGGTCGAAGAAAAGCTCGAACTCCTCTCCGTAGAGGTAATGTCTCCAGAGCTTCAATGCGAATATGACCGCTGCTAACTCAAGGTTGTGCGTAGGGTAATTCTCCTCGTGCTTCCTTAATTGTCTCGAAGCATACGCAATCACCCAGTCCTTCTGCATAAGGATACAACCTAAACCAACACGAGACGCATCAGTATATATAGTGTACTTAACCCCTTGCTCTGACAATACTAGCATAGGGGCGGACGTCAGTCTGTCCTTCAGCTCCTGAAAAGCTGCTTCCACCTTCTCATTCCAGGCAAACTTCAGATCCTTCCATGTCAACTGTGACAACGGTCTAGCTATCTTCGAGAAGTCTCAAATGAATCGTCAGTAATAGCCTGTCAGGCCCAGAAAACTCCTCACCTCAGTAACTGAACCAGGCTGTTTCCAATCCTGAACTGCGGCTACTTTAATCAGGTCCATTGTTATCCCTTCCTTGGACACCACATGTCCCAGGAACTTGACTTTCTCCTGCCAGAAGTCGCACTTCTTATACTTCGTGAACAACTGATTCTTCCTCAGAGCATTTAGGACTGTCTGTAAGTGTTCCTCGTGCTCTTCTCGACTCGTGGAGTATATCAGGATGTCATCTATAAACACGATGATGAATCAGTATAGAAATGGTCGAAATACCCGATTCATCAAGTCCATGAATACGGCCGGTACGTTCGTAAGACCGAACGACATCACAAGGAACTCGTAATGCCCAAAATAGGTCCTGAAAGCCGTCTTCTGCACGTCTTCATCCCTGACGCCCAATTGATGATACCCTGACTGTAAATCGATCTTTGAAAAATACTTTGCCCCCTTCAACTGATCAAACAGGTCGTCTATCTTGGGCAAAGGATATTTGTTCTTCACGGTCAACTGGTTCAACCTGCGGTAATCAATACATAACCACAGCGACCCGTCCTTCTTCTTGACAAACAACACAGGTGCTCCCCAAGGAGACACACTGGGTCGTATGAAGCCCTTCTCTAACAGTCCGTCAATTTGTTTCCTCAATTCCTCCATCTTGCATGGAGGCATACGATACATAGGTAATGAGATGGGTGTTGCCCCAAGCGTAAGATCAATGGTGAAGTCGATTTTGCGTCGAGGAGGCAAACCAGGAATCGACTCAAACACGTCCGTAAAAACCTGAACTACAGGCGTATCCACAAGCGTCGGAACATCAGTATCCTTCAATGAAGAAGCGAAACACTTTAACTGAGAAGCATGACTGACCTGAATAGGGAAAGTGAAAGTCGTGCCCTCTCGTCCGTGGGCTGTAACCACCCTAGTCTCGCAATCTATCTCTGCTCGCATCCTAGTGAGCCAGTCCATACCGAAAATAGCGTCGTAATGAAATAGGGGGACGGCGATCAGATCGACTAGTATCGTCCTGCCCCCCAATTCTATCAGGCAGCCCTCACACATACTAATAACATCAGAGAAAGTCCCTGTGGCAGTGATGACCCTCACTCCCTTCGTAGGAGTAGTATCCAAACCCAATCGCTTGACTGCCGTGCATAAAATCATAGAGGTAGTGGACTCTGTGTCCACCAATAAGAAGACAAGAATACCTTGGACGTGTGCAGTGACCTCAAAGGCCATAGGTGCTGAAGGTGCGGTCTCTGACTCTTCCGCTGTGAGTGCGTGAACATGTGCCTGCTGCTGACGGTTCGGCTGTGGCACCAAAGGTCGTTGCGGCGGCCTAAAATGAGGTGCAGGTGGTCTAAAGGATGGATGTGCGGGTGTTGTCCGTAGTGGTGGAGCCGATAAAGCCTGAGGGCAAGAACGATCAATCCTCTGCGGTGGTGCAAACCCGCTGTCTCTCATCTGTGCGAAGCAACTCTCTGTAGGGTGACCCGGTTTCCCGCAGTAAGAATAGGTCACACCTGAACACCTCATCGAAACTATTGGCGCCGCAATCCTGAGAGGAGAGTCAACACGAGGCCTCTTGCTGAGGAATGGGCTACTCTGGATATCTGATCGTGGCCTAGTAACCTGTAACATCCCGAAAAATCGAGGGTCGAGTAGTAACTCAACTCTCGAGTTCCAGAACATCACTTATGCAACATAGATAATGATGATTAAATGTTGTCGATATTAGTGCATTGAACATGAGTGAGATTAAGCCAAAACAGCATATCATACTCCAGAGACAGTTAAATTGCAAGCTAAAGACTGTGATAGATATATAAAATATATAAAAACAGTGGTGAGTCTCCAGAGTGTGATAACATTATCAGGTTAAATAATTACAAGTATAGTTCTAAAATATACCAAATGTGTAAGTGTAATGGCTTCTATCCCAAGTACCATAGCCCCGTCAATACAATACCAGGTCTTCATAAACCTGACAGAGAACTACATGTAGGAGAACTCCTCTACATCACAATAGTCCGGCTCTGCTTCATAAGCATCGCGATCACCTGAAACTCAACAAATCTGGTTAGTGTGTACAACACTGTCCCATAACGTGGGAGTGAGTGATCAACTCAATGGAACAGTAAAGCATAGGTTAACATGTTATCAATTCAGTCAAGCAGTAATGATAAAGCAGTAAAATCAAACACTCCTAACTACTCTTATTAATGCAAGTATGAATGCAGTCATGATGTATGTCCTTGCCAAACCACCCTCATGCGACACCATCTTACGTTCGAGAATGCATTCATCCCTCAGTGCTCCACATCTACCAAGCACATGCAATGTATGATGAGCATGATTACCGAGTCGTTATTAGTCCATTTCAAACAACAGTATTGGGAAACTAAGGTACCTCCCTTGTATCATTCCCAAACATGATCCATTCTAGGGTCGTCAGTCCTAGTTAATCTCAGACGATGGTGTATTTTTTAGGTCACTGTAAAGGCTGCTAGGGCTGTTACGCACAAAGGTTACACCACTCCCCCATCACCTCTTTAACGATTCATCACTATACAGAAACAGGCCTAGTTCATACTCTATACACCGCGGCAAAACTCTAAGGCTCACCACAATTTCAGAGTATGCTCGAGGTCACTACAAAGGGCTGTCAAGGCTGTTATGCACAAAGGTTACACCGCTCCCCCATCACCTTATCAATGTAGGCCGACAGCACGAATATAGTGTCTCATACCACCATAATCGGCTCACGAGTCTGGTTGCTCACTGGTTACTACGGGGAGGCACGTGGCCCCAGCGTAGGCCGACATCTCGACCACGGTGTCCCATACCACCATGCCCGGCTCATGAGTCTTAGTGGATCGAGGTACCATTGTTAAAAGGGATTTCACTGGTAAGTTTGGTACCTTAGGTTCAAGCAGTAGTGTCCAAACATGGTGAACATACATTAGACAGATCGGGTTACTTGACGAGCTCAGCTAGCTCGAGCACACAACAAGTTGAACGACATGAAGTGCATAAGCACTTCGTGTGGCCAACCACTATCGCCAACTGAAGTACGACTCGGGTTCGTCGAACACATCTCACGTGGCAAATGAATCTCAGCCAAACATTCATTTTCGTTACCGATTGTCCGGACTATAAACATAGCCCCAATCACATTCAATTACAGATAGTTAAAGCAGTAATAAATTAAGATTCAAATCATACAACCAAAGTCTGATATTATCCGTTTAGGGCTGTCAGGGCTGTTGCACGCACTCGTTGCTCCACTCCCCCATCACCCATGACGGATCATACAACGTAAATATGAATTTAAACATATGCATTACATAGATAAAATCATAAAGGCAGTTGAGCATGTTATGAAGCACAACACAAGCATGAGTTTGTACATATTCAATTCCTAATCACACAACTATCCAAGGAAAACATACACATAGTTAAAAGAAGTTGAGAATCATATCTCAACACCCTTATACATTACAATTTGCTAACTACTACTCATTCAAACATTTCAACAAACACTTTAAAATACATACATCAACATACATGACATATGTTAATCACATAGGCATTAGACCAAATCCTTTCACTAGGGAGTTGCCCCAATCATAACACGCATACACCCACGACGGATAGTCATGGCAAGCAGGATTTCAAGTTCCATATTCATTCAGTCATTTCCACAAACACTTGGGCCACACATTTTAATATAAGTAGTGTATATGGGCCGTGGCGTGATTTTGGGCAAATCCTTTCGTCAAAGAGGTATCGCCAATACAATAATCATAAATCCATGACAATTAGTCATGGCGAGCACGAATGAGAATTCTATACTCATTCGGTCATTTTCACAAACACTTAAAATACACTATTTTAACATACATAGTGTATATTAGCAAAAACATGTATTAAGGCGAGTCCTTTGCCAAACAAGTATTTTATCCATATATAATATATTAATACAGCAAATAATCATGGCAAACACATTTCTAAAATTTATACGTATACAGTACTTTCTATAAATACCTAGAGTATGTAGAATTTCATATTTTTCATCTTTAATCGAAACGGAAAACAGACAACACTTTGTACATGTGCAATTGCATGCAGATTATGAATCTATCATTATCTGACATTGAAAGCATTGAAAACCATAACCTATACACCTAAAGTCTACACCTATTGTCGTAGAATCGTAACGAAGTCGATAGGTTTGCTAAGCTTAGTATTCGGCAGTTTGGCAACCTATAGAACGGAATAGGTTAGCTATTTCATAACCTACAACTATCAAAACCCCAAATCAGTTTAGGGTTAGGGTTTCCAACCAAGAAACGGAGTCGGATTCGCCGGGAAAGCGACGAGAATGGAGTGGTGAAGCTCGTATAGCGGCAGGGAAGAGTGGCAGGGAGATTCTCCCACTGCTCCACACTTTCTCTCTCTTTCCTCTCTTCTCTCTCTAGGGTTTCTCTCAAATTCGTATGGCTGCAATGAGAGAGGGTTTAAGGTCCTTATATAGCCTAAAAATTCACCGAAATAGACTCCATGTCAAAGTATACCTAGGTTATAACCAAAGCGGGTCAGTTTCAGCTCAACGGAGGACTTCTGGCGGGCCTCCTTGAGCCAAAGGTCGGACTTAAGCTCACCAACACCGGATCTACGTTTAGTTAAATTTTCATTTCGGTCAGGATTCCAGATCGCAAATGGCGGACCAGTTTCAGTTCAACGGTCAGCGGATCTCGATCGGAGATTCCGTGTACATAGATATGTGTATGAAATTTCTCCTGATCCGAGGGTGTAATTTGGTCTGATTCTGACGGTCTGGTTGCTTAATACTGATCTGCAAGCGAGTGGTGCCAGATTACTATTTGAGATATTTTATTTTGAATTAATTTCACATTTCTCACACTCTTCACTCTGAGCTCAAGCGAATAGCGCTGGGACACTATCTTGATTTGATTTTCGAGATGGTTGTCAAGCCCAGCAAGGCGGTCCTAGTTCCTTAACTTCGTGTTAATCAGACTTCCGACGTGCGGTCCAGATCCGATACGGAGTTTCGAGATGCTCCTGAGAGCTGCCGGGTAATGAGATTGATCCTAGATTTTAGGGTAACCTAGCGTCATTGATTTTACAAGTTTTGGGTCTTGCAGATCGTATTTAAAGTGGTTGGTGCTAATTTCACAGGTACTCTAGTTTAACACTGGCTATTTCTCGCCTAATTTCTAAAGGATTTAGTCCTGAGCACTTTCTGTCTGAGGTGGTACCTGGGCCTTTGTAGTTTGTATATAAAGTGATCCAAGTTATACTACTTAGCTAGTTTAGGATAGTGTCTAGGATGAAAGTGCTTAGAAAAATTGAAAGAACAAGGTAGTGAAGGGTGGGATTTGTGAAGAAAATGGTTTGAAATGGGATTTGAGGCTTTAATCAAGTGTTTAAGAAGTTAAACCGGTGTTAGGATTGACCCATCGCCTAAGGACGTCTAATTCCAGGTTGGGAAAAATTCGGGCTGTTACATAACCATAGGGCCACGAGAGCGTGTCAGTCGCTCTACATCCTGCTCTGCCCACATAGACATATGCACCAGCTCGACATAGGAGGGTATGCTGACACAGCACATCTTCGACCGAATGTTAGGTCGCAAGCCCTCAGAAAAACGTCGTATCCACATCTGCTCGTCAGTAAGTATCGTAGGGACGTATCTGCCCAACTCAGTAAATTGATGCTCGTACTCGGTAACAATCATGCCTCCCTGCCTGAGGCGCAATAACTCATTCTCCCTCTCATGTCGGTAGGTCTGAGGGTAGTACTTTTCGTGGAAACGAAACTCGAAAGCTGCCAAATTTCATACGTAGCCAACTGCGACTGTCCGTAGGACACTATCCCACCACAAACTGGCCTCCTTCTCAAACATAAAGATGGCCAACTCAACCTGCTCTGACTCGGTACAATGCAGCATCCGTAGCATCTTGGAGATGCGGTCTAGCCAATATTCAGCCTCCTTGGGTCTGTGAGAACCCGTAAAAGTAGGAGGCCTCAAGCGCTGGAATCGCTTGAGAAGGCCACTAGTACCCAAATTTCCCGTAGGGTATGCAGCAGGTGCAGGCGGAGGCACATCCTCAGCCTAAGCAGAAGGCTCTGCAGTCTCAGCAGGACGTACAGATGGTGAAGGTGGAGTTGCACTCCCACCCTGAGATAAAGCCCCTGTAATAGTGGTCAAGAGCTATTGGTGCTGCTGCTGCATCAACATCATCATCTGCTCAAACCTATCAGTAGGTGGGGCAGGCTGAGGCACGTACTGCGTCGAGGAAGACGCACGGTTCTGCTCGCGAACCGATGGTGTATAAGGTGGTAGTCCAGCTGTAGGACCAGTGGAAGGCTGAGACGCAGGTATGGTCTCACAATCCGGGCCGAAACCAGGGTCCGTACAACCATCTCTGTGGGGGAGGAGTCTGGTCCATCATATCAGTGAGCATGAGGTGTGCCGTGCTCCGCGTATATTTCCGTGGCATGCCCTATACAACATAGGGTGTAACGCATGTAAGATGAAGCATAGCAACACAATACCTAATCGCTTAAGTATTTCACACACTTCATAGCAAAAGAGGCTGTATGCATTTCATTTACCAAAATTATCACAATACATGGAATACAGAGTTACATGAATCATGACAGAAGATGCATGTGAGCTAATACAAGCAAAGCCGCAAACACTTAAAACATACTACTAACTACTACACCCATCAACATGAAAACATAAACATATCCTAAAGCAATAACCAAAACAAACGACAAGACAACAATATGGATGACTAGGCGTCCGAGTCTGGCGATGGAGAAGGGGCACCCTTATCCTTCAGGCAACACATGATAGTTTTCAACGCGCGAGTTACTTTCTTGAACTTATTTTCCACAAGGCCCCGAAGATCCATAACATCCTGTCGTAAGACAGCCTGGCCCTGTCATAGCTCAGCATGATCCTCCTCCAGTCGACCTATACGAGCATCCCAAGCAGCCCGATCAGTGCCCTGCCCAGTGGAGTAGGAGGGGAGCTCTCCTCTGTATCATGGGCCTCTTCTTCCTCTTCTTCTTCTTCTTGTCCCTCCTCTTCTATCTTAGCTCCATCTTCTTCCTCACTCTCTTCTTCCTCGCTCTCCGTCTCATCATCGTTCTCTTCAAGTCGAGCTTGGCGTTGTCATGGCCCGATCTTCATCTGATTGAGGGTAGCCTCGTTGATGTGATGGACCGGCACCAGCATCTCCGCCCCAAGACTGTAGCTAAACTCATGTGCAATCTTGCATATGAGTCGGCCGAAGGGGAGCGAATCAGTCCTTCTAGCGGAGCGTGCAGTAGTGATTATCTGTCGCAACACGAACGTAGGCACGCATAGGTTCGCTCTCTGCCCCACTTGATACAGGAAGTCTACCATGAGGCGCGTACACTCACTGCGATTACTCCACCAAGGGTAGACGTTGAATGTGAAGATGTGATGGAGTAAACGGAAGTCGTTAGACATATCGGTCGCTAGAAGACTTTTATTCGGCTGTCACTGGACCAGTCGGCCACCACAAAGAAAACGTGTGCGGCGATTCCTATTACGTACACTCCTCAGATTCAGCTCGCTAGCATGCACCTCCCCAAGGGGCATATTTAGAAGTTGAGATATCAATCTGACATCAACCGTGGCCAATCGATCCCTTCCACATGGGATTTGAAACTGCAATGGTTCAAGTGTAGGCTCGTGAATGCTGGCATAGAAAGTTCGGACAGAGCTCGTATTGGCGCGATACCCGCCATCAAATAGTGGACCCCAATGGGCCCCTTCCACGAACTCGAACAACAGATATTCTCCAAAGAGCCGCCCATCCACTTGAGCTTCAAAAAGGACCCTACGGTCCTCATAAACTCCATGAGACAGCTCCGCCAACCGAGCCCTTTCAGCAGGAACCCGGGGATCAAGATCTCGCTTCGTCCAAAATTCTCGAGCGGTGCTTGTGCTAGCGGCGGTGCCTCTCAGCCTCCTTGAACACGTAGGGCGACTAGGTCCGGCCTTATCCACGGCCCCCTTTCTCTTTCCAATGAGAGAAAGGATGGTGGAAATCGAGAAAATGGCCGCAATGAACTCGAAGAAGGCCATGAAAAATGAAGAAAAGGGGGGAATAGGGCTGGAGTTGTTGGTTCTCTATGAATTTGAGCCTCAACAGAGGTTGTAAAGGCCCAAATAACAGGGAATGAAGAAAGAAAATGGAGAGATGGGATGGGTTGAGTGCTTACACAATTTTGAGCCTCAAATAGGGGGGTGTAGGCACTCAAATGAAAGAGAATAGAGAGGGTAGAGGGGTAGATATGGCTGTAAACGATGAGGGTGTTTGGGTTGTGGCAGAAATTGACGGAATGGGCGATTGGAGGGAAGCTTTGAGAGAGAAAACAACAACTTTGAGGGAAAAGGAGAGCTTGGAGGTGCATTTTGTGAAGGAGGTAGGCGTTTGGGGATGTTTTAAGCCACGGCCCACGTATCAGGGGGTCACCCTAGGCCCCAAAGACTGTCGACCCGAGCGGCCCGCTCGGCCGAGCCCGCTGACCGGCGAGGTCCTCGCCACTCTTTGGACAAGTTAGCGAGGGCTCGCCATTTCGGGGAGGCACTCCTGCCCCTAGGCCCCAAAAAAGTATGGGTCCCACCCTGGGTCCCTCTGGAATGGGGTGGATAGGCCCATGACTCCATTTTGAGTCATTTCGGGTCGTTTCGGGAAGTTTCTGATACATAATTGTATTTACCAATTTTTAACGGCTGGGATGGGGTGAGTTATGATCTAAACCCGTCGTTTGACGGCCTAGAAGTGTTTTGGGGTCGATTCGTGCGATCACGGTTGAGTACAGACTCAAACAAAATGACTGATTTCAGTGAACTTCGCCAGTCCGCAAAATCAGGATACGTATGACAGTTTCTACATTTTTCTTACACCCACCTAAGTCGAAAGACGACAACGTACGTCGTGTGACCATAACCCAGGTCCAATTTAATCCAAATCATGCTTTGATACCAACTTGTAACTCCCTGAAAATCGGGGGTCAAGTAGCAACTCAACACCCGAGTTCCAAAACATCACTTATGCAACATAAATGCTTATGATTGAATGTTGTCTATGTTAGTGCAATAATCACGGGTGGGATTATACCAAAACAATAATTTATACTCCAGATCAAGTTATAAAACGCAAGCGAAATACTAAAAGATGTATATAACTGTATATCAAGCCAAAAACGGTCACAATCGGTCTTCAGAGTATGAACACCTTACTGAGTCACCATATACATGTATTAGTTTTAAAAATCAAAATGTCAAAAATGGTACAACTATCATGGTAAACCCTATAGTCCCGTCATCTGAATGACCTAAGTGAAGCCTCCAGAGAATTGCATGAAAGAGAACTCATCTTGATCATCATAGTAATCAGGCTCAGCCTCCTGCGCCTCGTCGATACCTGCATCTAAGACAGATTCTGGTGGGTATCCAAAACACCGTCCCGTAACGTGGGAGTGAGTAGCTAACTCAGTGGAACAATAAAGCATAGGTTAACATGTTATCAATTCAGACAAGCAGTAATGATAAAGCGGTACAATCAAACACTCCTAAATACTCTTATTAATGCAAGTATAGAATGCAGGCATGATGCATGCCCTTGCTAATGCTCCCTCGTGCGACACCATCTTACGTCCGCAGCATGCGTTCATCCCTAAGTGCTCCACATCTTCCAGGCACATGCAGTGCTATGTTATGAGCGTGATTACCGAGTTATTATTAGTCCTTTTCATACAGCAATATTGGGAAACTAAGGTACCTCCCTTATATCATTCCCAAACAGTGATCCATTCTAGGGTCGTCAGTCCTTGATAATCTCATACGATGATGCGGTTTTAGGTCGTTGTAAAGGGTTGTCAGGGCTGTTACACGCACTCATTGCACCGCTCCCCCATCACCTTATCAATACAGGCCTAGTTTATACTCTGTTTACTGCGGGAAGGCTCGTCACCTCTCCACAGATTCAGAGTATGCTCGAGGTCACTACAAAGGACTGTCAGGGCTGCTACAAGCAATCGTTACACCACTCCCCCATCACCTTATCAGTGTAGGCCGACAGCTCAAATATCGTGTCCCATACCACCATATTCGGCTCACGAGTCTGGGTTGCTCACTGGTCATTACGGGGAGGCTCGTGGCCCCAGCGTAGGTCGACAGCTCGACCACGGTGTCCCATACCACCATGACTGGATCATGAGTCTTAGCAGATCGAGGTACCAAGGTTAAACGGAATTTCACTATTGAGTTTGGTACCTTAGGTTCAAGCAGTAGCGTCCGAACATGGTGAACATACATTAGACAGATCGGGTTACTTGACGAGCTCGACTAGCACGAGCGTACATTGTATCGATCGACATGAGGTGCATACGCACTTCGTGTGGCCTAACCACTACCGACGACCAACACACGACTCGAGTTCGTCAAACACATCCTATGTGACGAATGAATCTCAACCATGAACTCAAGTCTGTTACCGATCGCCTGGACTATAACATAGCCCCAATCACATTCAATCCTTAATCAGAAGCATGTAGAGTAAAGCAGAATAAATAAAATAATTCAAATATGTTAACAAGCATGTTATAAAGCACAAGATAAGCAGGAAATACAAACACATATAGTTCATAAGTAAGCAATTAATTTAAACAACTTGCATGGAGGAAATTATACACCTCTCCAAGGTAGTTGAGAATCCTATCTCAACACCTATCTAAAGCACTATCATCTAAGTACTTTTACAAGCATTTTTACAAACACTTAGAATACACTCATTTAACGTACATAACGTATATTAGCCAAAACATGTATTTGGGCGAGTCCTTTCGCCGAGTAAGTATTATACACATATATAGCATATGCACATAGTAATTTATCATGGCAAACACACTTTCATATATTGTACGTATACGGTATTTTCTACAAATATACCGAATACACTAAACGCCATAATTTGCATACGTAACTGAATCGCTAAACGAATAGCGCATTTTTGCATATGAAATAATATCCAGATCATGAATCTATCATTATCTGACATTGAAAGCATTGAAAACCATAACCTATACGTTTAAAGTCCACACCTTACGCCGTAGAAGCGTAACGAACTTAATAGAAACTCTACGCTTTCGTCAACGTCGATATGATGACCTATAACACAAGGTCTTTGTACGGAATTTTTCGAGACGTTACAATCGTTGTTGGGATCTTTCCTCACAACTCCACACACCATTTTGCCTCTCTACTACGCTACTCAACTTGTTTCGATTCCGATTTGGGTAAGAAATCCTAACCCTAATCTTGTTTTAGAAATCTAAATAAGGAATTGATGAAATAGCTAACCTATTTCGTGATTTAGGTTGCCATTGTCCTATAAACGGGGACGTAGTGTTCGAAACGAGCAATCCGACGAAAGGTGCGGACTATAAACTTTTGGGTTATGGTTTTTAAGGCTTTTAATGTCAGTAATGATTTATGTCTGACTTGATTGTTGTCATGTGCTCTTAGATACGATATTTTCCATATATTGCACATGTATGAACTATGTTGAACAAATATGCATTCCATGTGTTTGTTGAAATGTTTAAATGATCTTGTAATTATGATTTGTGCTTACCATGACTATTAATCTAGAATTCATGTTTGTTGTATGTATGACAACTCCTTTGTGAAAGGATTTGTTGTAATATATGTTGTAACTAATTTAGTTCATGTATGTAATAATGTGTAGGCTAAGTGTTTGAAAGAATGTCTGAATGAGAAATTATTTGATTAATTGTATTTAATAAGGGTGTTGAGATAGAATTCTCAATTACGTTATCTATATGTAAAATCTCCTTCATGTTATCTTAATTTCAACTACGCAATATATGGATGAAGTGAAATGTTCGGTAGCATGTTCAATATGTTTAATAAAATGCTCAAATGAGTGTCGTATTTGGATTGTTTGTTAAATGCTTATATAATTATCACATGTATCCACATGCTGCATTTGAGTATGATTGGGACTACTACGTAGTCCAGGTAATTGGTAACAATACATGTTTTAGTGGCCGAACTAGTCTCGCCACATTGGATATGTTCGATGAATCTGGGTCGTACGATGATTGTCGATAGTGGTTAGGCCACGTGGGGTGCTTATGTGTTCCACGTCGATTAATTCAACGTGCGCCCGTACCAATCGAACTTGTCAAAAAACCCGATTAACCTATTGTGTGTTTACCATGTATGGACACTACTGCTTGAATCTAAGGTACCACTTACCAATGTAAAGCTCGTTTCAACCATGGTACCATGATCCGCTAAGACTCATGAACCGGGCATGGTAGTGTATGGGACACCGTGGTCGAGTTGTCAGCCTACGCTAGGGTGACGAGCCTCCCCGTAGTGTCCAGTGAGTAACCCAAACTCTTGAACAGAATACGGTGGTATGGGACACTGTATTCGAGCTGTCGGCCTACGTTCAGGTGACGAGCTTCCCGTAGTGACCTCGAGTATAATCAATTGAACTTACCTATCCGCTACTTCCATTAGGGGTGATGCCCTACAACTTGCCTATCGTATGTGATTAACTAGGATTGACGACCCTAGATGGATCATTCGTTTGGGTTAATGATATAAAGAGATATACCTTAGCTTCCCGAATCTACTGTATGAATAAGCCTAATTAAGAACTTGGCTAACACGATCATGCACCGTATTGCATGTGCTTTGGCGAGGAAGTGCATGTTTGGGGAGTTTGCCATTCGCGGCCGTGAGATGAAGTCGCTGAGGGAGTGCAGGAGAGGGCATGCATCATCACAACATACCATTCCTGTATTAATAAGAGTACTTAGGATATGATTGTTGTACTGCTTTATCATGACTACTTGACTAAATTGATAACATTTTAACCTTTGCCTTATAGTACCACTGAGTTGATCACTCGCTCCCACTCTGGAACGGTGTTTTAAAACACCAACCAGACCCTGATTTAGATGCAGGTTATGGCAAGGCTTACGCAATGGAGCCGAACTTCTTTGACGAGGAGTAGGAGTTCTCCTACGTGCAACTCTCAGGTGGGTCTATGTAAACCTAGAGCTGCATCACCGGGATTACAGGGTTATGGATTAGTTGGACATTACACTTTGATATTTTGTAAATTTTGGAACAATACATGTATATATTTAGCCTGAAAATTTACTCATACTCTAGGGATTGAGAAACACTTATATGCTTTATATACCTATCTCAGTCTTCCGCTTGCTTCATTTAATTATCTCTAGAGTATGATATGTTGTTTTAGTGTAATCCCACTCATGTTTAAGGCACTAATGTGGACAACATTTAAACATCATTATCTATGTTGGATCTCAGGAGTTGATCTTTGCTCGACCCTCAAAATCCCAGCGGTTACAAGTTGGTATCAGAGCATGATTTGAATTAAAATGGACCTGGGTTATGGTAACATGACGCATACTGACGTACTTTGACTTGGGAGGTAGCGGTAAAACGTAGAAATGATCGTAGGATCCTAAGTTTCGCCGACGGGCAAAACTGACAGTTGAAATGTAAACTGTATGCGTCTGAGATCATATGAGATGCCCTCAATTCATTTTTAGACCGTCAATCGATAGGTTTAAACTAATAGTCATCCAATACCAAACTTGAAACACGCCAAAGGGCGTGAATATGTGCGACATGGAACCTGAAAACACGTTTTACAGGCGTTGGGGCCCAAATCACAAAATCCCGAGGGACCTAGGGGGTCCCCCACACAAATTCGGCGTGCCAGGATGGGGTGGCCACCGCCCCTGGGTGGAGGCACCGCCGGCAGCCTAGGGGGCGCGACGCCGCCGCCCGAGCCGCAGCGGACTGAGGTGGGCCTGCGATTCCGGCGGCCCGCCGCCCTCCACACACACGTGTAGGGCCCATTTTCGTGTGGGGCCACCTTATTTGGTCAACTTTACTCCCCTTTGTTCATTTCACCCCTCTCCTAGCCCTCTAAACCCTCCAAAACCTCCATTTCCTCTCTCAAATCTCCCTCCCACACACACCAAGCTTCATCTTCTTCCACATCTTTCACCCATCTACACCATCTTCTCAAAACCCTCTCCTAAAACTCTCTACCTTCCATATTTCCCCCCATTTGAGCACACAAACCTACATCTTTGTGTCTCATAATCTTTAAAACCCACAAACCCATCTCACCCTTTAAGCTTCTTCACTCCCATAGCTCTTTTTGAGCTAATTACCACTATTTTCTCCATCTTCGCGCTCCTTTCCCTTATGGGAAAGCGAAGAGCGGCCCTGGATGAGGCTAGGCCGAGCCTTCCAACCCACTTCAGGAGGCAGGCAAGCGTCGTGGCTACTACAAGTGCTGAGCGAGAGTAAAGAACGAAGCGGGATCTCGATCCTCAAATTTTGTTAGAGAATCTTTACCACCGGGTGCCGAACTAGGTAGGTTCCGTAAACATAAAATTGTATTTGAGGCACTTGTTGATGAGAAATTATTTGGACTGTATCCAGTGATGGATCTCCTATTGGAGGTTGGGTGGGGTCACATACTTGAAGGCAAGTCCCATGCTAGTGAAAACACTGTCCGAGCCTTCTATGGCCATATACAGAACCCACTACTGGAGCCTCTTCAGTTTATTATTCCCTTGGGGAGGCAGGAGTCCATAGTTAATGTGGACGTCATGGCTCGAATTATGGGAACTGAACGCGGTATGGTACATGCCAGTGCATCTCCTCTCACTAGTATATGTGAGAGAGAGATCGCCACACGCGGTTTCTTTGTGACCGACTGGCTCATTGGAGGCGAGGCAATAGCATCCCATCGACTAAGATGAGGGTAGACTTCCTCCTACTCCACCCCATATGCACGTACAACGTGTATCCTAAGTAGAGCAACCGTACAGAATGCACTCGTTTGATGGTGGATTTCCTATACAGAGCTGGACAGGGAGACAAGCTGTGTCTACCTACCTTTGTCCTAACACAGATAATCAGAACTACAAACTCTACTAGGGGAGATGCTTCACTCCATTTGGCCGACTTATCTGCAAGATTGCTCATAACTTCGGTTTCAGGCTTAACATGGATAATCTTGCACCCATCCACTTTATCAGTGACACTACGCTTAACAATATGGGGATCGACCCTAGATAACGCCAAGCCCGTCTCGATGATTATGGAGATGAGATAGAAGAGGAAAGTGAAGAGGAAAAAAGTAGTGAAGAAGAGGAAGGGAATGAAATAGAGGAAGGAAGTGATGAAGAAGGAAGTGAGGAAGAAGAACAAGAAGAGGGAGAGGAGGCCCAAGATTTTGATAAGGGCCCTCCTACTTCTGCATAATAGTACCGCCCTGATCATGCTGCCTTAAAAGCCCGTATGGCCAAGATAGAAGAAAACCAGGCCGCTCTGAGACAGAAAGTTAAGGAGAACCAGGCCTACCTAAAGCAAAAATTCAAGAGGATGTCTCGCACTCTGAAGACCCTCCTGTGCTACATGCAGGATAAGGGTGCACCTCTACCATCGCCTGAGTCGGCAAACTAGTCACATATTGTGATCATCAATTATTTTACTTTATTTCTTGTCTTTATATGTAATAGCCCTTGTAGGCTCAGTGGTATGTTAGAGTAGTTGTTGTGGAACTTGTACTAGATTAGCTCACATGCATCTTCTGTCATGATTCCTATAATGCTACATCATATGTATCGTGACAATTTTGGTTAAATGAAATGCATGAGATTTCTTATGTCATGGAATGTGTAAAATGCTTGGATTAGCGTGTGTTATTATTCTAAATCTGACACATGTTACACCCTATGTTGTATATAGGGGATGCCTCCTAAAAACACTCAGAATATTGCACGTCTCGCACTTGGCATATCGATTGACTGGGCACCTCCCCTAAGCAATAGCCATACGGACCCCAGTTTTGGGCCCGAATAGTGACACGATGTGGAATTCATAGCCAGTCAAGGACCCTGCGAATGGGCCAACACAGAATGCACCACCGGTTTCCGAAACAAAACCGTGCGTCTATGTCGACGCCACACATATCTCAGTCGACTCCTCCTCCTGATAGGTTGGAGCAGATGTTGTTTTTGATGTAGCATCAGCAACAGTTTTTTGCCACTATTGTGGGGGCCATTGCCCAGAACATGAATATGGTCCTGCCCGCACCACCTGTGCACCCTGCTGGGAATGTGAATGCCAAAGGTCTATTTGAGTTCTTTCAGCATTTCTGTCCTTCCACTTTTGCGGGTACTCACAGACCCGAGGAGGCTAAGTACTGGTTGGATCGTATATCTAAGATGTTGAAACCATTGTACTGCATTGAGGTAGAGCAAGTGGAACTTGTGACCTATATGTTTGAGAAGGAGGCCAGTCTCTGGTGGGACAACATCCTATGGACAGTTCCTTTAGGACACGTGTGGACCTGGAACGCATTTGAGACGCGCTTCCATGAGAAGTACTTCCCCTTTACTTACCATAATGAAAAGGAGGGAGAGTTTCTTTGCTTCCGACAGGGAGGAATGACTGTGGCTAAGTACGAGAATAGGTTTATGGAGCTGGTCAGGTATGCTCCTCTGATCCTAGCAGACGATCCGATGAGAATGCGGTGATTTTCTGAGGGTCTGCGGCCTGATATTCACATGAAGATGTGTTGCGCTAGCATACCCAACTATGCTGAGTTAATGAGCATGTCCCTGCGAGCTGAACAAGATGTAGACAGACTATCTCAGACACGTGTGCCCATGGGCCCAAGGCCTCGACCTGATTTGCCGAATCGACCATTCCTCAACAAGAGGCCACATGCAGATTCGCCTCCCAGGCTTGTAGCTCCACCGACCCATCCGAGGCGATCAGATTTGTGGTGCACCTACTGTAAGAGGATGGGCCTTATGAACACTTATTGCTTTACCAAGATGAGGGACAACGGCTTCACGCCACCTCGGAAGATCAACCACCAGCTATTTCAGTTCCACCCCTACGATTAGCACCGTCAGCACAACGTTTTTACAGGCCAAATGTACCTCAAAATAGGCCGCCTCAACGACCTATGGCAGTGCAACTGAATTGACCTCAACAAGCACGTGTACATGCGCTAGCAGCTGAAGCTATTGAGGTGGCAACTGCAGGGCCTGTAGCCTTCGAAGTCACAACACATATCCAAGGTACACCATGAAAAGGCCAAGCTTTATGTCTTATAGGGGGGGTGACTAGGACTATGCCAAATTTAAAATAATTACAGCGAAATATAAATAAAGAGATAGCCAAATAAAGTAAATTTATCCACAATGCTGAAATGAATAACAACCTCAATAAACAATTATTGAGAGATTGATACAAAAGTTGTTCTAAGGACAACCTTACACCAAAAACCAAAGTTTATGGTAGGACAGCCTGATTTCTAGAAAGGTCTTTGTATCAAGAACTCAAACTTTCTAGGAATAAAAATTGAAGCTGATCAGAGGAATAGAATGTAATCTCAAATATTGATTGTTCTAGGGACAACCATACACCATAGAAATGGCAGGGCAACCTTACTAGAACAATTTAGAGAATCTAAAGCTCAAACAAATAAAGGATTAGCTTGAAATAAATTGCAGCAATTTAAATCTAAACTATTACAACATTCCCCACTGAGCTTGAAATTAAAATGATTACAACATTCACATCCACATACATTCCACAAAATAATAATCAAAGATAGGAAAATAAAGCACACTTCCACATAACACAAGGAGTTATAGTGGTTCGCATGTGTGTACACCAACTGTTCAACAACAGCCACACAGAATGCTACTCCACTCCTAATATCCTCACACAGGGGATATTAGCGTTCACTATCAAATAGGTTTTCCCAGGTTTACCCAAAACCTTCACAATTGTGTCTTTTTCAAAGGGCTTACACAATTAAAAAAACCCTTTTTTCTGAGTTTTCCTGGTTCTCCTCAGATAACCAATACAATGAGATTTTTCTAACTTAACCTCAAATAAAACCAAATAAAGTAAATTACACAAATTGTAAAATACCTATTTTTCTTCTTTGTTGTAACAGCCCAGAAGAACCAAGTCGGAGTAGAGATTTGAATGTCAAAGTTCAATGTCTAATACTGACTTTATAATGGTTCTAGGTTCTAATAGATTTTAACTTAAAACAAATGGGCTAGCTTGAATTGATTTTGATTCCAATAAAAGGAAAATAAAACTTCCTCTTTACAGATTAGATTGGAATGCAAGAAACAAAATCAATAAAAAAAGCTAAAGAAATAGAATATTAAATAAGCACACTTAGCTTAAACAGAGCACAGATTTATCTCTCAGAAGGCCGAATTAAATTAGCTTGAATGGTCTATTTTATTCTGAAATTTGTGCTCTATTTATAGTGTGAATAAGTCACGTCTTCGACTGGTCTTAAGTCGCTACGACTGGTTGAAGATCCAACAGATATTTGAAAATTCAGGCGTGATAGGATAAGACGGTTTCATGACTGGTCGTAGGGCATCTTCGACTGGTCGTAGGTCCCCTTCGACTAGTCGAAGGTCACACACGACTGGTCGAAGCTAAGTGCAAATCATCGTTGTAGTTTGAGTCGAAGGTCTACAACTGATCGAAGAACCAGTCGACATTGTTCCCACAACTGGTCGAACAGTCCCCAAGACTAGTCGAAGCCTAACAGAAAATTTTCAAATTTTGCAACAAACTTACGACTGATCCAGGAAATCTTTAAACATGTCGAAGTAGTGCTAGAACTAGTTGAACAAAGTCCAGGACTAGTCTTAGAACAGACCAAACTGACTTATATAAAATATATGAATTATGTACCAAAGTGGCCTACTCTAAAGGTCATCCTAAGGTCAGTCATACCTCAATAGTGAAGTAAGGACATTGAAACTTAAAAGATGAGTGACCTTTGAAAGTGATGAAGCTTGAAGTCTTGATATAGCTCAAACTTGAAAGCTTCTAGAGATATTGAGATTGAACTTGAACACTTCTTGATATCTTGTCTTTAAATTAAATCCAACAAACTCACTTCTTCGAGTCTTGACTTGTGAGCAGAGCTTGTCCAACAAAGTTGATCTTGAGTAGTGCTTTGATCTTCACATATGCAAGCTTCATAACAGTGTTTTTGGCACCATAAATTTGACAACAAAAGGGGCTATACACAATAGCACTTACAATCTCCCCCTTTATCAAATTAGTGACAAAACACACTTCCAAGATATGTTACAGAACACAGAATATCTGATTAATGAATCATGCACCAATTGTTATCAAACTGGCGCAGTACCAAGAACCTACAAATCAGTATTCAACATATCCATTCTCCATACATATAAGACATACAAAACTCTCCCTGACTCCCCCTGAGTAAAACATATCCAAACGAGTGAACATATCCATTCTCTCCCTTTTGTCATAAGAGGACAAAGGAAACGGATAGACTAAAGGAGATAAACAGAGAGAAAGATGACAAATAGACAAGATAGGAGATAAAAGCATAATTAACTCACATAAATCATAAACTGAGTTTAAGCAAAACTAGCACCATAGTAGTAAAGTTATTACAACTTAAACAACTTAAACACTAATCTGAGCCAGATGAACCAAATGAAGGAGCAGGGATAGATGGATCAAGTTTATGCATCCTCTTGTTCAAGCGCTTAAGATATTTGCGCATATACTTGAAATGTAAATCATTAGCAATAGACATGTTGTCCATTTTAACATTTATATTCTCAACCTTATCCTCCAATGCATGCAGACGTGCATCAAAGTCAGAAGGCTCAAAATCTGGATCATTTGCGGAATCAGAGTCAACTTCTTCAAAGATATCATCCATATTAATATCATCAGGAGGAAGATCACCAGTTTCTTCCTCATGTGCTGCTTCAGTATTGCCAACACCATCACCTTGGCCAGGGAGTAAATCCAACTTCATCTTATTTAGATTAGAATTATTGAATATCAGATGACGGATAGAGGCCTCTCCAACTGGCATATCGACTAACATATGAGTAGCCAACACAGTCATCAAATAAGCAAAAGGAATGTCACTGTGACCAGGATGGAGACGAAAATTAAGAATGAAGTGACAAATCAAGGATGGTAAATAGATAGACGTACCACTGGCAACAGCATGAAGAACACGAACCATGTAGGAAGTCAATTCAGATTTATTACCCGATCGTGGATATAAGTTAGATACAAAGATTTTGTGAAGAACTCTGTATTTGGGTAACAAATACTTTGAGGGAAGCGCATTCCCTTTATGAGTCCATTGAGCATTCAGATTGCATAAATCTCTAGTGAGGAAACGTTTTTCAGATTCTAAGGGTTTGTCAAATAAATTATAGATAGGAATCTCCTCATCATTCACAGGAATATCCATAAGAGCGGAAATCAAATGACGATTAATGTCAAATGGTCCTTCTCTAGTGGCTATTTTGAAGGTTAAATTCTCCAGTGAAAAATCACATATACATGCAAACATGGACTGGGCAATGGACCAGTATGCTGGCTCACCCCAATGTAATAAGTTATCCCAACCTACAGCTTGAAGCATAGGAAGAATATCAAAAGGAGCAACATGATTAACATCAACAGGATGTTCAACAATAAGATTACGTAATCTGATGTCCTGAACATAAGATGGATCATCATCGGGAGGCCGAAGATGACGCTTAGTGAGCGGGGCTGATCTGGAAGAAGAAGACGGACCATGGGATGTTACCTTTTCCCCTCTAAATGCCATTTGCAACAAAGATTTCAAGAAAATAAAAAGTTGCAAAAGTTTGAGAAGAGGGTTTGCTCAAATTAGATTTTTCAAAAGGAAAACCCCAAATCTCAACAGAAATTGAAATAGATAACTTCAAGAGTAAAATGGAAGTGATCTAGACACAAATTTACAAGAAAAATGCAAATGGAGCACTAACCTTGAAGGATTTGGAAGGTGGGTTCGATTGGTCGTGTGTCGGCCCGTTGGAGAGTGAAGAGGAAATGAAGAAGAAAGTAATTTTCCCAAATTTAAGTGATTCACGCGATTCACGACTAGTCGTGGGTTTTCTTCAACCAGTCGTGAATCGCGTGAATCACGACAGGTCGAGGAAATCCTCGACTGGTCAAGTACCACCAAAAAAATCAAATTTTCATGCATATTTCTAAAAAATTGAAAATTTAATCTAGCAAATATATACAATATGATACAAATATGCATAAATAATCATTTTAGAATACACATGCCAAGATCAAATATCATTTTGTTAAACCTGCTTTTGTCGAGCGGTTTAGTGAAAATATCAGCACGTTGATTTTCGGTAGGAATATATTCCAATGATATTACCTTTTCATCTACTAAATCTCAAAGATAATGAAATCTAATATCAATATGCTTAGTACGAGAATGCTGAATTGGATTTTTTGAAATATTTATGGCACTGGTATTATCACAATATAATAACATAGAGTCCTGTTTAATTCCATAATCACTTAGCATACGTTTCATCCAAACAAGCTGTGTACAAGCATTACCAGCTGTGATAAATTCAGCTTCAGCTGTTGAAAGTGATATAGAATTTTGTTTCTTACTTAACCAAGAAACTAAACAGTTTCCAATATAAAAACAACCACCACTGGTAGATTTTCTATCATTAAGATTACCAGCCCAGTCAGCATCCGAGTACCCAACTAATTGAATACTAGTCTCATGAGGATACCAGAGACCGAGATTAACAGTACTAGCAACATAGCGGATAATCCGTTTGACCGCAATCAAATGAGATTCTTTAAGTTCAGACTGATATCTAGCGCAAATACCAACACTTAGAGCAATATCAGGTCTACTAGTAGTTAAATACAGTAAACTGCCAATCATACTCCGATATAGTTTTTGATCTACGTTTTTACCTGCAGAATCTTTTGAGAGTTTCAAAGTTGTACTCGTAAAAGTATCAAATTTCTTACCATTCTCAAATCCAAATCTCTTAATTAAATTTGTAGCATATTTAGATTGAGAGATGAACATTCCATCAGGTCGTTGTTTTACTTGTAACCCAAGGAAGTAATTCAATTCCCCAACCATGCTCATTTCAAATTGAGATTTCATCAATTCTGCAAATTCAATAGTCATGTCAGTACAAGTAGATCCATAAATGATATCATCAACATAGATTTGAACCATTAAAATATCTTCGTTATGTTTCTTAACGAACAGTGTTTTATCAACACTTTCCATTTGAAAGTTATGAATGAGTAAAAACTTAGTCAATTTCTCATACCATGCTCTGGGAGCTTGTTTAAGACCATACAGAGCTTTTTTAAGACGGTATACATGATCAGTAAACTTAGGATCTTCAAATCTTGTAGGTTGTTCAACATATACTTCTTCATGTAAATCGCCATTGAAAAAGGCACTCTTAAAATCCATTTGAAAATTTTTAATCTTTCTAAAGCAAGCAATGGATATGAAAAGTCTGATTGATTCAAGACGAGCAACTGGGGCAAAGGTTTCATCGTAATCAATACCTTTAATTTGAGTGTACCCTTGTACAACCAGTCTTGCCTTGTTTCGAATTATGTTACCATCTTCATCAGACTTATTTTTGAAAATCCACTTAGTTCCTATAATGTGTTTTTCTTTAGGTCTAGGAACAAGATCCCAAACATCATTTCTCACAAAATGGTTGAGTTCATCTTGCATCGCAACAATCCAGTTTTCATCAGCAAGAGCTTCTTTTACATTAGATGGTTCTATCTGGGATGTAAAACATACGTAATTACATATATCCTCAAGTTGTCTACATGTACGAACACCAGTGAGAGGGTTTTCAAGAATCTGTGTGGTTGGATGATCTTTAACAGTCCTCAATTTAGAATCAGTCTGATTAGATGAAGTATCAGATTTATCAATTAGTAAAACTTCATCATTATCTGAACTTGAGACTGAAGTGTTCAAGTAATCATCAATGACCACATTGATGGACTCTTGAATCGCACCAGTCCTTTTGTTCAGAACCCTATAAGCTCGACTGTTTAAAGAGTATCCTAAAAAGATCCCTTCATCACTCTTCGTATCGAACTTTTCCAGATTTTCACGATCTCGTAAAATATAGCACTTGCTGCCAAAAACTCGAAAGTATTTAACAGTAGGCTTTTTATTGAACCACATTTCGTAAGCCGTTTTATTATTACCTTTACTAGTGTAAACCCGGTTAATAATGTAGCAAGCTGTATTGATTGCTTCAGCCCAAAGATTCTTAAAGAGCTTCATACTATTCAACATGATATTAGTCATTTCTTGAAGCACTCTATTTTTTCTTTCTATAATACCATTTTGTTGAGGAGTTTTGGGCGCTGAAAATTCATGTAATATTCCCTGGTCGCTACAGAACTTCTCAAAACCACTATTCTCAAATTCAGATCCATGATCACTACGAATCTTACTGACTTGAGAACTCTTTTCAGTTTGAATCCTCATGGATGTTAACGAGGCGAGTGGGTAAGTTATGATCGACTTCAATGCAATGCACCCCAATCGAAATGAGTATCCTCCCCTTACAAGGCTCCATGTTCCTCTCTTACTACTGATCCTCTTGAGGGATACGTGGATCCGCATAAATCCCTGGCGAATGAGGAATACAATTATTTGAATCTCGTAAGGAAGACACAGTGACTTCTATGGCTGAATCACATATACGACTTAAATTCATGGGTTGATTCTGAAGTATCATATATATTTTATGACACGTTTTCCTCAATATATGTTTTATAACACATTTTCCTCAATATGTAGGTCGTGGATCTATACTTATCTTACCTGACCGAGTGTTGGCTTCAATTTCCCCATGCCTATCTCCAAAACTGTGTATCATGCCATCCCTTTTTACAACATTGTGAAATTTTATCTTATAATTTATTTATTTTAACAATATTTAATTATTGATGTTTCTAACAATAATCTGGTATTAGAATAGCAAATTATTAATGCTCAACTGAAATTATTACGTAATCATGATACTGGTAACCAAAACGATAGACATATTATGAAGATAAAAAAAAAGTCAATGACAACCTTATGTTTATGACTGAAGCTGTCAGTCAGCGGAAGCTTTGGTGGAGATATGAAATGGTAAGCCCTTATTTGCATATATACTCAGAGCAAATTATATTATTCTTTTGAGAAACGTATGTGAAAATTGTTGTTTTATTTGTTGTACTTGATAGCTTTACGTCCCTCTGAATGTAAGATAACAGCATTGGTTTCTAGGTGTCGTTTACCCAAGAAAGAGAGAGGTTGTTTTCGTTGATAATGCACACATTGATTGGAAAGACAATAACGATTTGTATGTGGCGCGGTTGACAGAAGGGCTGAGGTGGTTGTTCCATATTCTTGATGGAGGGAATATTTTTTGGGAGAGCGGATTAAAAGTGAGGATGATAAATGATAGACTAGGATAATTGAATGGGGGTGACTGTGGCATCTTCATGCTCAAATACATAGACTTCTTATGTAGCAAGAGGAAATTGATTTTTCATCTGTAAGTACACATTTAAGTAGTCTACATTCACTATGAATATTTTATGCTTTTTTATCTTATTTCAATTTTTTTTGTAAAATGATATCCCTAAATTTTGAAAGACCATCGCATATGACTGGAAATTGTACTTTAATGATGTTGACTTCTAGATGTATTGTACAATAATTGTGTATAAATGTGTATAATGGATGTATGGATTATGTCAGTGAATTTATTATGTATTAATGTAGGATGGACGGATGATGTACACATGAGTTGAATAAGGGTCGAGATTGTCATACATAATGGATCGAGATTGATAGGCTGTTGAGTAAGACTCAAGATTGTCAACCACAATGGGTCGAGATTGATAGGGAGTTGAGTAAGGGTCGAGATTGTCGTCTACAATGAGTCATGATTAACAGGAAGTTGAGTAGGGGTCATGATTGTCATCCACAATGGGTTGAGATTGTCATCCACAATGGGTCGTGATTTGAAAAGGCCAAGCTATATGTCCTAGAGGGGGGGGGGGGGTGAATAGGACTATGCCAAATTTAAAATAAAATTAGCGGAAATAAATTAAACCAATAGCCTTACAATCTGAATCAATTCACAAAGCTAAATTTAAATCACCTTGATAAATAGGTATTGAGAGATTGATACAAATTCAGTTCTAAGGACAACCTTACACCATAATAAACAAGGGCTTATGGTAGGACAACCTTATTTCTAGAACCTCTTTTGGATCAAGGACTCAATTTTAATATAAGTAATTGAAATAGCAAGGAATTGAAATTAAATGCAGAAGTAAGATCTAAATTATTACAACAATCCCCACACTTGCTTGAAATGTAAATAGTTACAACATTCACATCCACTTGTACATTCCACACAATCGAATGATAAAAGATATGAAAATTAAGCAAGCATTAAATCCACAAGACAAAGAGTTATAGTGGTTTGCCTGTGTGTACACCAACTGTTTTCCAACAGCCACACAAAAAGCTACTCCACTCCTAATATCCTCACACAGGGGCTATTAGCGTTCACTATCAAATATGTTTTCACAGGTTCACAAAAAACCTTTACAATTGTATCTTTTTCACTTGGGCTTACACAATTCAAAAACCCCTCTTTTCTGAGTTTTCTGGTTTTCCTCAGACAACCAATATAATGAGATTTTTCTGGCTCAACCTCAAACAAAACCAGTACAATGAGATTTTTCTGGCTTAACCTCAAACAAAACCAAAAGAAATGAAATTTTACAGAATTGTAAAATACCTGGATTTCTCCTTTTCGTAACAGCCCGGTAGAACCAATCGGAGTAGATGATTGAACGTCAAAGTTCAATTTCCAATACTCACATTCATAAGGTTCTAAATTCTAATAGATTTTAGATTTAACTCGTTGGGCGTAGCTATATTTGATTTTGATTCCAAGAAGAAGGAATAAGATAATTCCTCTTTTCAAATAAGATTGGAATATAGAAATAAAATCAAATTAAATAAGCTAGCAAAAAGGAATATTAAATAAGCACAATGTAGCTTAAAATAAACACAGACTTATCTCAGAGTGATCACTTGAAAATTCTTGAATTAAATCGAGTTGAAGTATGAAAACTCTGAATTTCGTGTTCAATTTATAGAAGCAGAAATCGCTCCTACGACTGGTCTTAGAAACCTACGACTGGTCGTAGCTCCAACAGATTTTTGAAAAATTAAGCGCGATCTTTGAAAGTCATTCCACGACTGGTCGTGAGTAGCCTACGACTGGTCGTGGGTCACCTACGACTGGTCGTAGGACCAGAGATTACGTTGCTGGACTTTGAGTCGTAGCTCCACGACTGGTCGTGGACGAGTCGAAGCCACACCTACGACCGGTCGAAGGACCTCCAGGACTGGTCGTGGGCGTACCAAAAATTCTGAAAAATCTTCAACTACTTAGGACTGGTCGTGGAATTTCTTGGACTAGTCGAACTAATGCTAGGACTGGTCGAACAAGAGCTAGGACTGGTCGTAGAATAGACCAACCTTATGTAAAATAAATATTTGATTTATGTATCCAAAGTGACCTACTTAAAGGGTCAACCTAAGGTCATTCAAACCTGAACCATGTCGTATGGACATTGAACTTCAACCATTCAACGAATGTAGATATTTTGAACCATATCAGGCTTGAGATCTTGAACCATATTATGCTTAAGATCTTGAACCATATTATGCTTGAGATCTTGATCAACATAAAACTACTTCATGCGTTGTTTCTTCAGACTTGAACTTCAACATTGTAGCTTCTTGAGACTTCAACATGTAGCTTCTTGAGACTTCAACATGTAGCTTCTTGAGACTTCAACATGTAGCTTCTTGAAGAGTTTATGCAGTGTCTTGAATTCAAATAAATCATCATACAAGTACAAGACACAGATAGATGTTTTGACACATCAAAATTTGACAACCAAAGGAGCATGAGACCATAACACTTACATGATTGATAGGTAGTTGAGTAAGGGTCGAGATTATCATCCATAATGGGTTGTGATTGTCATCCACAATGAGTCGTGATTGTCAGGTTGTTGAGTAAGAGTCGAGATTGTCATGCACAATGGGTTTGCATATCATTCTACAACTAATGGAAGACAATCCCACATATATCATTCTACGACATTAACATATACAATATTGAATTATTACACATCATTTTCATATTTAAATATCCATTGTTAAACAATAATAAAAGGGCCAATATTTCCCAAAGTCTCAAATAAAAAATAATAATAATAATCTATCGGCTTACAGGGAGGAAGGTGCATCAGCGTCGATTGTGACCTATTCGCTTGCATCTCAAGCATTTAACTGTCGGCCTATCTTATCCTTAAGATGTAATTTGAATCTTCTTTGGTCTTTCGGTAAGTCTTCTCATTTGTGGGGGTTTAATATTCTGACACATTGCTTTTACATTATCCAAAATGTTCCATTGAGTATTGTCAATCACTAGGTAAATCGACTCTTGGTATGTTCTTTGGTAAAACAAATTTCATATAGTATGAGGGGCAATATTTGTAAATATTGAGCTGATACTTATTGACAAGCCGTTATCACATACATACAAGGTAGCAATATACACTTCATCTCTCTTAACTTCACTACATCAGTAATGCCCATCGACATCACTTGGAACTCATCCGCAGAAATCGCAATACATCATGTCTTTCGCACTTCGAGTGATATTGTTCGCTCAGTCATTTTTCTACCCAATCAGTCAAAGTTCCCTTTCATGTTCACACTTTATCTCTTTTATAGAGGAAAAACTGTTGGATTTTAGTCCTTACTACTTCAAGAAGTTTGGTCACTAGGTACTCTCGTGCATCTACAAAAAGTGCATTCATGATCTCGACAATGTTGGTAGTTATAATGTTATATCTTTTGGTAGTAAAGAATACAAATGTTCGTCTTTCCTTATCTATACTATTAAGAAACTGATATGCGATGAGTTGGTCATTTGAATGTATCACATCATATCACAAAAAGTGAATATCCTTCATGTCTTAATAACACCCTAAAAGTAATCCTTCATTGAATTATCCGAATGCACTTTTTTCATGTTTTCCAAAATATGATACGCACAATATCCATATATTGCATAAAGGATGATGGTTGGGACTTCAGTGACCAACCATTTGTGACAATCTGACATAATAACAAGTCTTAGAAGGATCCTGATTGCTTTGTATAAATTGTGAAGGAACAGCCTCCAATTACTATTGTTCTCCGATTCTCCAATCTCGTATGCTATTGGAAGGACGTGATTACTTCTATCGAATACCGTAGCTAAGAAGAGAACGCATTTGTACCTTCTTGTCAAATGTATTGCATCAACACACAGAACCCATCAAAGATGCAGTTGGAAGCTTCAGATGCATTATCCAATTACGATGAAGCATCTTTCGAAACTGTTTGTTTCTTCATTCACTTGTAAATCAGTCACAATCCCTAAATTTGCCTTTTTCAACTCATGAAGATACGCTGAAAGATCATTATAAAACTCCTTATAAGATCCCATGACTTCTTATGTTGTAATCTCCTTACCTTTCCATGTTCTCTAACAACTAATTTAAACCATGTATGTGTCTCATTCATTCAATGTTTTGCTATGCATGTCAATCCCGAGCTTATACGACTAATACCAAATTCACTATTTATCAAACTGGTGGCTTGGCATGATCTCTTCCATTTCTCTTCGAAGTTACTATATTATGTCCACTCTTATTGATAGTTGCCTCGTGGTGATGTATCGCCTTAAACGACATGTTACACGCGTTCTTGGAGTTGTATGTCTTCATTTTAAACATCCCCACGTTGTCCATTATTGATGTGTGCATCATCCAATTATAACTTTCTATAATGCACTTAATCATATATCTCTACTTGTTTGATTGAAGGACTTTGTACCAAAATTTGTGGGTCATCGTATACTTGCTAAGAAAATTCTATAATCGGCATTTATTCTTAAACATTTATCCGACAGATATTTCATTTGGTTCATCCACCATTTCTAGATATCTTTGATGATCTGCATTAACAAAAGCTGCATCGGCTATATGTTTATCAAGTGAAATTGTATTAGATAGAGCAATGAAAGTATCCAATAGATATTATATTGAATGAGTTGATGATTCATAAATATCTCCATATTCTTCATTGGCCGGTAAATGTAAATTTAAGTTTATAACTTGCGAATTAAACTAGAATGAAGGATCAACTCTTTCATCTTGACGTCGATCATTGATCGAAGGGTTAGAAATATTTGTATCGTACTCGCTACCCAGCAACCAAAACGATGGTATATCACAATCATTGAGTCGTCAACCATGACATGTATCATTCCTTACAAGGCCAAGTATCTCGCAATCGTCAAGTCGTCGATCACAACATGTTTTATTCCTCAAAGGGCCAGGTATATCACAATCGTCAAGTCGTCGATCATGCACTACCAGAAAAATGGGCAAAGGCAACGGATAAAATCCGTAGCCATAGACCTATGGCTACGGTTTTAGTCCGTAGCACAACCATAGTCGTAGGTGCCGTAACAATAGGTCTGGAACCTATGGCTACGGATCTAATCCATAGCTATAGGTACCAACAGCTACGGATATAATCCGTAGCAATAACTACCAGAAAAATGGGAAAAGGCTACGGATAAAATCCGTAGCCATAGAACTATGGCTATGGTTTTAGTCTGTAGCACGACCGTAGTCGTAGGTGCCGTAACAATAGGTCTGGAACGTATGGCTATGGATTTAATCTGTAGCAATTATATCTGTAGCAAAAACTTCAAACAGCTACGGATATTATTTGTAGCTAAAAGTCCGTAGCAATATGCCAAATTTAATAAAGGCTACACCTGTCAGATTAGTGGCTACGGTCAATATCCGTAGCTATTTTGTACATCAAAAAATTACATATAATCATTTGTTCATTCAATTACCACCTATACAATCATTCATTCATTCATTCAATTACAATCAATTACAATCTTTCATTCAATCAATTACAATTACAATCCTTCATTCAATCAATTACAATTACAATCAATTACAATCCAATTCATTCAATCAATTACAATTACAATCAATTACAATTACAATCAATTACAATCCAATTCATTCAATTAATTACAATTATAATTACAATAATGCTGAAAATACAAATCTTTGGCTTCATTAGAGAAATGTGCTCGACTTCACCATGAAATTTCAACAGCTTCGTATATTCCATCATCCTATAAACAGTCATGTCATTCATAAATTAGAATGCTCATTGGGGAAAAGAAAGACAACGTGAAAGAAGTGCATCATGTATAACAATTTTTTTCTTAATGAATTAAAAAAAAATTTTAAGAGGAATGAAATTGACACAAAAGAAATGGTCTCACCATATGATTATAGGTTTTTGTTTAGGTTTAGGTTATAAGTTTAGGTTAAGGTTAGGCTATAGGTTATAATTAAGTTTAGGTTATGAGTTATAGGTTAAGATTTAGGTTATAGGTTTTGGTTTAGGTTAAGGTTATATAGGTTTAGGTTAAGGTTTAGGTTTTGGTTTAGGTTCTAGGTTTTGGTTTTCCTTATAGGTTATAGCTTTTGGGAACTTGATTATAGGTTAAGGTTTAGGTTTAGGAAATCGGGTTCGGGTTTGGTATCGGGTTTAGGTTTGAGTTTTCAAGTTAAGATTAGGATTAGGTGTAGGTTCGGGTTTAAGGATTTGAGAATACATTTAGGTTTTAAGTTTAGGTTTAGGTTAAAGGTTTAGGGAAAGGTTATAGGTTTAGGTTATAGGTTATAGCTTTAGGGAATTGAGAATGGGTTATGGTTTAGGTTTAGGAAATCGGGTTCAGGTTCGGGATTGGGTTTAAGTTTGGGTTTTCAAGTTTAGGTTTAGGTTTAGGTTAGGGAGTTGAGATTAGGATTAGGTGTAGGTTTAGCTTTAAGGAATTGAGTTTAGGTTATAGGTTTAGGGAAAGGTTAGGTTTAGGTTATAGGTTTTGGGATTTGGGAATAGTTTTAGGTTATAAGTATAGGTTTAGGTTAGGTTATAGGTTAAGGTTTAGGGATTTGATTTTAGGTTATAGGATTAGGTTAAGGTTATAGGTTTTGGGATTTGAGAATGGGTTTGGGTTTAGGTTATAGGTTTTGGTTTTAGTTTAGGTTATAGGTTTTGATTTAGGTTATAGGTTATAGGTTTAGGTTAATTATAGGTTCTTGGATTTGATAATGGGTTCGGGTTTAGGTTATAGGTTTTGGATTTGAGAATGGGTTATGGTTTAGGTTTAGGAAATCGGGTTCATGTTCGGGATTGGGTTTAAGTTTTGGTTATAGGCTTTTGGATTTGAGAATGGGTTATGATTTAGGTTTAGGAAATCGTGCTCATGTTCGGGATTGGGTTTAAGTTTTAGTTTTCAAGTTTAGGTTTAGGTTTAGGTTAGGGAGTTGAGATTAGGATTAGGTGTAGGTTTAGCTTTAGGGAATTAAGTTTAGGTTATAGGTTTAGGGAAAGGTTAGGTTTAGGTTATAGGTTTTGGGATTTGGGAATAGTTTTAGGTTATAAGTATAGTTTTAGGTTAGGTTATAGGTTAAGGTTTAGGGATTTGAGTTTAGGCTATAGGTTTTGGTTTAGGTTATAGGTTTTGGTTAAGGTTTAAGTTTAGGTTATAGGTTTTTGGATTTGAGAATGGGTTCGGGTTTAGGTTATAGGTTTTGGTTTTAGTTTAGGTTATAGGTTTTGGGATTTGAGAATGGGTTCGGGTTTAGGTTATAGGTTTTGGTTTTGGTTTAGGTTATAGGTTATAGGTTTAGGTTAAGGTTTAGGTTTAGGTTATAGGTTTTTGGATTTGAGAATGGGTTCGGGTTTCGGTTATAGGTTATGGTTTTGGTTTAGATTTAGGTTATAGGTTATTGGATTTGAGAATAGGTTAAGGTTTAGGTTTAGGAAATTGGGTTCATGTTCGCGATTGGGTTTAAGTTTTGGTTTTCAAGTTTAGGTTTAGGTTTAGGTTAGGGAGTTGAGATTAGGATTAGGTGTAGGTTTAGCTTTAGGGAATTGAGTTTAGGTTATAGGTTTAGGGAAAGGTTAGGTTTAGGTTATAGGTTTTGGGATTTGGGAATAGTTTTAGGTTATAAGTATAGGTTTAGGTTAGGTTATAGGTTAAGGTTTAGGGATTTGAGTTTAGGTTATAGGTTTTGGTTTAGGTTTAGATTAAGGTTTAGGTTTAGGTTATAGGTTTTGGGATTTGAGAATGGGTTCGGGTTTAGGTTATAGGTTTTGGTTATAGGTATTGATTTAGGTTATAGGTTATAGGTTTAGTTTATATGTTTAGGTTTAGGTTATAGGTTTTTGAATTTGAGAATGGGTTCGGGTTTAGGTTATAGGTTTTGGTTTTGGTTTAGGTTATAGGTTTTGGGATTTGAGAATGGGTTCGGGTTTAGGTTATAGGTTTTGGTTTTGGTTTAGGTTAAGGTTTAGGTTTAGGTTATAGGTTTTGAGATTTGAGAATGGGTTCGGGTTTAGGTTATAGGTTTTGGTTTTGGTTTAGGTTATAGGTTTTTAGATTTGAGAATGGGTTTTAGGTTTAGGTTTAGGTTATAGTTTATAGCATTCGGTTATACTCCACACCTTCAATGTGAATACGACTGCTGCCAGCTCCAAATCATGCGTGGGGTAGTTCAGCTCATAGACCTTGAGCTGACGAGATGCGAAGGCTACAGGCCTGCTGTGCTGCATCAGGATAGCACCTAAACCAATACATGAGGCATCGGTAAATACAACAAATCCATCACTCCCAGAGGGAAGAGTGAGGACAGGAGCGGAGTCCTTCAGCTCCATAAATGCTCGCTACAGGCATCACTCCAAATAAACTCTGCGCCCTTCCAAGTCAACCTGGTCAACGGGGCTGCGATACAGGAGAAGCCCTCAATGAAACGCAGATAGTAGCCCACAAAACCAAGAAAACTGCGGATCTCAGACGCAGTCGTGGGCTAATCCCACTGATGCACTACCTCAACCTTCGAGGGGACCACTGTGACACCCTCTCTCTTCACAATGTGACCGAAGAACCTCACCTCCTCCTGCCAAAACTCGCACTTCTCCAGCTTCGCATACAACTGGTGGGCACAAAGGGTCTGCAACGCAATCTCCAAATGTTGCTCATGCTCCTCACGGGTCCTCGAATAGATCAAAATGTCATCGATGAATACCACAATAAACTGATCTAGATATGGACGAAAGACCTCATTCATCAACTGCATGAAGACCGCGGGTGCATTGGTCAGTCCAAAGGACATGACCTGAAACTCAAAATGACCATAGCTCATCCTGAAAGCCATTTTCGGAATGTCCTCCTCTCGGACCTGAATCTGATGATAACCGGAACGTAGGTCAATATTCAAAAAGAACTGTGCACCCTGCAGCTGATCAAATAAATCGTCTATCCTAGGGAGCGGGTACTTGTTCTTAATCGTGACCCGGTTGAGCTCGCGGTAGTCCACACAGAGCCTCAACGAGCCATCATTCTTCCTAACGAAGAGTGCAGGTGCTCCTCATGGAGAACTGCATGGACGAATGAATCTCAACTCACACAACTCGTCCAACTGTCGTTGTAGCTCACGTAACTCCATCGGTGCCATCCGGTACTGGGCCTTCGAGATAGGTGCGGTACCAGGTACAAGATCAATTTGGAACTCAATATGACAGGCGGCGGCAATCCCAGAATCTCCTGGAACATGTCGGGGAAATCACAGATCACCGGCAACTGATCGATACACAAGGCAACGGGCTCCTCGACTGCGTAGGACATCAAACAAGACAATGGCTCTCCTAAGGCTTTGCAATGAACTAAAACTGTGGCAAGCCGGATATGCAGAACGTGACTATCCTCGCGGAACAGTCCAAGATGGCGTGGTACTCAGCAAGCCAATCCATGCCCAAGATAACGTCAAAATCTGACATCAGCAATATGAATAAGTCAGCGGGCAAAATGATCTCCCCCACTAACATGGGAAAAGACGAACAGAAACGGCCCAATACTGTGGTCTTCCCCAAGGGCGTCGATATGGTTAATCCCTCACTAGCAGACTCTGTTAATAATCCAGTCGATCGGTAGAAATCCTCAGACATGAATGAATGCGAAGCACCAGAATTAAATAATAATCGGGCAATGCATGAAGAGACTGGAAGTATACCCTTAACGACTCCTCAGGAGGTCTGCGGGTCCTGCTGAGCTGCATAGAATCTAGCTTGAGTTGGCTGGGGAGGTGCCTGTCTCTTCGGAGGATGCTGCTACAGCTGATGTCGCTGAGACGTTCAATACTGTTACCTCTACTGTTGTGATCTCGGAGGCTGGTGCTGATGCTGCTGCTGAGGGGGCCTTGGTGGTGGAATCTGCTGTCGCTACTGCTACTGAGGTTGTTGCGGTGCTCTCAACTACTGCTGTGAAGGCTGTTGTAGTGCTCTCGACTGCTCCTGCTGAGGTCGGGGATACTCCCACATATGGTGTCCTATCCCGCTGCATCCATAGTAGGTATCAGAAAGTTGTCTCTGAGGCAGTGTCGATGGGGGTGCCGACGGTGCTACTGGTGATCTGGCAGATGGGTGGCTCCTGTACCTCTGCGGTCGTCGATGTTGCTTAGAGCTACTGGAGGGGGCTTGCCTCTTTCGTCCCCTCCTTTGATCTCGATCGCCTGCATGCCGGCCCACTCAATCTAGTATATGTGAGCCCTCCGTACTACTGCCTGAAAGGTCAGGAGCTCATGCCCAATAACACGGCCTCGAAGACCGTAACGTAAGTCGTTCTCGAAACGGCGGGCCTTTCGCCCCTCATCATCAACCAAATACGTCGCGAACCTCGATAGCGCCATAAAACGAGCCGCGTACTACACCACGGTCATATCCCCTGCACCAGAGTCTCGAACTCCAGTCCTCTCTGACGTCGAATGTGGTCAGGGAAGTATTGCTCCTCGAATCGGTCGATAAAGTCCTCCCATGTCCAGACATAATCAGGTCCTACGACGCGGGTAACGGAGGTCCACCGGTGCTCTGCCTCACCCTGGAGAAGGAATAGAGCCAACCGAACTCGCTGTTGGGTCATACATGCCATAGTATCGAAGATCTTCTCCACATCGGAGCGCCATCTCTCGACAGCAATCGAATCTGGCTCACCCTAGAAACGCGGAGGATCGAGCTGTCTGAACTCATGAAGAAGGGCGCTTGCGTGTTCCTGCTTGACCTGGGCTAGAGAAACAACTGGGCGCCTGCCCTATCCCTGAAGCGCAGCCGTCACAGCCTACAGTATCTGCTGTAACTAAATGGTCGGATCCGTACCAGTCTCAGGTGGAGGAATGTCATCCTTAGGCAAGGGAACAGGGATCTTAGGGGGTGGAACAGGAGTCGTGGGTGGTAAAGCTGGAGCCTCAGGTGGTGAAGCAGGGTGCACTCGGGTCACTGGTTTGTGTTGCATGTCCTATAGGAAGAATAAGGACACCAATTAACCTTGAGAATCGCACGTTAGGGAACTCAATCAGAAGGTTTCGTACTCGAAACCTAATCATCCTAAACTCATAGCAAACATGTGATGTTTTTCTCGATTATTCTCAAGTTATGCTCTGATACCAACTTCTGTCACGCCCCGAACTCGAAAACTGGGCTCACAAAATTTTCGATCGCCAAATCCGGCGCTGACAGCCTCTGTAGTACCCCATTCTCAGCTCCCTGCACCCATACACCAGGTTTCGATCCTGGGATGCTACAAGGAGGATTTCTAATTATCAATTTGATTTGTAATGAGCATAACCATAAGCATAACCCATGAACAATAACCACAAGAACACCATCACAAAATCCACTATGATAAAAAATTTTAAGTACAATGCGTCTGGTGGGAAATACAAGATAATGCAAATAACGGAAGCTCCTGAAGCTCGACTGCATGCTCCAACTGCGGCGAGGCTACGGCTACATCCTGGGGTCACCTGCAAGCATCAATCATGCATGAGCTTATGGAAAGCTTAAAGGGTGGTGTAAGTGAGTGCGCAGTATAAGCGTGCTCAGAATGCAAGGTTAGAGTAATGCGCAATCATGTTGATGAGTTTATGAATGCAATCAGCCGTACCAAGGCTATGCCGTGCTAGATATGAATGCTATCGGGTATAACATGGCCATGCGATGTGAGATGCAACTCAAGCATGTCAATCCTCATCATATATCAGTTAGCTCCTCACTAAAGCATCAAATCAGTACAGTTCTCAGTCTGGATAATCACCAGGGTCTAGTACACTCTACGCCAGCTTACAACCCCTATCTGAACGCACAACTGAGAGAGTGGAAGAGACCTCACTATCCGCCTGCTAATATCGGGCCCGATTCGTCGATAGCGGACCCATTCCTCGAGCTGGTCAAACTCAACCTATAAATTACCCCATCACTTAGGCGGGTAAGGTCACACCCTTTTCTAACCGACCACGATACAGTGGGAGACGCGACCTACTGGTATATGGACCTCGTACGCTCATGTATCCACTCGGTCTTGACGTTGGAGCCATCCTCTAGTACCATCGGGTTTAGGGATTTTCACCCAGGGATATTTATGGAGCCCCGATGCTAGAAACAGTATTTCCGATATCCAATCCAGTTATCCATGATGTGTCGATGGAGCCTGTGGCCCTGATGTTGTAAGGACATACAATAATCACAATCACACGATGCAAGTGCATGAATCACCCTACCAAACATGCAAGAATCATGTGCGTACTGCGCGCTCATGTAGGGCAACTCTGCCTATTAGGGAGCCCGTAAATAATCCGCCTGTAGGCATATGATATGATCAGTCACTGCTTATATCAGGCATACATATGATGCGTATAATCATGAATCATGGATCTATACTAAACATGTTATATGGTGATGGGCTCTATACATAGTGAAAATGGGCCTAGACTGCCTAAACACTACAAGTATGGGCCTATCAATGGCCCTTTGGGAGAATGACAATGCGGACATTTAACCGACATCATCCTTACAATGTGGGCATCTAATCATCATTGTTCCCAAGGCACGACCCGTTATAAACATCATTATATACACCACAGGGGAATCATACATTGCAATGGACCTAATTGCATCCCATTGGGCCTTAAGTACATCAATTGGGCCGTATCATATGGGCCTTATATTCATCAAGTGGGCCGTATCAATGGGCCACACCAATGGGCCTTATGTACATTGCAATGGGCCATAACCGATGGGCCTTGCATACATCACAATGGCCTCACAACATGGGGCCTCTTATATATATATATATATATATATATATATATATATATATATATATATATATATATATATATATATATATATATATATATATATAAGGTAGGCCTCAACAACAGGCCACAAATACATCAAGATGGGCCTCAACAATGGGCCTTATACAAATCAAGGTGGGCCTCGACAATGGGCTTCGCATATATCAAATGGGCCACAACCAAATATAAGTGGTGATAAGGATTTTCACCATTAAAATTTCTAAGGGTTAATGGTGGACGTTCAAACCCACTATTTTTTATAATGTGGTCCACCTGATCCTAGATCTACTTTATTTTTAGTCTCAAGCATTAAAATTTTATTTCAAAAATGGTTGGACGGTTTGGATGCAATACATGCATCATGGTGGGTCCCATAGGGATGGACGACATAGATGAAGTACATACCTCATGGTGGAGTCCACACTAATGTAAGGTGTGAATTACAAAACATACATCGGTGGGTCCCACATGGGGGCTACCATAATGTTTATTTTCTAGCCAGCCTGTTGACAAGGTCACACAGACATGGGGCCCACCGAGATGTTTATTCTCCACCCAACCTGCTGATAAGGTCACACGGACCTGGGGCCCACCGTAATGCTCATTTTCCACCCAACCTGCTGATAAGGTCATGCAGACCGTATGAAGAGAAAAAAAAACCAATATCATTTTGATTCAAAACTCCCTGACCCAAAAGGGTTTCAACGGCAGACGTTTAATCCTCACTGTTTCCTATAACGTGGGCCACTTGAGTCCCTATAGCAGCTGATTTTTGGGAGGGGGCCACTGCCCTAGGGGCCCACCCAATGCACGGAGTGGATGTTCCACACACATCATGGTGGGGCCCACGGCTAGGACCGTGGGTCCCAGCCAGTCCTTCCGCACGCAGCCTCAGGGCGCTGCCTGCGTCCGCTGTCAGCAGCAGCAATAGACGCTGCTGTTGTTATTATTATTTTAATTTTTTTAAATCATGAATTTTGGGGATTTTCATACGTGGGGCCCGCATCAGGGGAATCTGACCCAGCCATTGGATTTCATGGATCGGGACAGACCCATCAACCCCAATATTTGACATGTTTCGGTGTACAGACATGTCAGGGTAATTTTCAATGGTAAAAATATTATGTTCTATGCTACGGCCCGCCAGAAAATCGAATCAGCTTCATTTTTTGGCTCAACGCCTAAAATGAGCTAAGAAATATGATGGACGGCTTGGATTAAGTACATACATCAAGGTGGGGCCTGCATAAGTGGTCCACCCAAAGGCTTATATATTTTATTTTTATTTTATTTTGTTAGCTGTTAGTACACACCTATGTCAGTTCACGCACTTCATGTTAGCCACTCCCTGCCTCACGTCCAGCGTCCAGGGATGCTAGACGGCGTGGATAAACACAGCATCATGGTGGGTCCCACATGTACGTGGCCCACTTGTTTGGATCAACTGGATATTTGTGTTTTCCTTTGATCAGGCCTGTTCAAGCGGATGTCCATATGGGCCACTTGGTGGACGGCATGGATAGAATGCATACTTCATGGTGGGTCATACACATACACATATCAGGCGGGCCATCAACAAGGAAAGGGGAAGAGAAGATAGATAGAGAGGAGGAGAGAGAGATCGTTGTAGTGGAGGGGCCCCGCCACTATGGGCCCCTCATATGACTACAACACATACATTAAATTGGGTCCCATCACAAGTAGGCCATCAAATTGAAAATCAATGGTGGATCACCCGCCTCTAGGCCTCCTTCTTGCTCCCTTAGGCTCCTTAGCTCATATGCTTAGCTTTTAATGGTGGATGATGGAATTTTGATGGTGGGGATGAGAGATGAGAGGGTGGGCCACACTTGGCTTGGGAGAGAGTAGCTTGGACTTGTGATGTTGCTTGGGAGGTTTGAGAAATGAGAGAGAGAGAGAGAGAGAGGATGGGATGATGTGGTGGTTATAAGGAAAGGAGATGGATGGGTATGGTTTGGTTTGAAAATTGGTAAAAGAGGGATGGGTAGGGAGAGAGAGAGTTGACTTATGGAAAAGAGAGATGGGTTGCATGTACTTGACTTGTACTTGAGGTATGGAGTATACTTGATTGATTAATTGATTGATTGATTAATGGGACATGTCGTAGAGATTCCCTCAAAATTCGCAATGTGCGGCATTTCTTCCAAAAGAACGCGGACCCACAACTTCTAGCCTGGGTATCGGTTCGGTGCGCGCGTCACGGCGTTGGAACCGCGGCGATGGCGCGGTCGCTATGATACAAGTTTCGGTTCGAGCCGACTTCAGTATGCGGGACCCGGCTAAGGATCGCACGCAAACGTCGGATACGGGTCAAGGATTGTCGGAATTCGACCAGAAGGACAGCGAAAGCCAACGGAATGGTACGGACTAGGATAAGGGTCATATATAGCGTGGATACAGAACGCATACATCAATGCGGGCCGCACCTCCACACGTGAAGCACTGTGGAGTGGGTCCCACGACTGCTTAAAACGGACGGACGGTTTGGATATAAATCATACCTCACGGTGGGACCTACATAACATAGATGGACGGTGTGTATAAAACACATACATCAGTCAACCCATAGAGCTTGTTGACATCAATTACAGCAGCTACATCAATTGCAGCTGTAAGTGCTATGGTTTCTAGCTCCTATATTGTCAAATTTTGTAGTGTCAAAACCTCTCTTGGAATCTGTGTCTTGTGTAACACTTCTACATTATGAAGACTGTGCATCACTCAAGAACAAAGATCTTTACTACAAGAAATGCAAGTTTACATGGTCATGTTTAAGAACAACAACAAGTGTGAGTTCAATGTTTCAAGATTCATAGATCAAGCTCTAAGGCAAGACATTGATCCTCAAGCTCAAGATTCAAGATATTTCAAGTTCAAGCTTCTTAAAGTTACAAATTTAAGATTCCAATTGAAGCTTCAAAAGGTTTCAAGTTCAAGCTTCATCATGTAATGATCACAAGCTTTGTGAACTTCAAAGATCTACTATTAACCGAAGGAAAAAAAGTTTCAATGTTCATACATTATGGATAAGGTATGAATGACCTTGGATTGACCTTAGGGTAGGTCATTTTGAATACATAATTCAATTAGATCATTTTATAAGTGAATAGACTGTTTCTCGACTAGTCCTGGACTCCATTCGACTAGTCCTACCACTGGCTCGACCAGTCCAAGAAATTCCACGACCAGTCCTAAGTTTGTTGCAGATTTTTAGAATTTTTTGTTAAGCCACGACCAGTCCTGGAGACTGCTCGACTGGTCGTGTGAACAGTGCTCGACTCATTCTCAACCAGTCCTACAGTCACGACTCAAAGTCCAACAACTAAATCTGGTTCCACACGACTAGTCGTAGACAGGTCATGACCAGTCGTGGAGATCCTTCGACCGGTCGTGAAGGTCTTACAACCAGTCGTGTAACAGCTTTATTCGATCGCGCTTAAATTTTCAAAAATTTGTTGGTCCTACGACCAGTCATAGTGTCCACAGGACCAGTCGTAAACGCGATTTCTTCACCTATAAATAGAGCACAGATTTTAGAGTTTCTCAATTCAATTCAAGCTAATTCAATTCGTCACTCTGAGAGATAAGTTAGTGTTCTTTTTAAGCTATATTGTGTTCATTTAATATTCTCCTAATTTAACTTTGTTATATTTGATTTTGTATTCTATATTCCATTCATATTTGAAGAAGGGATTGAGGATTGCCCTTTTCTTGGAATCAAAATCAAATAGAGCTAGCCCAACTTGATATAATTTAAAATCAATTTAGAATCTAGAACCATTTCATAAGTGAGTTTGGACATTAAACTTCTACATTGAAATTCTACTCCAAATTGGTTCTTCCGAGCTGCATCAAAAATGAGAATATTCAAGTATTTTACATTATTATAAATTTCTGTTTTGGTTTTTGAGATTGTGCCAGAAAAATCTCTGTTTTGGTTTGTCTAAGGTGATCCAGAAAACTTAGAGCGTGGGGTTTTTAAATTGTGTAAGCCCACTTAAAAGACACAATTGTGAGGGTTTTAGGTGAACCTGGAAAACCTATTTTCTTAGTGAATGCTAATATCCACTGTGTGAGGATATTAAGAGTGGAGTAGTTGTGTGACTGTTTTTCTAAACAGTTGATGTACACACAAGCGAACCACTATAATTCTTTGTGTCTTGTGGTTTGATTGTTTATTTATTTGTGTGTATGATTGTAATTTCCCTTTTTACATTTGTGGAGAATGTTGTAATCCTTATGTGGATGTGTGGGAATATTGTAATAGCTTAGATTTCCCTTCTTGTTATTTTTTTCTTTATTCCTCTGTAACAGTTTGAATTTTTTTATAAACAAACCGTTCTAGTAAGGTTGTCCTGCCATAAACCCTGGGTTTTTATGGTGTAAGGTTGTCCTTAAAACAACATTTGTATCAACATCTCAATACTCATTCTTTTAAGGTTGTTTTTAAATTCAGCATTATGGAATTATCTATTGCTGTCTATATTTAATTTATTTGAATTCCGCCGTTAAAATTTTAATTTGGCATAGTCCTATTCACTCCCCCTGGACATATAGCTCGGCCTTTCCAAGCCCAACAGATGGACGGTGCAGATTAGGTGGGTCTGCATGGATGGACACCACATGCCATCAAGGCGGACCCCACGGTTGATGACCAGCGTGTGTAAAACACATACAGCACGCGGCCTCATGGCCTGGACGGTGTGGATTTCACACGTACAACATGGTGGGTCCCACTCCACTTATCATCATCCTCATCAAAAGAAAAGTAAAGAGAGAGAAGCGTGATGATAGAGGGACCCCGCCACTATAGGCCCCTCTTTGTTTATAAGGCATACATCAAAATGGGTCCCATCACAAGTGGGCCTTCAAATAAAAATCAACGGTGGATATTCTAAAATCACCAACCGATTTCGCTCCTTCTTGGCTCCTTGAATTGCTAAGCTCCTAAGCTCTCCCTTTGATGGAAGTTAATGAAGATCAAAGGGTGGAGATGGGAGATAGGGTGGTAGGGAGTGGGCCACACTTGGCTCTTCTCATGGAAAGCTTGGACGTTGGCTCTCTCTTGGTGCTTGGGAGAATGGGTGGAGAATGAGAGAGAGAGAGAGAGAGAGAGAGAGAGAGAGAGAGAGCGAGAGAGCGAGGGAGGGGATGTAAGGAGAGAGGGATGAGTGTGATGGGTGTACTTGGGAGGTATGGTTGTGTTGACTTTTGGATGAGAGAGATATAAGTGTTGTACTTGATTGATTGATGGGATTGATTTGATAGGTTGTAGAGATTTTCTTCTCGAGATTTGTAATGCGCGGCATTTTCTCGAAATAAACGTGGGCTCAAAACTCCTGACCTGAGTATCGCGTCGGTGTGCAAGTCGCGGCGACGGCGCGGTAGTAAGATTACAAGTCTCGGGTCGAACCGACTCAGATCGACAGGATGCGACTTAGGGTCGCGTGCAAATGCATCTACGCGTTGCGGGTCCCCGGAATTTGACCGGGAGGACCGTGGGAATCTAAAGAATGGTAAGGTTTAGGATACGGGCTTGATAATTTTCACGTGTCATCTTCGTATTAGTCCACATTAAACACACACTACAAGAAAAAGATGCAGAGCCGATGGTTAGGGTTATCCTTTGCCAGATGCCAGTTTTACCGGCCACAGGTAAAGGGGCCGATAAAAAGAAAAAAAAGGGACGTCCTAATTCATTTGGCTTCCTGATCGACTCTGTCTCTCTCTCTCGATTGCAGAATCAAGGAATAACAACAGTCAAAAATAGTAAACCTAACCCTAGAAATCTCTCTCCACACACAGTCACTCTCTCTCTCTCTCTCTCTCTCTCTCTCTCTCTCTCTCTCTCAACCCTAATTCTTTCAAAATCAGGGTTACTGAAGACTACGGTTTTTGGATGTGAGATCGTTCGGATCTGTCATGGCCGATCTTCATGGCGACGCAGTGGCAGCAGCGAGGGCTTCTCCCCGGCAGCGCCGAGCAATGGTTGTACGGATGCGCCGCCGCTGATGGTGTCGGGATCATTCAAGGGGTCGAGGAGGTGGACATCAGTCCGACCGAGCCTCGACACAGATGAGTTCATTTAGTTTGTTTAGATTTCAAAGGGAAGTTGGGATTCTGTCCTGGATCCAATTTTGAGCCAAATCCAACCTCTGTAGTTCGTTGAGCTGACCGATTTCAGGTGGAATTTCTCCGAAGATCTAATTATGGCTCAAATTCAACAAAGCCAAGTTGGTAAGTCAACCGATTGAGGCAGGTATGCTTTTATAGATGCGATTCCTTCCCATGTACAAACTCTTGAGATTGGTCGAAAGATTGCTGATTGTTTCAGGAATTAGGATGTCGAGATGTTAGGATGTGTTGGAATAAAATTAGTTCCTTTTTATATTTTAAATGAGTTTTTTGTCAGGATCTTTTGGAATAAAATCAGCTATTTCTCTTCTCTATTTTTTTTCCTTAAATTGGAATATGATTCTTTTCTTAATTGAATGGCCACAAATGTTGCATTGGAAATTCTTTTTAATGCATTTTCTTTTTCTTTTTCATTTCCCCTGTATTCATGCAAATAAAGGCCACAGCAGTTGAAGTGCTACGCCACCATTCACAAGAGGAAAAGTCAAAACGTGTTAAGGGAAAATTGGGCCCTCTTTCTTGTCATTGAAAAATACAAAGGACGGATTTTGTCATTTCAGAGCAGCCCTCTTTCCCATTGGAAGAGAAGATGTCAAAAGCACATGGATGTTCTTCTCATGTCCTCATGTTGGAAAGAAAGCTGCAATTGACTTTATGTTCTTTTTTTTTTTTTCCTTAATTGAATGGCCATTTCAGCTTTGTTCTTTTCTTCAATAAAAGTTATGTTGCCATTAGATTGCCATTAAAAAAACTAAAAAATGTTTGGTAAAAGTGCAGTTGCTTGTACCCATATATATGTTTTGTGTGCTTTGGTAAGTTGGTCTTGCCCCTATTTGTAAGTCTATAGGTTACATTTTGGATTTTAGTAAACACAACATTGTCTTAATCTTTACCAGTGACATTTAGCAAAGCACTGGTCTTAATCTTCTGGCTTGAGGATATTTGTATATTATTTTGTGGATATTTAATTATTACTGTTTTCACATTCAATTGCAAATTTGCAATCATTATTGAAATTTCCTCTTTAGAATATCCTATGACATGTCAGTAAAACTTGCTTTCCTTTCTCAAACATTTTCTTTTAGAAGGGCACATGTTTTGTAAGAGGCGTGTCTTGCTGCCAAATAATTTGTTCCTTAAAACTTACCAATGTCAAAGTTAGCCTTAAAGTGACTCTACTATTATAGCTGTGAACATAATGATTTGAAGGAGAAATGTTATGCATGCTTTCTCACATGAGGTTGACGGTTATGCAAATTATTTTAAACTTTAATTCCGATCTTCTTTAATTTATTATTGCTATTTTTCTTCAAATTCCTAATCAAATTAGAAAGAAAAGGTTATCATGAGGCTTATGGCTTGCCTCTGCCTCACGCGTTTTTAAACCATAGGCTTCCATAACTCTCTTTTTCATGATTCATATACACTCCAAAAGATCATCAGAAAATGGTTTTGTTTGTGTTTGAATTTAGAAATTCGTTGGCCAGAAGTAACTGCTGAACTTGTTTTCATCACTGTTGATGTAAATAAATTCAGAGTCCAATATTGTATTCTGACAATATTATTCTCATGTTTTGCTGTTTTCTCTTTTTTTTTTCTTTTTGGGTATTTGTTCCCTTTCTTCAGGGACTTGCATTACCAGGGGAGATATTGTTCCAAGTGTACATTTCATTAAGAAATTATGTAATGTCTTTTGCCTTTTTGAAATCTAGCACATAATAGTTTTGAGCGTATGGTTGTGGGTATAGATGTATAGTGTTTTTTTTTTTTTTTTAATCATTAATCTTTCTGGAATTTCTTCAAAATGCCATGTGCATCTTTCATATCTGAAGAACTTGAATTGATATTGTACTCTATGATCATTGCTGAAAAATGATTGATGGTTATCATACACATTAATTTGACGTGGAAGCTTACCGAAAGAGATGAGGCCTTGGTGCAAAGCAAGAGTGCCATAGAAAAAGGTTTATTTTTTATTGTTTTTTTTTTTCATGCAGAATTCTCTGTTTTCATTGACAATTTCATTGAATTGAAGTTGGGTTTCTTTGGAAATTGGTTTGGGATCTATTTGATAGTATTTTTATGTTTGTTAAGTTGAATTCTTGAAGAAACGATGACCAAGAAAAGGAGGCGGTTGATTGATAAACAGCCCGATGGCAGTGGTGGAGGTTATTCGGGTGGGATCCATGATCATGTTACACAACTCAAGCTTCATGGTACGGATTCCAAAGAACTCAAGTGGATTTTTCTTTTCTTTTCCTTTTTTTCCTTTCTTTCTGGAAGATGACTTTGAAATGGCATTTGGTTGTTTTGTTTCTTTGAATTTGGCTCTCAAATGCTAGAAAATGGTAACTTTCATTTTGGGTTTTTAAATTCATAGGGCCTCAACTGCAGAAATTCAAAACCCAAATCCAATTTTTTATTTTTGGGTTCAAAATTGTTTGGCATTTAGAGAGCCAAAATTTCTATGGCCTAAACATAGATGACTTAACCTTTTGTTGTGCAGATGTAGAAAGAAATAAAAGAGCTAATTCAACATTGAGATCTTGCTCAATCTCCTCTCAAGGGCTCGTCTCTTTTCTCAACACTTTTCAGGTATATTGGAACAAATGGTGAGATTGATGAATGAATGGTGGCCCACTTCATGTTATCTTTATATCGAAATTCTCACTAGTTACTTGTGGCGGAGGATGATGATCCAGCCAAGTTTTCAATGGTGACTTTAAGATGGTCTATCAAGGCCAGATTGTGATCACTGGGTTTGTCATGTTCGCTTCTGACTCACTGCATCATGCTGGAGCCCAATTATGATTAAATTATCACAATATTCACCTGCCTAGAAAATTCCTGATGTCGGTTTTATTTTTTGGGGTACCTATATATCTTACAATTTACGAAATATGGAATGATAAAGCTGTGGAATGAATATTCTTGATTGTTGCATTATTTGTGCTGGTAATTCTAGTGCTTCTTTTTTGTTGATTTTAGGGTGACAGTGCATGATTTTTTTTATTTTTTTTTAGCCATAAGAGATGATGCAAAGATGCTTGTGAAATAGTTGCATGAGGATGCCAAGTGAACTCCTGCCCTTTGGAGAATATTGTGCGTATCTTTGGCCCTCTGGGTCCTCTAAAAGTATTGCATGATGATTGACCAATAGAATTAGAAAGGGCAAAGTTTTGGTGGGCCCGGGGATGGACACAAGGGATGTCCTTATTGTAAATCCTACCAATTCCAATCAAGTGGATCCTGATTACTCAGAATCTCAAAAGAGACTTGACAAGTGGATCCTGGTTACTCAGATCGTCTGGTCAGTGTGATTTCAAGCTATGATCCATCCACAATGGGGACCCTCATTTGTCATTATACAGAATTCACAACAGCATGGCTTCTCAACTACCAATTTCATTTCCTCAGGCGCAAGCTTCATGAGGATATATAGCTGTTGCCATGGATTCCCGCTACCATGATGAACAGGCTAGAAATACAACCACATACAGAGATGTATGTAATCATTTGCAAGTATCATGTGTTAGTTGAATAAGGAGATTTTCTTTTCATGCAGTCACAATCTTTAAAAAAAAAAAAATCAGTACAATGCGGTGTACTTATTTTCATGCTTCCATTTGAAGCAGCTGGAAATAAAAATACAGTTATTTAGCAAGTATCATGTCTTAATAAAATAGTCAGTTTCAGTTGTTGATTGTTTCTGGAATTTGAATGCAGGCTCTTGTATCTTCTTGGAAGAATGGCGATACAATGCCTTACATATTTGATACAGTAATACTATGGCCTTTTGTTTTCTAGCGGATCATATGTGCTTCCTTTTATTTATTTATTTATTTATTATTTTTATAAATCAAGTTACATTCAATTTTAGCCTTGAACAATTCTTCCATGGGATTTTCAATGAATAGGATTATAAAATATAGAGGCAGGTATGGAATCAAGTTACATTTGAAGCAATGAAGAGAACATTGGGCTGGAATGGGATCTTCCCCTGCTTCTGTTTCCATCATTACTTCTTGAAAATATGCTCAAGGGGTGAGAATGAGGAACTGTTGGGTATTTGTCTATTTGATTTGGGTTGGATGAGTTCTTTTGTATCTACTCATGTCTTTTGGTAATTGATCGCAATGTTACAAAATTTCACAGTTTCACATTGGGTTGGCTTGCTAAAAAGGTGGTTGAACCCAATGGTGTTCACATAGAGGATAAACCTGTAAGTTCCTCGGACTTTTTACTCTTGGATGTCATAAGACAAAAATCATACCATCTGCTCATGGGCATGGAAATAAGTTTTATGTAGAATACGTTTAGTATCATTAATATTGAGGTATACATAAAGCTAGGATCTCAGCTTGTGGGCCCAGTTGAATCATACAAGCTGGGATGTTATACATGGTTATGTGAAAAGTAGGACCCACCATTTTATAATCAATTCAGAAATCTGACAATCACTGATCTTAATTTGGCTCACATTTCTACACAACTACAAGAATTTCATAGATTTTTTACTACCCAAAAAAAGGGTTTTTCATTGAAAGTTTCAAACTTTTCGATTCTTCAGGTCATGCTCTTATATAGATTAGTGACGTTTTTGTGCCTGAAGTTTTTCAGCTTAGTTACACTAATGAATATCTAACTGTAATCTCTGTTACATCTGAAACAAAGGTTTTAAATACATGAGATGGTACAATCAAAAGAGTGATCTATGGATAATATTCTATTTTGAAGAAATTAACTAACAATAGTCATTTCCTTTCAGGGAAATATAATCCATGTGACTTGGGTTTGGCTTTGTTGGTATTTAGGACAAGCCAACCTCTCAAAAGGACACTTGATTGTTCAAAGTCCAAACTATACACAGATATTAAAAGTGGAGATGATTATATGCAAGTAGGAGATTATTAAAAAAAAATAAAAAAATCCTCATAGGTTATTAACATGATTAATAGAACCAAATAAATGGGTTGGAATCATTTATACAGGTTGTGAGATTAAATAGCGTTCTTGAGTTATTTATTATCACCATTATGTTAGCTCAACTTGCTTGCTTTTTCTACCTCAGCGATCACGGGGGGCTCATTATCGTTGATCCACAATATTGATCTTGTGGGATCCATTGCAGATTGAGAATGAGGCAGGCTATTCCAGATTGAGAGACTGTAACCACTTTTGGGCATGGTCCATTAACAGTGAATAAGATTGTCTTGTGATCTTCATTTTGTGGCGTATGAAATATATGCTGAACCTAGTAGATCTTCAACAACATATGGAAGACAAAAACCTTTAAACTAATGGAGTTTCAATGGTCCCATAGTCTCTCTAAATCAACAATCTTATATGTAGAGATAAAGGCAGGCAGTTAATTTTAAACCAAACACCATGTCACAACAGAACCAAACACCACTTCATTGAGAACATCAACAATATGCAGAAATCCTCTCAAATGACAGAGACTTGCTAATTAGATTAACCCTCAATGTTGGCTTTCCATTAAACCATCATCAAGATTCAGGCACCATTCTCAAGAGTTCTACTTTGATATCATTCTCATTGCCTTCATGATCTTGATTGTTGAATGCCAGATTGAGCTTGCAAAAATGTTGCTGGTGGAGGGACAAAGTCATCTTTTTGTACATTGGCCTGAACAAGGTGTTGATGATGAAGAAAAGAAAAGTTTCTTTGATCAGGTTCATTTTCATGGCACTTTTTTTGTTATTATTATTTTGGTTCTTCCGAGTACAAGAACCTTGTATTCCATGCATTCTCAGTATATTTTTACAACTCAGCTGTTGTATCCTGGAAATATTAAATGATCTCTGTTGATTTCCAAGTCCAAGCAGCAAAAGTTTAACATCGGTTTCAACTTTTAACCTTCCATTTTCCTCACTCAAACATTTATTTTTGTTATTATTATGATTATTTTGAAATTTATCTTTGGAAGCCTTGCTAACCACAAATTTCTGGTAGAAGACCAAACTGATTTTGATGGATTTCTGGAAACATACATTGCTTTGTACCTGTCAGCAAGATTGTTAATACTCTTCACATATCTGCTTATTGATGTCAAGTAGCTCTTTTCTATAGGTAACTCGGCTTAATACAAGCTATCCAGGTGGTTTGGCATCATATATTTGAAATGCTAGGAATCTATTAGCAGATTCAAAAGCAGGGAAAAATCCATTCAATTTCACTCTTTTTTTTTTTTTTAATGAGAAAGATTTGCTCTATGGCTACAGTCGCACTGTGGGGCAGTCATATTTAACTACGGATTTTATCCATAGCTTTTGACCCATTTTCTGGTAGTGTAGCAAAAAGTGACGATGTAGTGGCGTCCAGCACAATTGTCAGTAAAGGTCCTGACCGCTGGTAAAGCCTTTACTGACCGAGGCTTTACCGGTTGTTAGCTGACTGAGGGCAAAAGATTTTGGGCCTTTGTCGGCAGTTTTAACCGCCGGTAAAGGCCAGTTTATTGACAAAAAAAGAGCTTAAACACTAGGAACTAGATTTAATAGCCCTCCAGAAATCATAGCAACGGAATGTTTCTAGACATTGAGTAGATGCAACAGGTATTCAATGTCCAGAAATATCTTTTGATGTGACATCTATAAAATGGCCCATCCATGCAGGCGGGCCATTAATTATCCAGAAGGAAAGATCTATTCGTGGCCCAACTTGTACGGAGAATAACCCAAAAATTGCATTTAGAAGATAATACTAGCCCTTTGATTTTTCCTGTCTACTTTGAAGCTCTCACTATTTTCCTTTAATTGTTCATTTAATGGTCATTAATTGGATGGTAATGATTGCTTAATTCTTGCAATTTTAGATATATGCTCCATCAACAATGGGGCTCACAGTTTGATCGGTCTGAGTAAATGCAAATCATTGACATAATTTACAGCTACTCTAACTACGACAAGGATTGCAGTTGCAGGGAGAGCACCTAGGCTTGCAGGATTCCATCTTCTTTTGAGCTGATCACATACAGGTAACGGTACCGCAACCTGTCCTACTGCACCATCTTTTCCACCAACAAGCGACTAGTTTGAGAAATCAGTACCATGAAAGCGATAGACTCTGCCATGAATATCGTCCTTTTCTTTTAAATTAGGTTGTTCCACTCACTAAGTGGGCCACCACTATATGTTAAGTTACACTAAACTCGTTGAGTACTCCACTGAGTCTGTGACAAAGTAAACTAAGCGAATCTTATACGGATTCGAGTCATAAAGGAATTCGACACGTTTTCTGCTGCAGGGCAAAACTCAAAGCAATCAGATGGTTCTAAACATCCGTCACTAGCTTGAGGGTTTGGATCATCTTATTAATATAGTGTGAATTTTTCAAGGCAGCCTACGAAGAGTTCACCGGATCTAATGGACGGTTCAGATAGGTGACGTGGATTAGGGGTCCAACTTAGACAGGCTGGGACCCAACCTAAACCTAACCCCGAGTCATATATGTTCCTCCAACCCGGCATAACTCGATATGAGATTATTTTTCTTCTATTTTAGTGATATTTATTTAAACAAGAATGATAACCTGCAATTTAAAATTAATATTGTTGCGCAGCACGCCAACAACGCAGTGAGCCTAGATCCAATCTCAGGCCTCACCCACAAACGATAAATAGGAAGAAATATAAACTAGAAACATATCAAAGCAATCCAAAGCAAACCACAAGACAAGATATACGTGGAAAAACCCCAATCTAGGGTAAAAAAACCACGGATGCAAACTTCCACTATGAAGAACGAAGATTACAAGGCAATATACTAACCTCTCCCTTGGAAGTACAGAGAAAATCCCCTGCCCACACCTTAGAAATATTTCTTAATATTCACCTTAACCCTATAATAGCCCTAGGGACCCCAATTTATAGTTTTGGCAACTTCCCTTTCCGCATCCCAGTTGCGAAAGGACTTGCGACACGAAATTCGCGAAACTCCTTTTCGCATCCCAGTTGCGAAAAGACTTGCGACACGAAATTCGCGCATGTAGCTCCACTTCTCAACAATCTCCCACTTGGAGCACATCGCCATAAACCTTTGTCTTCTTCATCCGGAGTGCACCACCTCCCCGTCTTCAAGCCTGAAGACCAATCAAAGTTGAAGAGAGCTTCGGCTTCTCTCGTGTGACCGCCTTGGTCAACATAACCGCAGGATTCTCACTTGTATGAATCTTTTCCAGAGCAATCGATCCATTTCCAGTAACGAACGTATGAAGTGATATCTGATGGCAATATGTTTGGTCCTTGAATAAAAGGCTGAATTCTTGGCCAAGTGTATTGCACTCTGACTGTCACTGTACAGTTTGCAATCTGCTTGCTTCTTACCCAACTCTTCCATGAAACCTTTCATCCACCCCATCTCCTTGCATGCTTCTGTACCCGCAACATATTCTGCTTCTGTCGTACTGATAGATACTATCTTCTGTAACTGAGAGACCCAACTGACTGCAGTACTACCCAGAGTAAAGACATAACCTGTAGTGCTTCTCCTGATGTCAATATCTCCTGCTAAATCTGAATCCATGTAGCCTTGTAGCTTGATTTCCAATCCACCATAGCACAGCCCTACATCCTTAGTACCTACCAAATTTCTAAGGATCCACTTCACAGCTTCCCAATGTTCCTTCCCGGGGTTGTTCATGAATCTGCTAACAACTCCCACTGCTTGAGCAATGTCTGGCCTCGTGCTCACCATAGCATACATGAGACTCCCAATAGCTGACGCGTATGAGACTTTAGCCATGTAGTCCCATTCCTCCTGCGTCTTTGCCCCTTGCTCCTTAGATAGCTTGAAGTGGTTGGCTAATGGAGTGCTAACCGGCTTAGCACCTCCTATATTGAATCGGTCAAGTACCTTGGCTATATACTCTGCCTGTGACAAAACTACTTTCTTGTTTTCCCTGTCACGCTTTATCATCATGCCTAGGATTTGTTTTGCAGCTCCTAAATCCTTCATGGCAAATTCTCTAGACAGTTGTCTTTTGAGATTTGAGATGTCCTACATGCTTGAACCGGCCACAAACATATTATCAACGTACAGAAGAAGAATGATGTATGACGTATCAAACTTCTTCAAGTAACAACAGTGGTATGCATGACATCTCTTAAAGCCATTTCCCGACATGAAACTGTCGAACTTCTTGTACCACTGCCTCGGGGCCTACTTCAGGTCATATAAACTCTTCTTCAGTCTGCACACCTTGTTCTCCTTTCCTGGTGCCACATATCCTGTCGGTTGATGCATGTATATCTCTTCTTCAAGGTCCCCATGAAGAAAGGCAGTCTTAACATCTAGCTGCTCTAGATGTAAGTCCTATGTAGCCACTATAACCATCAGCTCCTCCTTCAATCTGTAAACCCACTAGTTATGAAGAACTTTCTTACCCTTAGGTAGAGTGACTAGTTCCCATATACGATTAGACTCAAGCGAGTCCATCTCCTCATTCATGGCCTGCTCCCACTTAACCCGTGTATCTGACTGTAATGCATCTTCAAAACACTCTGGCTCACCATTATCTGTCAGCAGTAGATAATATAAGGAGGGTGAATTCGGACTGTGGGTCTCCTCTCCCGAGTAGACCTCCTCACAACCGGTGTATGTGGCTCTGCCTCATAATGCTCCTGTGCATGATCATCCTGTGACGTTGTAACACCCGTGTCCGGTAACACTTCTAACTCTACGAATTTCTTTTCTTCGGCCTTATTTTCCTGCACACTGTCCTTATGCATCACTTTTCATTGAAGACTACGTCCTTGCTTCTGATGATTTTTCTGTTTTCTGCATCCCAAAACCTGTAGCCAAAATCATGATGCCCGTAGCCTATAAACGTGCACCTCCTGGACTTCGCATCCATCTTGTTTCTGTGCTCTGCATCAATGTGAACATATGAAGTGCAACCGAACACTCTGAGATGTGCAAGGTTCACTTCTTTCCCAGTCCACACTTTTTCTAGTAGCCCACCATCCAATGGTGCTGAGGGACTTCTATTGATGAGATATGCGGCGATATTCACAGCATCTACCCAAAATGTTTTAGGCAACGCTACATGTAACCTCATGCTCCTGGCGCGCTCAAGGATGGTCCTGTTAATGCGCTCAACCACACCATTCTGCTGCGATGTACCTGGAATTGTTTTTTGATGTTTGATTCCACTTACTGCACAATACTCCTCAAACCCCTTGTCACAATACTCTCCCCCATTATCAGTTCTGAGACATTTTACTGTTTTACCTGTCTCATTTTCTACCATAACTTTTCACTTCTTAAATACATCAAATACATCAGATTTGTGCTTTAAGAAATAAATCCATAGTTTTTACTAGCATCATCAATAAAGGAAACAAAATAACATCAGCCACCAAGAGATGATACCTGTGCCGGTCCCCACACATCATTGTGTACAAGCTCCAACAGATGCGTCTTTGGAGCGCGTCCCATCTTCTTGAAACTTACCCTCTTCTGTTTGTCATACACGCAGTCCTCGCAGAATTCCAAGTTAATAGACTTCAGCCCTGGTTGTAAGACCCGTATCCTAGTTCGTACTGTTCCGATGAATCCTGCGATCATTTCCGTCGAAGTCCGGCAATCTGCAACTGATAATCGACGTTGCGATCGATCGTAAGTCGTATCCTTTAGATTCGAGTCTGTTTAATCCGAGACCTGTATCATTGCGACCGCACCGTCGCCGCGGTTCCAACGCCGCAACTCATGCACCGATCCGATACCCTGACCAGAAGATGTGAGTTAGCGTTTCTTTCAAAGAAACGCCGCGCTTTCTCAATCCCGAGAGAATCTCTACATAATGTCAAATCAATCCCATCAATCAATCAATCACACCCATCAATCAATCACTTTAATGTCAAGTACAAGCAACCCATGATTTCTCTCTCCAAAGTCAACTCTTTCTCACCCTCTCGTCAAGTACACTTCACATCCATCACATCACATCACTCACCTCACATCACTCTCTCTCCTTATCTCTCTTTCTCTTTCTCTTTCCCAACACAACTCCAAGCAACCAAAGGAGCTCACGTCCAAGCTCCCCCAAGTGCCAAAAAAAATGAGTTGTGTGGCCCACCTTTTCTCTCTCAAAAATCCCTTATCCTAGCCCTTGATTTCCCATCTCCACCGTCAAAGAGGAGCACAAGGAGGGTGGCGTTCCAACGGACCGAAGAGATCAACCGGTGGGTGCTTCTATAGGTGTAGATTTCTTGTTTTGATGATGGGCCAAGTGAGGCCTACCGATCAATGGTATGGATCTCATTTTGGACCCTAAATGTGGCCAATGGTCCACTTTGATTTCAAGATCAATCCATGATGGGGCCATACTCCATGGACCCCATCATGATGTTTACTTTCTTTGCATAACATGGCCATTTAGACCATCCATTTCGGTGGAGAAAGGATCTCCACCGTTGATTTTGATCGGTGGGCCCATATGAAATGGGACCCACTTAATGTATGTTGTAGATCATGTAACGGAGGACCCATAGTGGCGGGGCCCCTCTACCACACGTTTATCTTTCTCTCTCTCCCTCTTTCTTTCTTTTTGTGTGTGCATGAGATGATATGGCCTTGTGGCCCACCCGGATGGACCCCACCATGAATCATGTATTTTATCCAAGCCATCTAAAGGTGCGGCCCACTTTACATATATATTGTAACCACACCATCTCCCCATGTGGTGGCCCACCTATGAAGGGCCCACCTCAAAGGCGTTGCACGCCCAAAAAAAAAAAAAAAAAGAGAGTACAGAGACTCTGGACGTGAAAAGCAAAAGAAAGCAAATTTTTGCCTTTGTGAAGGCATTGGAAGTGGGCCGCTTGAATAGGATCCACCTTGATGTATGTAGATGGTCCACGCCGTCCATTCTATTCTCCCGCCCATTTTAGGCGTTGAGTCAAAAGATGAGGCTGATCCAATAATCGAGTGGGCCTTACCATAGGAAACAATGGTCTTTTCCGTTAAAACTTTGGAAAATGATTGCTGGGGTCCACGTGGAGCTTGGACCCACATGAAATTTAGTTTGGACGCTTAATTTTGTGGGACACATACAATGGACGGGGTAGATCTGGTTAATGTGGGTCCCACCTAAGATAACAAAATATTTTACATTTGAGAAAAAGGTGGCAGGAACCTTGCTGCCATGACGTAACAAAAAAGGGTGGTCCCCATTGGCCCTAGTTGTGGACCCCACCATGATGTATATTTTGTATTCACACCGTCCATGAGGTGGACCACCCCTGAGGTGGGTCCCCTCCAAAAATAAGCTCGATCCAACGCTCAGGTGGCCCACACCAGAGGAAACAGTGTGAATTGAACATATACCAATGAAACCCACTTTGGGTCCATAGAAGTTTTGGATCAAGCTGAAATTTGTTTTCACCCTCCATCTGGGTCTGCATGACCTTATGGACGGGTTGGATGGAAAATAAACATTACGGTGGGCCCCACATGGGACCCACAATGATGCATGTGTTTATTACCACCGTCCGCCTGGACGGTGGTACCCACAGTGATGTAAGTATTTCTTTCTCACCGTCCACTGACGGTGGACGGTGAGTTCCACTTGATGTATATGTTCTATTCACACCGTCCTCCCTAGACGGTGTGTGCACGTGTGTGCGTACGTATGTGTGCGTGTGTATATGCACGTGTGAGTGCTGGCGTGTGCAAGTGTGCACGTGTGTGCATGTGTGTGTGAGTGTGCACATGTGTGTGAGCGTGTGTGAGAGTGTATGTATATGTAGGAAAACGCTCACCTGCGAACCAGTTCGTACGTAGTACGTACGAACTTTTTTGATGACCCATCATACGTGATGAATCTCGCAAATCTGAACGGTTCACATGAAGCAGAACCTAATGAAACCCCATAGTATGAATTTTTACTATGATCCGAAACTTTGGTGGACCGTGAAAAATGTAAACAGCTTCTTTCCTTGATTTGAATTTCTCTTTGCTATGGACGGTATGGATAGAAGTTTTAGATAAAAGTAAAACTTGGTCCTGGAGGTTTTCACTAGGTGCTGCTTCACATGAACAGTTCAGATTTTGGATCAACATCACGTATGATGGGTTCTCAAAAAAGTTCGTACATACTACGTACGAACTGGTTCGCAGGTGAGCGCTTCTATATATATATATATATATATATATATATATATATATATATATATATATATTATATATATTGTATATATATATTATACATATTGTATTATATATATATATATGGTGGACCCCACCTTGGTTTATATAAGGCCCAAGTGTTTTAGGCCCACCTTATCATATTTTTGGCCGTTGTTGAGGCCCACTTCGATGTGTACTTGTGGCCGTTGTTGAGGTCCACCTGGATGAGTACTTGTGGCCATTGTTGAGGCTCACCTGTTATGTATTTAAGGCCCATGCGATGGGGCCCATCTGAATGTATTTGTAGCCGTTGTTGAGGCCCACCTTGATATGAATGCAAGGCCCATGTTATAAGGCCCATTTGGGTGTATCTTAGGGCCCATGGGTCGAGACCCATTATGATGTATAAAGGCCCATGGGTTGAGACTCAATGTGGTGTGCATAGGGCCCATGTTATGAGACCCATTTGACGTATTAGAGGCTCATGGGTCGAGGCCCAATGGGATGTACATAAGGCCCATTGAAGGTGATTCCACCGTGTTTTATGTGTTGACCTATATGGCGGGCTATGCCTTGGGAGCAATGTTGGTTTGACGTCCACATCGTAAGTATAATGTTGGCTAAATGTCCGCATTACGACTCTCCCTAGGGCCATTGGTAGGGCCATACTGGTTATGTGTAGGCCGTCTAGGCCCATCTTCGGTATAAGGATAGTTCATTACTTTATAACATGCTTAGTACACTTTCATGATTCATGTGCATACGCATCATATGTATGCTTGATATGAGGAATGTTTGGTTATAACATGAGCCGTTGGGCTGAGACATTTACGGGACTCCATATGAGATGGAGTGCCCGACATGAGCGTATGGTACGTGCGAGATTGCTGCATGTTTGTACGGTGTGATTCATGCATCTCGCATACATGTTACTTGATCATTGTACGCCCTAGCGACATCAGGGCCGTGGCCTCCACAGGCATATCGTGGATGGCTAGACGGGACACCGGAAATGTTTGGTTCTAGCATACGGGCGCCATAGATGTCCATGGGTGAAAATCCCTGAACCTCTGTGGCCAGGAGATGACTCCAACGTCGAGACCGAGTGGATATATGAGCACACGAGGGCCGAATACCAGGAGGCCGCGTCTCCCACTGTGTCGTGGTCGGTTGGGAAGGGGTGTGACCTTATCCGCCTGAGTGAGGGGGCAATATCTAGGTTGAGTTTGACCAGCTTGAGGAATAGGTCCGCTATCGATGAGCCGAGCCCGATATTGGCAGGCGGATAGTGAGGTCTCTTTCACTTACCCAATTGTGCGCTTGGATAGGGGCGACAAGCTGGCGTAGAGTGTAATAGACCCCGGTGATGATCCCAGAGATGAACCGTACTGATACGTGGACTTATTGAGTAGGAGTTGCATACTCATCCATTCATTCATTCACTATCCACTCTGGCTGGTGGTGCGCACTATTTGTTACGTGTACCTTCGCGATGACAAGGATTTCGGTTGGGGCGCGCGACTAACCTGAGATCAGGAGTTTACCACATTGAGTCTAACTATCCAAATTTAGGTATGGGACTGGTTTTGATAGAAGTCCCTTGTGGTGGATCTCGTAGCCTGCGATACTACGTACTATCATCCCGACTTCACGTTCCTGTATGGTCACTTCATTCACACCGCATATTACATTGCATCCGCAGTACTTAGCATTTTGGGTTACTATATTTTTACGCTTATATGGCATAGATAAGATTGATAGTATTCGTGGCTTGTCAGGATTTGCATATTGCATTGCATCCTCAGCATCTGTTACTGTCTTATTATGTGTTACATCACATAGCCTTGGTACGGCTGATAGCACTCATGGACTTACCAGTATATTTCTGCTTACTCTGACATTGTATGATTCATAATCTTGTTAGTATTTCTGCTTATCCCGATGATGTATGATTCATGGGCTTTATGGTATACTTGGCACTTACCTTACACACACTCTCACCACCCTCTAAGCTTTTGTAAGCTTATGCACGATAGATGCGTGCAAGTGGCGTTAGGTTGCAGCAGCGTTGAGTTGAGTTTGGAGCGTGCAGCTGTCCTTGGAGCTTTGATTTTAATATATGTATTTCCCTTTCAGCGTTGTATTCAAATGATTATATTAGTGGATATGTGATGATGATGTTGCCTTTATGATTTGGGTATGTTTATGATTATGTTCCATTACAAAAAAAAAAAAAAAAAAAAAAAAAAAAAAAAAATTCATACTGAAAATCCTCCTTGTAGGATCCCAGGATCGGAATCTGGCGTATAGGCGCTGGGAGCCGAGAATGGGGTACTACGGAGGCTGTCAGCACCGGATTCGGCGATCGAAAATTTTGTGAGCCCGGTTTCCGAGTTTGGGGCGTGACACTGGTAGTTTCCCTTTTGACAATAGCACTTTCATCCATTTCTCACTCATATGTCCCAACCTCTGATGTCATAACTGCCCATTCACTCAAGTTGATGCGACTGCGAGTAATCTATACGATCCGGAAGTCACGTACAAAGTACCTTCTTTCCTGCCTCAAGATATCACCAAGGCACCTTTTTTGATCTTCCAGGAATCACTGGTGAATGTCGTCACATAACCGGTATCGGCCAACTGCCCTACCGAGATCAGATTCCTTCTCAAACTCGGTACATGTCTGACCTCCTTCAATTTCAACGTTGTTCCGTCTTTCTGAATTATATAAACGTCTCCCTTTCCAACAATACTACACGGCTCATCATCACCCAGGTAGACTCTACCGAAGTCACCTGATACATAGTTACGCAGAACTTCCTTACAAGAAGTGACATGAAACGAAGCACCCGAGTCTATAACCCAAGACTCATTCCTCGCATCAAGAAACAAGATCAACGCCTCTGTGTCACTCTCCTCAGATAGATTCACTGAATTTTTCCCGCCTTGAGAGCTTCCTTCTTATTTCTTAACCGCCCTGCAATCACGTTTCATATGCCCCTTCTTGCCGCAATGCCAACACCCATCTTTGTCTTTCGGTCCCTTGGACTTCTTTCTCGACTTAGAATGCCCGTGTTTATTGTCTAATTTGTTCCTTCAACGTTTAGAGCATTCCCTGAATCCCCTGAAACTCCTGATGTCTTTCTTCTAGATTCTTCGCTGAGAATTAGACCGGCCACATCATCAAATTTCAGCTTTGTCGACCCTGAAGAATTGCTCACAGCAATCACCAAACCATCCCATCTGTCCGGCAAACTAGATAAGATCAATAACGCTCTGACCACATCCTCAAAAACAATGCCAACGGATTCCAACTGGCTCGTGACTGTATTGAACTCGTTTAGTTGTTCAGCCACGCTCCCACCATCTGACATCTTCATGTTGAATAGTTGTTTCATAAGATGAACCTTGTTGGATGCTGAGGGTTTTTCATACATGGTGGTTAGGGCTTCCATTAATTCTTTTGTCGTTTTTACCTTAGATATATTGAAGGCGACGCTCTTAGACAAAGAGAGTCGGATCGTTCCTAAAGCCTTCCTATCTAGTAAAAACCATTCGTCATCTATCGTCTTTTCTGGTTTCTTCTCTTTTCCTCCTAGAGGAATATAGAGGTCCTTCTGATATAGATAATCTCTCATCTGCATCTTCCAGAAGGCAAAGTTTGAACCATCAAACTTCTCAATTCTAGTTTTCTCATCTTCTGTCATCGCTCCCAATAGAACTAAACCAATAGCTTTGATACCAGTTGTTGCGCAGCACGCCAACAACGCAGTGAGCCTAGATCCAATCTCAAGCCTCACCCACAAACGATAAACAGGAAGAAATATAAACTAGAAATAGATCAAAGCAATCCAAAACAAACCACAAGACAAGATATACATGGAAAAACCCCAATCTAGGGTAAAAAAACCACGGATGCAAACTTCCACTATGAAGAACGAAGATTACAAGGCAATATACTAACCTCTCCTATGGAAGTACAGAGAAAATCCCTTGCCCACACCTTAGAAATATTTCTCAATATTCACCTTAACCCTAGAATAGCCCTAGGGACCCCAATTTATAGTTTTGACAACTTCCCTTCTGCATCCCAATTGCGAAAGGACTTGCGATACGAAATCCACGAAACTCCTTTCCGCATCCCAGTTGCGAAAGGACTTGCGACACGAAATCTGCGAAACTCATTTCTGCATCCCAGTTGCGAAAGGACTTGCGATACGAAATTTGCGCGTGTGGCTCCACTTCTCAACAAATATATATATATATATATATATATATATATATATATATGTATGTGTGTGGTGTGTGTGTGTGTGTGTGGTGTGTGTGTGTGTGTGTGTGTAGAGAGAGAGAGAGAGAGAGTCGGTCTCCCGTCCACAGTACCACAAGGAGGTTATATGTGAGCCTTCCTATACGTCGTAAAATGACGAGAACGGCTGGGATTCATCGCATTGAAAGAAAGAGTTTTAAAAAATTGACTCTCTCCTGCTACTGCCAAGTTAAGTAGCGAGACTTGAAGTGATGTCACCAAGTTCTGTGGTCCCACCTTGATGTATTTGTTGTATCCACAGCGTCCTTGCATTTTTAGAGATTACTTTAAGACATCAAAAAAAGAATGAGCAGAAAGCTAGAGTGGAACCCACCACAGAAAATAATAGGGAGAGAGATGCCCACCGTTGAAACCTTCCTAAGGTCCACTGTGATGTTTATTTAAGATCCAACATATTCATAAGTTAACATAGACATTAATGAAGGGAAAACACTAATATCAGCTTGATCGAAAACTTTTGTGGCCCTTAAAAAGTTTATAATGGTGAGAGTCACTCTCTCCATTGTTTTCTGTGGTGGGGTCCACTTAAGCTTTGGATTTGATTCATTCTTTGGCTCATGCCATAAAATGATCTCTACAAATGGATGGACGGTGTGGATACAACATATGCATCATGGTGAGGCCCACGTAATTAGGTGATGTCACTTCAATAGCGAGTCTCGCTGCTCAACCGGTCAGTAGCGGGACTCCTGTCTATCTACGTTGAATTTGGACATGGATTGCGTCCTACCCCTGGATGGGCAGGGCTCTGTGGGGTCCATGGTGATGTAAGTATGTCGTTCATAGTTTTTCTCATATCATTTTAAAGTACGAGAAAAATAATGAGGTAGGTACAAGATTTACTGGACCACAAAGTGGGTATTGAACGTCCACCATTAAAAACTTTTTAGGAGTCGGAGAAGTTTTGGATCAAGCTGATATCTGTATTTTCACTTCATCCACGTCTACATGACCTTATGAATAGGTTGGATGGTAAAAAAACATCACGGTGACCCCTTAGAAAGGTTTCAATGGTGGTGTCATTATCACTGCAGCTTCCTTTGGTGTGGTCCACTGGTCCTATGTACCTGCTTCATTTTTCTGATCATACCTTTAAATGATCTGAGAAAAGTGATGAACGGCGTGGATACTTACATCACAATGGGCCTCATAGAGTAGGGCTAGGATGCAATCCGCGTCCGCTGGAATTGCACGCTGTCACTCTGGCTGGTGTGGGTACCCCGATCGTACCATTGGAAACAGTCTAGCACACTAAAGGAAAAGGTGGATAGGAAATTCCTACCGTTGAAACCTCCCTGGGGTCGACAGTAATGTATCCGCACCGTTCATAACATCATTTCCATTGAGATAAACTAAAAATAAAAATATTATCTTGATTCAAAACTTCTCTGGCCCCATGAATATTTAAATTATAGACATTCAATCCTCACGTTTTCAGCACACTTGAGTATTAGATCGAGCTCATTTTTTTACCCCATGTCCTAACATGATCTAAAAAAATGGTTGAATGGGGCGGATTTCTCACAGACATCATGGTGGACCCCACCTTGGTTCTAGCACAGGAACTTCATGCGAAAGGCTTTGGCAGGAAATCCAGAAACGGATTGGCTAGTAACCCTCTAATCAATGACTATCGGGAGTTTCAACACCCTAACAAGGGTTCGAGTACCCATAGGTGGTGAAATTCCACTAGGGTGTGTGTGCGTGGGTAAAAAAAAAAAAAAACCCTCTAATCAATGACTAGAGGTCGGTGCTCCGTGAGCCCCACCATGATATGTGTGTTTCATGCATTCAGTCCACCCATTCTTTTATATTATTTTATGGTATGAGCCCAAAAATAAGGTTGATCCAAATCTCGAGTGGATCGCAAAGTGTTGATTGAACGCGGACCATTAAAAACTTCTTAGGGCCACAAAAGTTTTAGATGAAGCTGATATATATTTTTTCACTTCTTCCAAGTTTGTATGACCTAATCAACAGGTTAGATGTCAAATAACCATTACAGAGGCCCTAGGAGGTTTTTAATGGTGAACTTTCAATCAATTTTTTTCCATGGTGTGGTCCACCTGAGATTTAGATCTACCTCATTTTTGGTATCAAGACATAAAATTATCTTTCAAAATGGATGGACGGCATGGATAAAACACATATATCATGGTGGGGTCCACACAGCACCGACCACTAGTCACCTGGCTAGTGGCAGTGTAACTAACCAAACCACTTCTAGAAATCTGTGTCTGGATTGGAAGCTAATTGTGTACTGAGTAACTCAGTACCCTAAGCATACTAAGTAAAACCTGTGGGGCCCATTATGATTTATTTATTTTATCCACTCCGTCCGTCCATTTTAGCATATAATTTTATTGTAGGATCTCAAAAATGAAGCCTATAAAAATCTTAAGTGGACCACATCATAGGAAACAATATGAATTGAACGTCTACCATTGAAAAATTCTAGGAGGCTATAGAAGTTTTGGATCGAGTTGATATTTTAGTTTTCCCTTCATCCATGTATTTGTGATTTTATGAACATATTGGATGAAAAATAGACATCACTGTGGGCCATAGGAAGATTTCAACAGTGGAAATCATTATTCCCACTGTTTCCTGTGGTATGGTCCACTTGAGCTTTGGATATGCTTCAATTTTGGACTCAACCACTGTAGTGATCTAGAAAAACGGATCGACAGTGTGGATAAACCAAATACATTCACTGTGGGCCCAACCAAGTTTACTTGGTACGATAAGAGCATGATGAGTAACTCAGTACACAATCCGATTTCGTCTGGATTAGATGTTGTACCACGCACAAGGAGAAATGGATTGGCTACTCCCCTGCCACTAGCCATGTGGGCCCCACTATGAAGTATGTCTTTTATCCATGCCGTTCATCCATTTTTACAGATCATTTTAGGGCTTAGTACCAAAATTGAGATGGATATAAATCTCAGGGGGACCACACCACAGGAAAACAATAGTGATTGGATATCCACCATTAAAATCCTACTAAGGTCCACTGTACTATTTATTTGAAATCCAATCTGTTGATTAGGTCATTAAGACCTAGATGAAGGAAAAAAATAAAATAAAAAAATAAAAATAAAGATTAACTTGATCCAAAACTTTTATGGCCCCCAAAAAGTTTTTAATGGTGGGCGTTCAATCAACACTATTTCAATCTCTCCCTATTGTTTTCTGTGGTGGGGTCCACTCCAGCTTTTGATCTACTCATTCTTTTTCTCATATCCTAAAACGATCTTAAAAAATGGATGGACCGTGTGGATAGAACAAATACATCAAGGTCGGCCTACAGAACTTGGTGATGTCACTTCAAGTCTCGCTACTCAACTTGTAGTAATCTGCCTTGGCGTGGTGCATGTTGAACATCTACCCCATCAGTCAGATGCGCCATTCCATGGTGGGCCTTGGGCCTAATGATCAAGTCAATCCATGACTTGTGTGGTCACACCACATACAAAAGTTGAGAGGGGTTACCCTCTCATTAAAACATTCATAATCATTTGTTGGGTCCACCGAGATGTGGTTCGGAAATCCAGCCCATTCATTATGTGTGTCCCACTTGGATGAGGGGTCCGACCAAGTTTCAGACGCATCTAAATTTCAGGTGGGCCCCACCAAGTGCTTTTATATGTTTTAGACATGTCTTCACATGATTTTAAATGGTATGGCCCACCTCAGTTCCGTATTAGGCTGATATTAGGGATATCCCATAATTTAAAGGGGACCTATCAAATGCACCGTGTTGATGTTCGACACACATCACAATGGGGCCACGCAGCTTGACCTCATGGGAATTTCAGTACCATTTCCCACACACACACACGTACTATGAGGACTTACCATGTGGTCCAGCTGCATGGGCCCCACCGTGATGTGTGTTAAACATCAATACCGTTGATTTGATAGGTCCCCTTTAGATTATGAGATATCCCAAAACTCAGCCATACATGAAACTCAGGTGGGCCATAACATCTAAAACCATGTAAAGATATGGCTAAAATATATAAAAACACTTAGTAGGGCCCACCTGAGTTTTCAATTACACTGAAACTTGGTCTGACCCCTAATCCAAGTAGGACACACACAATGAAAGGGCTGGATTTGTGAACCACATCTCAGTGGGCCAATAAATGATTACGAAGGTTTTAATAGGAGGGTAATCCCTCCCAACTGTTGCATGTGGTGTGGCCCACCCAAGTCACCGATTGACTTGATTTTTAAGCCCGTGGCTGGTGCATGCTGATGGGGTAGATGTTCGACACACACACACACACATATATATATATATATAACTACCATCTCTACCTTGATCCATAATTGTAGTAAAATTTCTCTCGTCATTACAATTAAATGTAGATGAAATCACCGAACATTTATAAGAGTAAAAATAATCATTACTCATTTCCAACCATTTAGTATTGTAATTGGACAACCAAACACTCCTTAAGTGATCACATACAAAGGCCAATTCGTTCCCATCAGCATACCACATGTGTCGAATATCTCATCCATTAAAATGATTGGGCACACCACAATATTCACCTGGTGTGAAAATTAGGCCAATTCACTTAGTGAGCGGGACATAATGTCAAAATCATTGAAATCATCGTCCGTCTCACCTTTGGGACGAATCGAATATTCTACACGTGTGAGATGTTGTTAGAAAAGAAATGGTTGTATGCAAAGGGTCACATGCAATTGTTACATGTAATCTTCTTCTTTTTTCTCTTGCCTACAGCCTTTTATATATATAAGCATTTCATTAGCCCAAACAGAAAGCATTTTTACAAGGAGAAACTAGAGATACAAATTCTTTCGAACCCATACATAAATACTACAATCACAACCCTTCATTTTTCACACGCACTTCTTAAAGATTTTAATATCTTTCCACCTCGACTCCATGTAATAACTTGCATTGTCCTGGGCATAAACACCACACTTAAAATAAAGAACACCTGGGCCATGATCTTTGACCTCAAATCTCTGAGTCCCATTGATGAAAATCGTAACCATCCCTGCATCGACGTCATGGATTAGATTGATTCTCATCCATTTATCATAAACATCAGTGGCCACCACGTCGGATCTGTAGTACTTCATGACTCCATTGTAGACTCTCAGCATAAAAGTCGTAGCGCGTTTGGCTGCACCATGGATCTGCACGATCGAGACGCCAGACGTGCCGTTCGGAACAAAGCCGGTGCCTTCGAACTGCCAGACTCCAGATATATAATCCAGGCCCTGAGTAGAAGAAGAGGAAAATAATCAGGACCTTACTTCCACAATCACAAATATATATTGAGGTTTATAATACCCACATATGAACCATCTGTGTTAGATCTGAGATTTACATGATGATGTTGTCTATACTATCCAGACCATCTGGTTCACTCTGGTGGACCATGTCGAGATGTATAGCCACATTTGGGGCCGTTTTCGACTGGTCGTGGGCTATACACGACCGGTCATAGGGGCCCGCTCGACCGGTCGTGGACCGGTTCGACTCAAAGTCCAGCGAGCATCATTTTTATTTTTTTTTGTCCCGAGGTGTTCGACCGGTCATGTCCCATTCACGAGTGGTCATAAGGGTCGCTCGACCGGTCGTGCAGTCTGCTCGACCGGTCGTAGTTACGCAGATTCGTTTCCGAATCCGATGCGGACTGCGAAATTTGGTGTCGCCTTTCGCAAGGGTGCGGAAGGGAAGTTGCCTAAACTATATATAAGTGTCCCTAGGGCTTTCCTAGGGTATGGGAAAGTATTAGAAAGAGTTCTAAGGTGTGAGCTAAGGGTTTTCTATGTGCTTATAAGGGAGAGGTTAGTATTTTGCCTTGTAATCTTCGTTATTCTTCATAGTGGAAGTCTGCATCTGTGGTTTTTTACCCTAGTTTGGGGTTTTTTCATGTATATCTTGTCTTGTGGTTTGATTGAATACTTTGATTCAGTTTCTAGTTTATATTTCTCCCTGTTTATCATTTGTGGGTGAGGCTTGAGATTGGATCTTGGCTCACTGCATTGTTGGCGTGCTGCGCAACAACTGGTATCAAAGCTATTGGTTTAATTCTATTGGGAGTGATGACGGAAGAAGGGAAAACTAGAATTGAGAAGTTTGATGGTTCAAACTTTGCCTTCTGAAAGATGCAGATGGAGGATTATCTGTATCAGAAGGACCTCTATATTCCTCTAGGAGGAAATGAGAAGAAACCAGAAAAGATGACAGATGATGAATGATTTTTACTGGATAGGAAGGCTTTAGGAACAATCCAACTCTTTTTGTCTAAGAGTGTCACCTTCTATATATCCAAGGTAAAAACTATAAAAGAATCAATAGAAGCCCAAGCCACCATGTATGAAAAGCCCTCAGCGTCTAACAAGGTTCATCTTATGAAACAGCTATTCAACATGAAGATGTCAGATGGTGGGAGCGTGGCTGAACATCTAAACGAGTTCAAGACAGTCACGAGCCAGTTGGAAACCGTTGGCATCGTTTTTAAAGACGAGGTCAGGACGCTATTGATCTTATCCAGTCTGTCAGACAGTTGGGATGGTTTGGTGATTGCTGTGAGCAATTCTTCAGGGTCAACAAAGCTGAAATTTGATGATGTGTCTGGTCTAATTCTCAGCGAAGAATCTAGAAGGAAGGCATCAGGAGTTTCAGGGGACTCAGAGAATGCTCTAAACGTTGAACGAGGAGGAAGATCGTTGAACAAATAAGGTAATAAACACGGGCGTTCTAAGTCGAGGAAGAAGTCTAAGGTGAAAGTGCACCTACTGGTGCCCTGATTGGTCAAGTTACGTGAATGGTAAGACAGACTGGCTATAGAACTTGATAGGAAGATTATTTCAAGCATCTGCCTCAACCGGATGTCCGGAAGCTCGCAATAGGTAAATCCTCACATCCCATGACCCAAAACACCAGGTGATTAAAACCCTTAAAACAAGATAGACATCTTAGGGTTTTTGAGGTGAGAAAACTTTTTCAAAATAAAAAAATCTCTATGTTTTTCTTGCCTTATCGATCTTATCGAAACACCCTCGATATGATCGACCTGTTCTGTCGATGTCTTCGATACCTTAACGATATTATCGATGAGAGGACCAAAAGTGTCCAGCAACTAAATATTCATATGGACGGATTTATCGATGTATCGATACACATATTGATATCATCGATATAAGTACAAATATGTATAGTAACTTCATAACATATCTTGACGAATTATCGATGTATCGATACACCTATCGATATCATTGATATTCAAATTTTGAGTCCATCGAGAGTGTCTTGATAAGATCGACAGACAGATTTCTGGCGCCCCTGTTTTTTTAATGAAAATCTCAAATTCCTTCGATATATCGATGACCGTCCGATATGATTTGAATTCAAATAGAGATAAGATCGGAGGTCCATCGATGATATCGATAGTGGGCGCACATTTCTCACAGTAGTATTTCAGGTTGTTCTTAACAATGATCGGGGGCCCTTCGATAGAATCGATATTAAAATATCAATGATATCGAGACCAGGTCGATTGCATCGATCAAGGTTACAGTCTGTCCAGCAGCTTAAAGAAAAATCCATTGGAATTATCGATGCCTCAACTCTGATCTCGATATCATCGACATTCAAATTCCGATGATCTCGATGGTTCCCCGATCAATCTTGAAATCCTAAAATATTTCAAAGTCAAGTCTCTCTCATTTTTTCAAATGCATATGGATCGATCCTGTCCTCGATGGAATCGGAGTTCGAAATCCGATAACATCGACCATGGTCTCGATTCATCGACCAATTGGCAAGAAGTTTCAAAAGCGTATGACATCGAGTCCGAGTCATCGAGCAGACCATTGATGCTATCGAGAGTATACACTCGATGATATCGAACTTGCTCGATGACATCGAACTCTGTCATAAATGTGACCGTTTTATATCCGTTGGAACTTTTTGCCTATATATAAAGGACTTTTCTTTTGTTGCTGTGAGAGAAAGTAGAGAGAGCTTTTGTGTGTTTCAACTTACATCTTATACCCTAAGCCCTTTCTCTCGAGGGAGTTCATCCTCCAATCCACCCTCACCATTGATATTCAATAGAGTGGATTGGGGAATGAACTTCCGCATTCAAGGATCCTTCAACTACTACCTTAATGACAAATCATTAAGCTGGGATGCCTTGAATGCATAAGATTGGAACTACTCTACCTTCCTTATAGGAAAACCTTTAGAGAGTAGGATTCCATTTTAACCTTAACCTAACCCTAATCCTAGTTTGGTATATCTTTTGTGTTGCGGATCAAGGAAGCAGAAGACTCTTCATCAACAAGGAGATCTTCGGCATTGTGCTTAACGGGACTCATCAACTTATCTATAAGTATCTAGAGTCCAAGAGGACACTTGCGATCAATCCTTTCTAGGATTGGGTCTTAAGTGGTTCTCACCCTTTGAAGCCCTTGTAGGAGGCCTCCGGCAGGAGTGTACGCTGTGGGTGCATTGTGTGGACCCTTGCTCTGTGGAGAGCATAAACATCTGGTTAGGAGTGAACCATTAAAACTCCCGGGTGCGTTGTGTGGACCCTTGCTCTATGGAGAGCATAAACATCTGGTTAGGAGTGAACCAGTAAAACTCCCAGGTGCGTTGTGTGGACTCTTGCTCTATAGAGAGCATAAACATCTGGTTAGGAGTGAACCAGTAAAACTCCAGGGTTAGATGTGAACCGAGTAGAAACCTCTGTGTAAAGGTTGAAGGTGAACCTGATTTAAAACCTTAGGTTTGAGGTGAACCCTGGGAAACCTCGTTAGTGAAATCCGGTACACTCAAGGGTTGAGTGCGACAGCCGGGAGTGGAGTAGACTTATCGTCGAACCACTATAAAATAACTGTGTTTGTGATTGCTTTTTTATATGTGTGATTCGTGATAATGCATTCATATTCATAAATCTGATCACATCTCACACACATACACAGTCACATCCAACATAGACTAAGTTGCATATTCCTATATCTTGATTAGTTTGTGATTGGATCCTCTACCTAGCTTGGAAGCTAGTAGAGTTACATTTGAGTAATCCTGAAAATTGCATACATGATAGGATTTTTAATATAACTCATAAATCTTGAAAAAGTCCTATTCACCCCCCTCTAGGAGATATTGGCATATTCCGACTTCAACTCAAGCGGTCTTCACCGCGATTTCAATTGGTATCAAAGCGGGTCTCTCTTTAAGGGCTTCACCGCCTAGAGAGTAATCTTGACTGAAATTGGGAATATGGCCAAAGGAGAGGGCTCATCAGTCACCAGGCCTCCAGTATTTGACGGCTCAAATTATGCATACTGGAAGGCTCGAATGCACTGCTTTCTGAGATCTTTAGATCATGTCGTTTGGGATATAGTTGAAAGCGGATATGTGCCACCTACTGAACAAATTGTACTTGATAGTGGCACAACAATCACAAAGTCCAAACCCAAAGAAAAGTGGACAACATTCGACAAAGAAAGGCAAACATCTAAAGCCAAGGCTATGAATGTTATCTACTGTGTCGTGTCCCAGGATATTTTCAATCAAATAAGCATGTGTGGGACATCAAAAGAAGCATGGGATTTACTGGAAACAACCTATGAAGGCATAAGTACTGTGAAGAGGTCCAAACTTCAACTATTGACCTCACAGTTTGAAAATCTCAGAATGGAAGAGCATGAGACATTTATGGAGTTCTTCACAAAGCTAAATATCATCTGCAACTCCATGGGTGGATTGGGAGAGAAAGTTCCGGTACCAAAAATTTGTAGGAAAATTCTAAGATCCCTACCGGAACAGTTTAATCCCAAAGTAACAATAATTGAGGAGTGTAGGAATATAGACAAGATGAAAGTAGAAGAACTAGTAGGTTCCCTACAAACTTTTGAACTACACTTTACTCAAACCCCTAAATCTAAAACAACTGTCCTAAAAACCTCCAAGAAAACACTAAAAGAGGACAGTGAAAGTGTAACATCCCGGATTTTTGCCAACCTAGGATTAGACGTCCTAGGGCTATGGGTTGATCCTAAGACCTTATCAACTTGTCAAAACTCAATCCCACAGTCTAAAATTGCTCTTTAAACCATTTTCTTCACAAATCCCACCCTTCACTACCTTATACTTTCAATTTTTCAAAGCACTTTCGCCCTAGACACTAACTTAAACTAGCTAAGTAGTAAAACTTGGATCACTTTATATACAAACTACAAAGGCCTAAGTACCATCTCAACCAGAAAACAATTAGGATTAAATCCTTTAGAAATTTAACAAAGTTAACTAAGTGCAAAACTCAATTAGCCATGAAATCCGTTGGGATCGCTTTAAATACGATCTGCAAGACCCAAAACTTGCAAAATCAGTGACTCTAGGTTACCCTAAAGTTTAGAACCAAACTCATTTCCCGGCTGCTCTCGAGAATGAAATGAAACTTCGTATTGGGTCTAGGCCGCACCTCGGAAGTCTGATTAACACGAAGTTAAGGAACTAGGACCGCCTCACTGGGCTTGACAATCATCTCGAAAATCAGGTCCAGCCGATGTCCCACGGCCATTCGTTTGGATCCGGAGCGAGGGAGTGTGAAAAACACTATTCCTTTTCCAAAATAAATATCAGGAATAGTGATCTGGCACCATTCGCTTGCGCATCAGTATTAAGCAACCAGACCGTCAGAATCAGACCAAATTACACCCTCGGATCAGGAAAAATTTCAGGAACATTTACATGTGCTTGGAATTTCGGATCGTGGCCCACTGACCGTTGAACTGAAACTGGTCTGCCACGTGTGATCTGGGAATCCGATCGAGTCGAAAATGTAATCCCACGTAGATCCATGTGTGGAGAGCTTAAGTCTGACGTTTGGCTCAAGGAGGGCCACCAGAACCTCTCTTTTGAGCAGGAAAAGTGACGAAATACCTATATTGGCAGTAACCCTTGAACAGGAGTCTATTTCGGTGAGTTTTGAGACTATATAAGGACCTTAAACCCTCTCTCATGGCAGTCATACGAATTTGGGTTTTGAGAGAGGGAAAAGAGAGAGGAAGTGAGGGAGAAGTGGGAGAATCTCCCTGCCGTCGTTCCCTGCCACCACACGGGCTGCACCATCCCTTTCTTGACGCTTTTCCGGCGTTTCCGGCGTCGTTTCTAGGTAAGAAACCCTAATCTGTTTTGGGGTTTAGACTGTTGTAGGTTGTGAAATAGCTAACCTATTTCGTTCTCTAGGTTGCCAAACTGCCGAATACGGAAGCTTAGCAAACCTATCAACTTCGTTACGATTCTACGACAAAAGGTGTGGACTTTAGGTGTATAGGTTATGGTTTTCAACGCTTTCAATGTCAGATAATGATAGATTCATGATCTGCATGCAATTGCACATGTACAAAGTGCTTTCCGTTTCCTGTTTCGATTAACGTTGTAGAATATGGAATTTCACATACTCTAGGTATACGTAGAAATACCTTATATGTATTTTTTTTGGAGAAATGTTTGACATGTTTATTTAATGTATGATTATACTATATATGGATAAAATACTAGTTTGGTGAAAGGAATCGCCGTAATACATGTTCACTTGTAAATGCTACGTATGTTGAAATTGTGTATTCTAGAAATACCGTATATGTGTAAGTTTTGGAAATGTAATTGTCATGATTATTTATTGTATGATTATGGTATACATGGATAAAATACTCATTTGGCTAAAGCATAACCCTAATACATGTTTTACTAACATACACCATGTATGTTGTAATAGTGTATTCTAAGTGTTTGTGGAAATGGCTGAATGAGTATAGAATTCTCATTCGTGCTCGCCATGACTAATTGTCATGGATTCATGATTGATGTATTGGCGATACCCCCTTTGACGAAAGGATTTGCCCTAAGTCACGCCACGGCCAATATACACTATATATGCTAAAATGTGTGGCCCAAGTGTTTGTGGAAATGACTGAATGGATATGGAACTTGGATTCCTGCTTGCCATGACTATCCGTCGTGGGTGTACGCGTGTTATGATTGGGGCAACTCCCTAGTGAAAGGATTTGGCCTAATGCCTATGTGATCGACATTTGTCGTGTATGTTGATGTATGTTTGTTTAAGTCTTTCTTGAAATGTCTGAATGAGTAGTAGTTAGCAAATTGTAAAGTATAAGGGTGTTGAGATATGATTCTCAACCTCTTTTAACTATGTGTATGATCTCCTTTGATAGTTGTGTGATTAGGAATTGAACATGTACAAATGCGTATGATCTCCTTTGATAGTTGTGTGATTAGGAATTGAACATGTACAAACGCATGCTTGTGTTGTGATTCATAACATGCTCAACTGCTTTATGATTTTAACTATGTAATGCATATGTTTAAATTTATATTTACGTTGTATGATCCGTCATGGGTGATGGGGGAGCGGAGCAACGAGTGCGTGCAACAGCCCTGGCAGCCCTAAACGGATAATACCAGACCTTGACTGTATGAGTTGAATCTTGATCCATTACTGCTTTATCTATCTGCAATTGATTGTGTTTGGGGCTATGATTATGGCCCAGGCAATCGGTAACGAGATTGAACTCGTGGCTGAGATTCATTTGCCACATGGGACGTGTTCGACGAACTCGAGTCGTGCGTTGCCTGTCGGCAGTGGCTAGGCCACACGAAGTTGTTTATGCACTTCATGTCGTGCAGTTCAACGGGCGATCGTGCTAGTCGAGCTCGTCAAGTAACCCGATCTGCCTTATGCATGTTCACCCTGTTTGGACGCTACTGCTTGAACCTAGGGTACCAAACTTACCAGTGAAACCCCCATTCAACTATGGTACCTCGATCCACTAAGACGCATGAGCCGGGCATGGTGGTATGGGACACCGTGGTCGAGCTGTCGGCCTACGCTAGGGCCATGTGCCTCCCCGTAGTGACCATTGCGCAACCAACTCGTGAGCCGAATATGGTGGTATGGGACACTGTATTCGAGCTGTCGATACTTACGGCGAGAGCCGAGTACGGTGAGACCTGTACTCGTGCTGACGGGCGACGAGTCCTCCGTAGTATCTTCGAGTATACTCCAAGGGTCTGTGATTAGCGACGAGTTTTTCACAGCAACTAGAGTATGAGTGGAGCCGCATACGGTGAGACCTGTACTCGAGCTGACAGCTAGTGATTGAGCCGAGTACGGTGAGACCTGTACTCGAGCTGACGGTCAGCAATTGAGCCGCATACGGTGAGATCTGTATCCGTGCTGACGGGTGACGAGCCCTTTGTGATGCCTTCGCTAAGCCTCTCAAACCATAATGTCGTATGAGATCAACTAGGATTGACGACCCTAGAATGGATCATGTTTGGGAATGATACAAGGGAGGTACCTTAGTTTCCCAATACTGCTGTTTGAAATGGACTAATAAAAACTTGGTAATCATGAGCATCATCGTACCGCATGTGCTTTGTAGATGTGGCGCACTGAGGGAGTAAGCATTCGCGAACGTAAGATGATGTCGCTTGAGGGTGGTTTGGCAAGGGCATACAGCATCATGTCATTTCACTCTCGCATTTAATAAGAGTAGTTAAACTTGTTTGATTTATACTGCTTTATCATTACTGCTTGATTGAATTGATAACATGTTAACCTATGCTTTACTGTTCCACTGAGTTGATCACTCACTCCCACGTTACGGGACGGTGTTGTACACACCAACCAGATTTGTTGAGTTTCAGGTGGTGGCGATGCTTGTGAAGCAGAGCCGGACTACTTCTATGATGATAGGAGGAATTCTCTATCTGTATCTCTCTGGCAGGTCAATGAAGACCTGATATTGTATTGACGGGGCTATGGTACATGGGATAGGAGGCATTACACTTCCTCTCATTTGGTACATTTTAGAACTGCACTTGTATTTATTTAACCTGGTAATGTTATCACACTCTGGAGACTCATCATAAGTTATATACTTTATCTATCTATCACAGTCTTCCGCTTGCAAATTTAACTGCCTCTGGAGTATGATATGTTGTTTTGGCTTAATCTCACTCATGTTCAATGCACGAATACAGTCAACATTCAATCATCATTCATTTTGTTGCATAAGTGATGTTCTGGAACTCGGGAGTTGAGTTTATGTTCGACCCCCGATTTTCAGGGTGTTACAGAAAGTGAAAGAGAGGATGAAGATGAGGAAGTGGCTCTGCTGGCACAAACATTCAGAAGATTCTTTCAAAAGAATCGCGGCCGTCCCTCTAGAGGAATAAAGGTGAACAACAAACTCCCTGCAGGCAAATTTGGTAGAAGAACCAAAGAACCTCAATGCTATACCTGTCAGGAGTATGGACACCTATCAACCGAATGCCCAAACAGAAAAACAAAGGGCAAGGCAATGGCCGCCACGTGGGATGATACGAAAGAGTCAAATTCAGAATCAAGCGACTCATGGAGCGATGGAGACCGAAAATGTCTGAAAATACTTATGGTTTCCACTACTTCAATAATTCCCACTGAATCTGAGAACGAGAGAGAACAACAAGCCACAGAATCATATCCATCTGATAATGAGGAACCTGACAACGAAAAAGAAGAAGAAGAAAATGATATGCTACAAGATGCTTACAATCAACTTTATATCCATAGCATCAAAGTAGCTAAAAGACTGGGAATATCTGAAAGTAAAAAACCAAATGTTGTAAATAGATTTGGACAAAACTGTAGAAACTAATACACATTTGATCAATGATTTACAGCAACATCACTCAGAAAGTGATAGACTTGAGAGAATTAACACCTTCCTTAAAACTGAGACTGAAAAACTAAGCAAACAGGTTGAACAATTAAAAGACAAGAATTTGCTCCTTCAAAATGAAAATCACACACTCTTATTTAATCTAGAAGTGTCCAGAAAAAAATGCCAAGAAAAACTGTATGTTTTCCCAGAGTGGTGAGAAGTTAGAAAAACTTTTAGGCATAGGAAAATGTGGAGAGGACAAAAAAGGATTAGGTTATGGAAAAGCTAAAACAAAAAATTGAATATAATGCACAACCTTTTGGAAAATCTGTTGCCTCTAGTAGTAACATCAGACCTATCCCAGCTCGTCACAAAAATGGTAAGACAGTTTATGAGCTGAACAAAAGAAATATGCAATCATCACCACTTGTGCTAGTTGACAGGATAAAGGAGTCGAAATCGGATAAGATGAACAAATCTACCACAAGTAAAACTCCTGTCACAAAGTGGATGATTAAGGAAAAGCCAAATTGCCTTGTTACACATTCAGATCGTCTACCAGGCAATGAGGTCAATTGGTACCTTGACAGTGGTTGCTCAAGACATGTCATAGGTGACAAATCCCTTCTCTCCAACTATAAAGATCTTCATAAAGGGATAGTCACCTACGGAGATGGAGCCACTACTAATGTAATTGGACAAGGAATGATAAGAGGAATTGATTTGCTCAAAAATGAGAATGCTTTTTGCATAAAAGGACTAGCACATAATCTGTTAAGCATCTCTCAAATCTTTGATAATGGGCATGTGGTCAAATTCAACAAAGAAGAATGCGATATCCTAGATCAATCAGGAAAATCAGTAATTAAGGGTCATCGCACAAACAACCACTGCTCCATCATCAGAGGCATAGAAAGGACTGATGCCTAAAAATACTGAGCAGAGAAAAACAAGTCCAGATCATGCATCTAGATCTGGATATTTGCTGAAATGATGCAATTTTGTTGAGCGTAAAATGATATATCTGAGGTTTCTCACCTCAATCTTTTGTAAATAAACATACAAATGTTTAAAAATTTTTATGTACAGTAATTGTACATAATTTTGTTGAGTATGATATTGATATACTTGAAGGGTCAAAAAAGAACAATATTCTTCTTCATTCCTATCGATCTGTCATTTTCGATTAATCGATCATGGGTCGATATCATCGACGTCTCTTCAGAATGTGGAAAGTCACGGATCGGGACTACTATCGAAGCAGTTACCGATAACTTCGGATGTGGATTATCGATACAATTGAAAGTAAGTTCGATAAAATCGAAGACTCCTGGCCGATAAAAGGCGATCGAGTGAAAGAATTTTATTTCTCTGAAAAATTTTTCTTTTTTGCTCTCTGCTCGAATCCTCGGCCAGAAGATCATCAACGGGTCCCAGAAGCGTCAAAAGAAACAGGTATTATACTTCCATCCATTCCACTCCAGAGTCTAATCTCACATTTGGTTAGGTACTTTCCATTCTCTTGGTTGACCTTCCTTACCTTTACTCGCCTCTTACACTGAAAAAGTCATGAACAAAGGGAAAGGTAAGTCCCTTTCTCAGTCTTCAAGAGGGAAAGCAAAACAACCTAGTATGCATCAACTCACTCCATCAGTGAGACATCCAGACACTGTTGTTGAACGTCTGGTTCTCAACAGCGTCATCGAGTCTTTTAGTGTAGACCTGCTTCTAAAAGTAATAGGATGGCAAAATATTCTGAATCTTGGCGGTACTTATCAAATTGGAGTGATCCATGACTTCCTCAGTAAAAGTCATGTAATTTGTGACGATCCACCCTGCGTTCAAGTAGAACTATTGCATTACTCCAAGCACATCACTCCCATCACCTTGAGTCACCTTTTAGATCTCCAAGTCACTCACATTCCTGTTACCAGTCGGAATCTAAATGGTCTTGGTGTGTGGGGCGAGATAACTCGTGTACTATGTCAGGGAACTACTATTTCTCGGAACGATGATAATTCCCTTCATATTAATCATCTTGGACCCACCTTTAAAATCCTTCATGACATTTTGGGTCCAATGTCTATCCTTGATGTGAATGGTAATCATCTGTCTCCCTTTGTGTTAAATGTACTGTATGATGTATATCAGGAAGTTCAGGTGTGCCTTCTAACACTTCTTAAACAGCTAATTCGGGTCATTCAAGGAAATCATCAGGATACACTAGCTATTCCTGTACTCATCTGTAAATTAGCTCATCATGTTGGTATACCTGCCTCATCTGATAGAGTCTATCCAGAGAAGTGGTTTGACAGTGACGCAGCTCAGGTCGCACAACAACTCTGTCTTCTTTCAGTTCCTCCTGAGAACAGTGCTCCCCTGCAGTCAGCTGCTCCATATGCTCCTCCTCCTGAGAACAGTGCTCCCCTGCAGTCATATCCATGGGGATCCAACCGAACGTCATTGCTGAGTCCAGAGTCGATCACAAATCGCCAAACTCATCATCTTGAACGTCACTTACTGAACGGTATGGCGAGCATGGAGGAGCGACTTCACAATTGTGAGAGACGTCTCACCGTGATTGAAGAAAAATTTGATTCTCTCCAACAAACAAATCAGCAAGTTGTTGATTTACTCACACGTAGTGACTCGAGAAGACGGTAAAAGCTGGTTACGGTAATTGAATACATTTTTGTGGGGCTTGGTGTCTTACTGGGATAACTGTTAATTTGCTGCCAAACTTGGGCAGTCCTTTTTGGATAATTGGATAACTGTGGTTTTATTTTGGCTATGACTAAGTATAACTCATATATTTTCTGCCATTTTTAAGCTCCCTTGGTTTATCAACGTTTCTGATATGAAATGCATATGACTTTATTGCTTTTTTATTCTGCATTCATATCTTCTGAAAATGATGTATGTTTTTGAAATGATTTCATCTTTATACATTGATATCTGTTGTTGCGCCCACATGCTTCTTTGAACTTCAGTCAATATCCTTTGCTATACCTTTGCCAATGACTGACAAAAAGGGGGAGAACAATTCAAAACACCCCGAGTGGAAAATTATATATCTAATGTTGTTGCAGGTGTGAGGGGGAGCAGCTGCACCAAGAAAGGGAGAGTTTTGAAGTAAGGGGGAGCAAATACTTCTAGAATGTGTACATGGGTAGAAAAATTGTAAAATTGTGTAAATGCATGTACACATAATTTAGGGTGTGTCTAAAAGTATTTTCTAGGGTGTTTTGGGCATTTTGTCACGTGATTGACAAAGGGGGAGATTGAAAGTGCACCTACTAGTGCCCTGGTTTGTCAAGTTGCATGAATGGTAAGTCAGACTGGCTACAGAACTTGATAGGAAGATTATTTCAAGCGTCTGCCTCAACCGGATGTGTGAAAGCTCGCAATAGGTAAATCATAGCCTCACATCCCATGACCCAAAACACCAGGTGATTAAAACCCTTAAAACAAGATAGACATCTTGGGGTTTTTGAGGTGAGAAAACTTTTTCAAAATATTTTTCTCGCCTTGTCGATCTTATCGAAACACCCTCGATATGATCGACCTGTTCTGTCGATGTCCTCGATACCTTAATAATATTATTGATGAGAGGACCAAAAGTGTCTAGCAACTAAATATTCATCTGGACGGATTTATCGATGCATCGATACACATATCAATATCATCGATATAAGTACAAATATGTCCAGCAACTTTATAACATATCTGGACGAATTACCGATGTATCGATACACCTATCGATATCATCGATATTTAAATTTTGAGTCCATCGAGAGTGGCTCGATAAGATCGACAGACAGATTTCCGACGCCCCTGTTTTTTAATGAAAATCTCAAATTCCTTCGATATATCGATGACCGTCCGATATGATCTAAATTCAAATATCGATAAGATCGGAGGTTCATCGATGATATCGATAGTGGGTGCGCATTTCTCACAGCAGATATTTCAGGTCGTTCTTAACAATGATCGGGGGCCCTTCGATAAAATCGATATTCAAATATCGATGAAATCGAGACCAGGTCGATTGCATCAATCAAGGTTACAATCTATCCAGCAGCTTAAAGAAAAATCCACTGGAATTGTCGATGCCTCGACTCTGATCTCGATGGTACCCCGATCAATCTTGAAATCCTGAAATATTTCAAAGTCAAGTCTCTCTCATTTTTTCAAATGTTGATGGATCGATCCTGTCCTCGATGGAATCGGAGTTCGAAATCCGATGACATCGACCATGGTCTCGATTCATCGACCAATTGGCAAGAAGTTCCAAAATCGTATGACATCGAGTCTAAGTCATCGAGCAGACCATCGATGTTATCGAGAGTATACGCTCGATGATATCGAACCTGCTCGATGACATCGAACTCTGTCATAAATGTGACCGTTTTATATCCGTTGAAAATTTTTGCCTATATATAGAGGACTTGTCTTTTGTTGCTGTGAGGGAAAGTAGAGAGAACTTTTGTGTGTTTCAACTTACATCTTATACCCTAAGCCCTTTCTCTCGAGGGAGTTCATCCTCCAATCCACCCTCACCATTGATATTCAATAGAGTGGATTGGGGAATGAACTTTCGCATTCAAGGATCCTTCACCTACTACCTTAATGGCAAATCATTAAGCTGGGATGCCTTGAATGCATAAGATTGGAACTACTCTACCTTCCTTATAGGAAAACCTTTAGAGAGTAGGATTTCATCTTAACCTTGACCCAACCCTAAGCCTAGTCTTGGTATATCTTTTGTGTTGCAGATCAAGGAAGCAGAAGACTCTTCGTCAACAAGGAGGAGGAGATCTTAGGCGTTGTGCTTAACGGGACTCATCAACTTATCTGTAAGTATCTAGAGTTCAAGAGGACACTTGCGATCATTCCTTTCTAGGATTGGGTCTTAAGTGGTTCTCATCCTTTGAAGCCCTCGTAGGAGGCCTCCGGCAGGAGTGTACGCGGTGGGTGCGTGTAAGTGCTATGGTCTCATGCTCCTTTGGTTGTCAAATTTTGTTGTGTCAAAACATCTATCTGTGTCTTGTGTTTGTATGATAGTTTATATGTATTCAAGACACTGCATAAACACTTCATGACATTGGATGTCTTTAAGAAATACAAAGTGTACTTCATCATCCTATCAATGTTTAAAGCTACAATGTTGAAGTTCAAGTCTCAAGAAGCTACAATGTTGAAGTTCAAGAAGTCACAATGTTGAAGTTCAAGTCTCAAGAAACAACTCGAGAAATGACTTCAAGACTAATAAGCAACGCATGAAGTAGTTTTCACACTGATGAAGATCTCAAGATTAAAGCTACAACAAGTTCAAGATCTCAAGCCTGATATGGTTCAAATATCTACATTCGTTGAATGGTTGAAGTTCAATGTCCATACGACATGTTTCAGGTTTGACTGACCTTAGGTTGACCTTATAAGTAGGTCACTTTGGATACATAAATCAAATGTTTATTTTACATAAGTTTGGTCTATTCTACGACCAGTCCTAGCTCCTATTCGACTAGTCCTAGCATTGGTTCGACTAGTTCAAGAAATTCCTCGACCAATCCTAAGTTGTTGAAGATTTTCAGAATTTTTTGGTACACCCACGACCAGTCCTGGAGATCCTTCGACCGGTCGTAGGAGTGTCTTCGACTCGTTCTCGACCAGTCGTAGAGCTACGACTCAAAGTCCAGCAAGCTATTCTATGGTCCTACGACCAGTCGTAGGTGACCCACGACCAGTCGTAGGCTTCCCACGACCAGTCGTGGAACGACTTTCAAAGATCGCGCTCAAAATTTCAAATATCCGTTAGAGCTACGACCAGTCGAAGGTTTCTAAGACCAGTCGTAGAAGCGATTTTTGTTCCTATAAATTGAACACGAAATTCAGAGTTTTCAACAATTCAACTCGATTCAATTCAAGAAATTTCAAGTGATCACTCTGAGATAAGTCTGTGTTTATTTTAAGCTACGTTGTGCTTATTTAATATTCCTTTTTTGCTAGCTTATTTAATTTGATTTTGTTTCTGTATTCCAATCTTATTTGAAAAGAGGAATTATCTTATTCCTTCTTCTTGGAATCAAAATCAAATATAGCTACGCCCAACTAGTTAAAATCTAAAATCTATTAGAATTTAGAACCATATTAAAGTGAGTATTGGAAATTGAACTTTGACATTCAATCATCTACTCCGATTGGTTCTACCGGGCTTCTACGAAAAGGAGAAATCCAGGTATTTTACAATTCTGTAAAATTTCTTTACTTTTGGTTTTGTTTGAGGTTAAGCCAAAAAAATCTCATTGTATTGGTTTTGTTTGAGGTTAAGCCAGAAAAATCTCATTGTATTGGTTATCTGAGGAGAGCCAGAAAACTCAGAAAAGAGGGGTTTTTGAATTGTGTAAGCCCGAGTGAAAAAGACACAATTGTAAAGGTTTTGGGTGAACCTATGAAAACCTATTTGATAGTGAACGCTAATATCCCCTGTGTGAGGATATTAGGAGTGGAGTAGCATTCTGTGTGGCTGTTGAAAGACAGTTGGTGTACACACAGGCGAACCACTATAACTCTTTGTCTTGTGGATTGAATGCTTGCTTAATTTTCATATCTTTTATCATTCAATTGTGTGGAATGTACAAGTGGATGTGAATGTTGTAATTATTTACATTTCAAGCAAGTGTGGGGATTGTTGTAATAATTTAGATCTATATTTCTGCATTTAATTTCAATTCCTTGATATTTCATTTATTTCTATTAAAATTGAGTCCTTGATCCAAAAGATGTTCTAGAAATAAGGTTGTCCTACCATAAGCCCTTGTTTATTATGGTGTAAGGTTGTCCTTAGAACTGAATTTGTATCAATCTCTCAATACTTATTTATCAAGGTGATTTGATTTCAGCATTGTGAATTGATTTATAATTGTAAGGCTATTGGTTTATTTTATTTCCGCTGATTTTAATTTAATTTGGCATAGTCCTATTCACCCCCCCCCCCCCCTCTAGGACATATAGCTTGGCCTTTTCAAGTGGTATCAGAGCCTAATAGCTCTTTTTTTTTTTGCTTTTTATTTGGATTTATTTCCTGAGCTAACGATCTAAGCTATATACAAAGATGTCAAATTTTGATAGCCTTTCAGTTACTAGGCCTCCACCCTTTGATGGCTCCAACTATGCCTATTGGAAAGCCAGAATGAGGATCTTCCTCAAATCAATGGATGAAAGTGTGTGGCAAGCCACAGTGACTAAATGGAATCCTCCTATCATGGAAGTAACTGGTGTTGATGGTTCAAAATCTATGAAAATTACACCGTATTTCTAATGGACCACACTTCAGAAAAATGAGAGTAGTGCAAATGCTAAAGCACTAAATGCAATCACTTGCGCACTATCACCGGATGAGTTCAAAAGAATCATATCTTGTGATACTGCAAAGCAAGCCTGGGATATTTTAGAAATGACACACGAAGGTACATCAATTGTCAAGAAATCTAAAGTCCAACTCCTCACAACTAAATTTGAAGAAATTCATATGGAGGAAAATGAAATGTTTATGGACTTTTACACTAGATTGAATGACATTGTAAACTCAATGTGGGGTCTTGGCGATAAGATCCCAGAAAGTAAAGTGTGTGCAAAAATACTACGCTCTCTTCCTGAACGGTTCAATTCTAAGGTAACCGCAATCCAGGAACTTCGTGATACGGATAATATGAGGGTAGAAGAATTAGTTGGTTCTTTACAAACCTATGAATTAAGTTTTAAAGCTCCTAAAGGTAAATCTATTACTTTGAAGTCATCTAAAGGTATTACTCAAGAAAATTCAGATTCAGAAAATTCTGAAGATGATATGGCCCTTTTGGCGAAAAAGTTTTATAAGATTTTCAAAAGTAAGAAAAGAGTCGACTTTCAAAAGGCAAATGAAAAGAAACGTTCTAAACCTAAGTCTAAAACTTGAAAGTCTTTGAAAGATAGTCAATGTTACAACTGTCAAGAATATGGGCATTTAGCAAACAAATGTCCTAAAAAGGACAGATCCAAAAGGAAGGTATGTTGGCTACTTGGGATGAATCGTCTGATTCTGAAGCCTCTTCTGAATCAGAAAATTCAGAAACCGAGTCGGGCAGTGAACTTAAGGCCCTTATGACTCTAGCCAAGTTTACTTTTTCAGATCACGATGATTCAACAAGTGAAGAAAATTTGGATAGTGATCATGAAAATGATGAAGATCTTCAAGATGCTTACAATGCCTTATATAAGGAAAGTTGTAAAATTGCTGTCAAACTTAAACTTCAAAAAGAAAAGTTTTTTAAACTCAAAGAATGTTTTGAAACCCTTGTTTTAGAAAAATCCCAAATTTCAGATTGTTTTGAAAAATCAAAGTGTGATCTGGAATTCAAAACCTCCCTGATTGAAAATTTGAAATCTGAAAATGAGAAACTTAAAAATGAAGTATCTTCTCTTCTGAGTTTGAAGGACACATGGAGATATGCCCAAGGTGATCCAAAATTAGAAAAATTATTATCCAGATCAAGAAAATGTGGCGATCGATCCGGGTTGGGCTATGATAAAAACACGTCTCCTAAACAGAAGAATACTCCTTCCAATTTTGTGAAAGGAGAGACTTCTAACTCAAAAGGAAAAGGTACTAGACAAGTTTTTTTTTAAAATACAAAAACTTTTCAAAAACCCAAAAGAAGCTATATAAATTTCAAAAATCAGATTCGAAACCCACTAGCTGAAAAAATTGTTGATTTACTTAAGGAGCTATTAAAATCTAACTCAGTAGGTCACTCTTACAACAGTAAACAAAAGAAGACCAACTATTCTCTTAAACCCAAAACAGTTTTGAAATGGGTTCCTAAGGTTGCTTGTTTGGTTGCTCACACTGCTTTCAAAGCTACAAGCCATTCGAAATGGTACCTTGATAGTGGATGCTCCAGACATATGACAGGCGACAAGGCGCTATTCACCGATCTTAAAGATATGACTGATGGGTCAGTCACATTTGGTGATGGTAGCAACTGCAAGATAATTGGCAAAGGTACGGTCCAACTCTATAACCTTCCCTTATTTAAAAATGTTTTATATGTTGAGGGTTTAAAGCACAACCTGTTGAGCATATCTCAAATATGCGATAATAACCATAATGTTAAATTTTCTAATCAAGGTTGTGAAATTATAAACGAAAAGGGTTCTGTAATATTAACTGGTCGCAGAACTTCTGAAAACTGCTATATAGTAAGCGATGGTAGCTCATCTAAACAAACGTGTTACATGGTCCATACCGATGAGATAGAATTATGGCATAAACGCCTCGGACATGTACACTACCGAAATTTATACAGATTGAGCAAAGAAGAACTAATTAGAGGTCTACCTAAGATGCAAAAAGTAGACAAGATTTGTGGTGAATGCCAGTATGGTAAACAAACTAGGAGCTCTCACAAAAAAGTGAACTCCAATACCACCACAAGACCACTCGAGCTTCTCCACATGGATCTTATAGGACCAACAAGAACGGAAAGTCGAGGTGGCAAAAAATACATCTTAGTTATCGTAGATGATTATACAAGATACACTTGGGTTTCATTCTTGAGGGACAAATCAGAAACCCTTGATGAAGTGAAAAAGATTATAAAATGGATTCAAACTGAAAAATGTTCTCAAGTTAACAAGATCCGTAGTGATCATGGATCCGAATTTGAAAATAGCGGTTTTGAGAAATTCTGTAGCGATCAGGGAATATCGCATGAATTCTCTACACCTAAGACTCCTCAACAAAATGGAATTGTCGAGAGGAAAAATAGAGTGCTTCAAGAAATGGGAAATGTTATGTTAAATAGCATGAAGCTCCCTAGGAATCTCTGGGCTGAAGCAGTGAATACTGCCTGCTACATTATTAACCGTGTTTATATTTACAAATCTAATAATAAAACGGCTTATGAAATGTGGTTTGAGAAAAAGCCTTCTGTCAAATACTTTCGAGTTTTTGGCTGCAAGTGCTATATTTTGCGTGACCGTGAAAATTTGGGAAAGTTCGACACTAAAAGTGATGAAGTGATCTTTTTAAGATATTCTTTAAACAGTCGTGCATATCGTGTTCTGAACAACAGGACCGGTGTGATTCAAGAGTCAATAAATGTTGTGATTGACGATCATTTGAATACACCTGTCCCTAGTTCAGATAATGATGAAGTTCTTATACTTGAAAAACAAGAAACTTCATCAAGTGAAACTAATTTTGAATTAAGGACTGTTAAAGATCATCCAACTTCTCAAATACTTGGAAACCCTCTCACTGGTGTGCGCACTCGTAGACAATTAGAGGACATATGTAACTACGTATGGTTTACATCCCAGATAGAACCGGTTAACGTGAAAGAAGCACTTTCGGATGAAAACTGGATAGTCGCGATGCAGGAAGAACTTAATCAGCTTGTCAGAAATGATGTCTGGTACCTTGTTCCTAGACCTAAAGATAAACATATTATTGGAACAAAATGGATTTTCAAAAACAAATCTGATGAACTTGGAAATATTATTCGAAATAAAGCAAGGCTAGTTGTACAGGGGTATACACAAATTGAAGGTATTGACTATAATGAAACATTTGCCCCTGTAGCTCGTCTTGAATCAATCAGACTTTTTATCTCCATTGCTGGTTTTAGGAAGATTAAAATTTACCAAATTGATGTAAAAAGTGCCTTTTTGAATGGTGATTTACATGAAGAGGTATATGTTGAACAACCTACAGGGTTTGAAGATCCTAAATTTACTGATCATGTGTATCGTCTTAAGAAGGCTTTCTATGGTCTGAAACAAGCTCCCAGAGCATGGTACGAAAAACTGACTAAGTTTTTACTGAGTCATAATTTTCAGATGGGATGTGTTGATAAGACGCTCTTTGTTAAGAAACATAACGATGATATTCTAATGGTTCAAATATATGTTGACGATATTATTTATGGATCAACCTGTACTAACATGACTGTTGAGTTTGCAGATTTAATGAAGTCTAAATTCGAAATAAGCATGGTTGGAGAATTAAATTATTTCCTAGGGTTGCAAGTAAAACAACAACCTGATGGAATTTTTATCTCTCAAACCAAATATGCTCTGAACTTAATTAAGAAATTTAGATTTGAGAATGGTAAAAACTTTGATACTCCTATGAGTACAACTTTGAAACTCTCAAAAGAATCTACAGGTAATGATGTGGATCCTAAATTGTATCGTAGTTTGATTGGTAGTTTGCTTTATTTGACTGCAAGTAGACCAGATATCGCTTTGAGTGTTGGTATTTGTGCTCGTTATCAGTCAAATCCTAAAGAATCTCACTTAATTGTTGTTAAGCGGACTATGCGATATGTCGCAAGTTCTGCTAAACTGGGTCTCTGGTATCCGCATGAGACTAGTGTTCAATTAGCCGGGTACTCAGATGTTGACTGGGCTGGAAACATTGATGATAGGAAATCAACCAGTGGTGGTTGTTTCTACATTAGAAATTGTCTTGTTTCTTGGTTTAGCAAGAAGCAAAGTTCTATATCGCTATCAACAGCTGAGGCTGAATACATTGCTGCTGGAAATGCTTGTACTCAGCTTGTTTGGATGAAACGTATGTTAAGCGATTATGGAATTACACAGGATTCTATGATTTTGTTTTGTGATAATTCCAGTGCAATAAATATCTCAAAAAATTCAGTTCAGCATTCACGTACTAAGCATATTGACATTAGATTTCATTACATTCGTGAATTAGTGGAAGAAAAATTAATTTATTTAGATTACATTCCAACCGAGACTCAACTTGCGGACATTTTCACTAAACCGCTCGACAAAAGCAGGTTTAATAAATTAAAGTTTGATCTCGGTATGTGCAATTTAAATTGAATTTGCATGCTTTGGTGTATCATAATGTACATATGTTTGATATTTTATTTGCTTAAATTTGGAAATCATTTGAAAAATTGCAAATTTTAGTCGGTACTAGACCAGTCGTGAGTGTACACGACCGGTCGTGATACGATCGGTCGAACACATCCACGACCGGTCGTGAAACTCGTGAATTCACTTTATTTTGGGGATTTGGCTCTTCTTCTTCATTTCCTTTTGTTTCTCTAACGAGCCTAGCCTCGACCGGTCGAACCCACCTTCATGATACTTCAAGGTTAGTGGTCTTTTACAGATTCTTGTTATTGGTGTTTCAAATTTCACTCTTATAGAATCTATTTGCTCTTTCATTGCAAGATTGGGGTTTTCTCTTGAAAAATCTGTTCTATCAAAACCCCTCTTCTTCTTTCTTGCATCTTATAGTTTCCTTGAGTCCTCTTTTGAAAATGGATGCTAGGGGTAAAAAGAAAACTACACGTGGTCTCTCTTCATCTAGATCAGCATCTATTGCACAACGTCATCTTCGCTCTCCCGAAAATGATCCTTCAGATGCACGGGATTTGCGTATGCGCAATATTATTGTTAAGCGTCCTGTTAATGTTAATCACATTGCTTCCTTTGGTATCCTTCCTCTGTTGGAATCTGTGGGATGGGATAACATCTTACATTGGGGTGGACCTGCATACCAGTCCATCGCCCAATCCATGTTTGCATATATTTGTGATTCTTCTCTTGAGAATTTAACCTTTAAAGTTGATACTCAAGAAGGCTTATTTTCAGTGGATCGACATTTGATTGCTCACCTTATGGAAATACCTGTCAATGATGAGGGCATTCCGATTCATATTTTACATGACAAACTCTCAGAATCTGAACGAAAAATGCTTACTAGAGATTTGTGTAATTTGGATGTTCACTGGACTCATAAAGGTCATGCACTTCCCTTAAGGTACTTGTTACCCAGACACAGAGTGCTTCACAGGATTTTCATCTCAAATCTATATCCGCGTTCTGGTAATAAAACCGAACTCACTGCTTTCATGGTTCGTGTTTTGCATTCTGTTATCTCTGGTGCAAAAATCTGTCTACCTTCGTTAATTTGTCACTCCATTATTTTGTCTCGTCACCATCCAGGTCATAGTGATATTCCCTTTAGTTATTTGATAACTATGCTTGCCAATCATATGCTTGTGGCTATGCCTGTTAGAGAAAAACTCATCCATCATCTCCCTTTTAATAATTCCAATCTTAACAAGATGAATTTAGAATTGATTCCTGGCCAAGTGGATGCTGGAAGCAGTGGTGCTGAAGTAGGAAACGCAGATCAAGCTGGTGATCTTCCTGACGACGTGAATATGGATGATTTATTTGAAGAACTTGAGTCAGACTCGGCTGATGATCCTGACTTTCAGCCTTCTGATTTTGATGAGAGGTTGAATTCTCTTCAAGAACAGGTGGCTCAAATTCGTGTTACCCAAGACACTCAATTTTCTTATTTACGCAAATATATGAGGCGAGTTGCTAGGGGTTTACACAAAATTGATCCATCTAATCCTGCTCCCTCTTCTGGTTCTGACTGAATTTTTATTGGGTCTGTAATAACTAATATTTTTCTTTGCTTTTGGTCTAAACTTTGCATGCTTACTGACTTTTTGTTGATTTATGCACTTTGCTCTCTTGCATCTATATTTTCCTTATCCTTGCTGCCCTTCTTCCTTTGTCATTTTGTGTCAAAAAGGGGGAGAAGTTTTTGGTGGCTTTGGCTTTGGTTGGATTTAATGATTATGATTAGGTTCTCATTCTTGTCTATTTAAATATGGATGTGTTGCTATTACTCAGGGGGAGTTAAGCTTCTCAGGGGGAGTTATGCTAGATATTGCTTATGATGTCTATATAACTAGTGCATGATTCTCTATTTGAACCTGTTATGCCTGTACTTCTCTTATTTATATTGGAAGTATTATTTATTTGGGTGTTTTGTCACAAATTTGACAAAGGGGGAGATTGTAAGTGTTATGGTCTCATGCTCCTTTGGTTGTCAAATTTTGTTGTGTCAAAACATCTATCTGTGTCTTGTGTTTGTATGATAGTTTATATGTATTCAAGACACTACATAAACACTTCATGACATTGGATGTCTTTAAGAAATACAAAGTGTACTTCATCATCCTATCAATGTTTAAAGCTACAATGTTGAAGTTCAAGTCTCAAGAAGCTACAATGTTAAAGTTCAAGTCTCAAGAAACAACTCGAGAAATGACTTCAAGACTAATAAGCAACGCATGAAGTAGTTTTCACACTGATGAAGATCTCAAGATTAAAGCTACAACAAGTTCAAGATCTCAAGCCTGATATGGTTCAAATATCTACATTCGTTGAATGGTTGAAGTTCAATGTCCATACGACATGTTTCAGGTTTGACTGACCTTAGGTTGACCTTATAAGTAGGTCACTTTGGATACATAAATCAAATGTTTATTTTACATAAGTTTGGTCTATTCTACGACCAGTCCTAGCTCCTGTTCGACCAGTCCTAACATTGGTTCGACTAGTCCAAGAAATTCCTCGACCAGTCCTAAGTTGTTGAAGATTTTCAGAATTTTTTGGTACACCCACGACCAGTCCTAGAGATCCTTCGACCGGTCGTAGGAGTGTCTTCGACTCGTTCTCGACCAGTCGTAGAGCTACGACTCAAAGTCTAGCAAGCTTTTCTATAGTCCTACAACCAGTCGTAGATAGCTACGACCAGTCGTAGGTGACCCACGACCAGTCGTAGGCTTCCCACGACCAGTCGTGGAACGACTTTCAAAGATCGCGCTCAAAATTTCAAATATCCGTTAGAGCTACGACCAGTCGAAGGTTTCTAAGACTAGTCGTAGAAGCGATTTTTGTTCCTATAAATTGAACACGAAATTCAGAGTTTTCAACAATTCAACTCGATTCAATTCAAGAAATTTCAAGTGATCACTCTGAGATAAGTCTGTGTTTATTTTAAGCTACGTTGTGCTTATTTAATATTCCTTTTTGCTAGCTTATTTAATTTGATTTTGTTTCTGTATTCCAATCTTATTTGAAAAGAGGAATTACCTTATTCCTTCTTCTTGGAATCAAAATCAAATATAGCTACGCCCAACTAGTTAAAATCTAAAATCTATTAGAATTTAGAACCATATTAAAGTGAGTATTGGAAATTGAACTTTGACATTCAATCATCTACTCCGATTGGTTCTACCGGGCTGCTACGAAAAGGAGAAATCCAGGTATTTTACAATTCTGTAAAATTTTATTACTTTTGGTTTTGTTTGAGGTTAGCCAGAAAAATCTCATTGTATTGGTTATCTGAGGAGAGCCAGAAAACTCAGAAAAGAGGGGTTTTTTAATTGTGTAAGCCCGAGTGAAAAAGACACAATTGTAAAGGTTTTGGGTGAACCTGTGAAAACCTATTTGATAGTGAACGCTAATATCCCCTGTGTGAGGATATTAGGAGTGGAGTAGCATTCTGTGTGGCTGTTGAAAGACAGTTGGTGTACACACAGGCGAACCACTATAACTCTGTCTTGTGGATTGAATGCTTGCTTAATTTTCATATCTTTTATCATTCAATTGTGTGGAATGTACAAGTGGATGTGAATGTTGTAATTATTTACATTTCAAGCAAGTGTGGGGATTGTTGTAATAATTTAGATCTATATTTCTGCATTTAATTTCAATTCCTTGCTATTTCATTTATTTCTATTAAAATTGAGTCCTTTATCCAAAAGATGTTCTAGAAATAAGGTTATCCTACCATAAGCCCTTGTTTATTATGGTGTAAGGTTGTCCTTAGAACTGAATTTGTATCAATCTCTCAATACTTATTTATCAAGGTGATTTGATTTCAGCATTGTGAATTGATTTATAATTGTAAGGCTATTGGTTTATTTTATTTCCGCTGATTTTAATTTAATTTGGCATAGTCCTATTCACCCCCCCCCCCCCCCCTCTAGGACATATAGCTTGGCCTTTTCAGTGCGTTGTGTGGACCCTTGCTCTGTGGAGAGCATAAACATCTGGTTAGGAGTGAACCAGTAAAACTCCCGGGTGCGTTGTGTGGACCCTTGCTCTATGGAGAGCATAAACATCTGATTAGGAGTGAACCAGTAAAACTCCCTAGTGCGTTGTGTGGACCCTTGCTCTATGGAGAGCATAAACATCTGGTTAGGAGTGAACGAGTAAAACTCCAAGGTTAGAGGTGAACCGAGTAGAAACCTCCGTGTAAAGGTTGAAGGTGAACCTAATTTAAAACCTTAGGTTTGAGGTGAACCCTGGAAAACCTCGTTAGTGAAATCTGGTACACTCAAGGGTTGAGTGCAACAGCCGGGAGTGGAGTAGACTTATCGTCGAACCACTATATAATGACTGTGTTTGTGATTGCTTTTCTATATGTGTGATTCATGACAATGCATTCATATTCATAAATCTGATCACATCTCACACACATACACAGTCACATCCAACATAGACTAAGTTGCATATTCCTATATCTTGATTAGTTTGTGATTGGATCCTCTACCTGGCTTGGAAGCTAGTAGAGTTACATTTGAGTAATCCTGAAAATTGCATACATGATAGGATTTTTAATATAACTCATAAATCTTGAAAAAGTCCTATTCACCCCCCTCTAGGAGATATTGGCATATTCCGACTTCAACTCAAGCGGTCTTCACCGCTATTTCAATTGGTATCAAAGCGGGTCTCTCTTTAAGGGCTTCACCGCCTAGAGAGTGATCTTGACTGAAGTTGGGAATATGGCCAAAGGAGAGGGCTCATCAGTCACCAGGCCTCCAGTATTTGACGGCTCAAATGATGCATACTGGAAGGCTCGAATGCACTACTTTCTGAGATCTTTGGATCATGACGTTTGGGATATAGTTGAAAGCGGATATGTGCCACCTACTGAACAAATTGTACTTGATAGTGGCACAACAATCACAAAGTCCAAACCCAAAGAAAAGTGGACAACATTCGACAAAGAAAGGCAAACATCTAAATCCAAGGCTATGAATGTTATCTACTGTGTCGTGTCCTATGATATTTTCAATCAAATAAGCATGTGTGGGACATCAAAAGAAGCATGGGATTTACTGGAAACAACCCATGAAGGCATAAGTACTGTGAAGAGGATTTTTAATGTAACTCATAAATCTTGAAAAAGTCCTATTCATCCCCCTCTAGGAGATATTGGCATATTCCGACTTCAACTCAAATGGTCTTCACCGCTATTTCATAAGGGACAAAAAAATAAAGACGGGTGTTGGCATTGTTGCAAGAAGGGGCACATGAAACATAATTGCAGGTCACTTAAGAAACAAGAAGGAAGCTCTCAAGGCGGGAAGGATTCAGTGAATCTGTCTGAGGAGAGCGACACAGAGGCATTGATCTTGTCTCTTTATGCGAGGAATGAGTCTTGGGTTATAGACTCGGGTGCTTCGTTTCATGGCATTTCGTGTAAGGAAGTTCTGTGTGATTATGTATCAGGTGACTTTGGGAGAGTCTACCTGGTGATGATGAACCATACAGTATAGTTGAAAAGGGGGACGTTCAGGTCAATCAGAAAGATGAAACGGTTTTGAAATTGAAGGATGTTAGACACGTACCGAGTTTGAGAAAGAATCTGATCTCAGTGGGACAGTTGGCCGATACCGGTTATGTGAAGACATTCACCAGTGACTCCTGGAAAATCACAAAAGGTGCCTTGGTAATATCTCGAGGCAAAAAGGAAGGTACTTTGTACGTGACTTTAAGATCTTATAGTTCACTTGCAGTCGCATCAACTGGAGTGAATGGGCAATTATGGCATCAGAGGTTTGGACATATGAGTGAGAAGGGGATGAAAGTGCTATTGTCAAAAGGGAAGCTACCAGGGCTAAAGTCTATTGACTTGGAATTCTGTGAGAATTGCATGTATGGCAAACAGAAGAGGGTAAGCTTCAAGAAGACAGGGCGCACTCTAAAGAGGCATCTGTTGGAGCTTGTACACACTGATGTGTGGGGACCGGCACAGGTATTATCTCTTGGTGGCTCATGTTATTTTGTTTCCTTTATTGATGATGCTAGTAGAAAACTGTGGGTCTACTTCTTAAAACATAAATCTGATGTATTTGATGTATTTAAGAAGTGAAAAGTTATGGTGGAAAACGAGACATGTAAAACAGTAAAGTGTCTCAGATCTGATAATGGGGGAGAATATTGTGATAAGAGGTTTGATAAGTATTGTACAGCAAGTGGAATCATCAGAAAATGATTCCAGGGACACCGCAGCAGAATGGTGTGATTAAGCGCATTAACAAGACCATCCTTGAGCATGCCAGGAGCATGAGGTTACATGTAGGGTTGCCCAAGACTTTTTCGGCAGATATTGTAAATACTGTCGCATATCTCATCAATAGATGTCCCTCAGCACCATTGGATGGTGGGCAACCAGAAGAAGTGTAGACTAGAAAAGAAGTGAACCTTATACATCTCAGAGTGTTTGGTTGCACTTCATATGTTCACATTGATGTAGAGCACAGAAACAAGCTAGATGCGAAGTCCAAGAGGTGCACGTTTATAGGCTACGGGCAGCATGATTTTGGCTACAGGTTTTGGGATGCGGAAAACAGGAAAATCATCAGAAGCAAGGACGCAGTCTTCAATGAAAAAGTGATGCATAAGGATAGTGTGCAGAAAATAAGGCTGAGAAAAAAGAATTCGTAGAGTTAAAAGAGTTACTGGACACGGGTGTTACATCGCCACAGGATGATCATGCAAAGGAGCATTATGAGGCAGAGCCACATACACCGGTTGTGAGGAGGTCTACTCGGGAGAGGAGATCCACGGTCTGATACTCACCCTCCTTACATTATCTATGGCTGACAGATAATAGTGAATCAGAATGTTTTGAAGAGGCGTTACAGTCATATACACGGGTTAAGTGGGAGTAGGCCATGAATGATGAGATGGACTCTCTTGAGTCTAATCATACATGGGAGCTAGTCACTGTACCTAAGGGTAAGGAAGCTCTTCATAATAAGTGGGTTTACAGACTGAAGGAGGAGCACGATGGTTCGAAACGGTACAAGGCTAGATTGGTTGTGAAAGGATTTCAACAGAAGGAAGGTATTGATTTCACTGAAATATTTTTACCTGTGATAAAAATGTCTATGATTCATATGGTCTTGAGTATAGTGGTTACAGAGGACTTACATCTAGAGCAGCTATATGTTAAGACAACTTTTCTTCATGGGGACCTTAAAGAAGAGATATATATGCATCAACCGACAGGATACGTGGCACCAGGTAATGAGAACAAGGTGTGCAAACTGAAGAAGAGTCTATATGGGCTGAAGCAGGCTCTGAGGCAGTGGTACAAGAAATTCGATAGTTTCATGTCAGAAAACGATTTTAGGACATGTCATGCAGACCACTGTTGTAATTTGAAGAAGTTTGATACGTCATACATCATCCTTCTTCTGTATGTTGATGATATGCTTGTGGCCGGTTCAAGCATGAAGGACATCTCAGATCTCAAAATACAACTGTCTAGAGAATTTGCCATGAAGGATTTAGGAGCTGCAAAACAAATCCTAAGCATAAGGATAAAACGTGACAGGAAAAATAAGAAATTAGTTTTGTCATAGGCAGAGTACATAACCAAGGTACTTGATCGATTCAATATGGAAGGTGCTAAGCCGGTTAGCACTCCATTAGCCAACCACTTCAAGATATCTAAAGAGCAAGGTGCAGAGACGCAGGAGGAACGGGACTACATGGCTAAAGTCTCATACGCGTCAGCGATAGGGAGTCTCATTTATGCTATGGTAAGCACGAGGCCAGACATTGTTTAAGCATGGGAGTTGTTAGTAGGTTCATGAACAACCCCGGGAAGGAACATTGGGAAGCTGTGAAGTGGATCCTTAGATACCTGGAAGGTACTAAGGATGTAGGGCTATGTTATGGTGGATCGGAAATCAAGCTACAAGGCTACATGGATTCAGATTTGGTAGGAGATATCGACAGCAGAAGAAGCACTACAGGTTATGTCTTTACTCTGGGCAGTGCTGCAGTCAGTTGGGTCTCTCAGTTGCAAAAGATAGTATCTATCAGTACGACGGAAGCAGAATATGTTGCGACTATAGAAGCATGCAAGGAGATGGTGTGGATGCAAGGTCTTATGGAAGAGTTGGGTAAGAAGCAAACAGATTGCAAGCTGTACAGTGATAGTCAGAGTGCAATACACTTGGCTAAAAATTCAGCCTTTCATTCAAGGACCAAGTATATTACCATCAGATATCACTTCATACGTTCGTTACTAGAAGATGGATCAATTGCTCTGGAAAATATTCGTACAAGTGAGAATCATGCGGATATGCTGACCAAGACGGTCACACGGGAGAAGCCGAAGCTTTGTTCAGCTTTGATTGGTCTTCAGGCTTGAAGACGGGGAGGTGGTGCACTCCGGATGAAGAAGACAAAGGTTTATGGCGATGTGTCTCCAAGTGGGAGATTGTTGAGATGTGGAGCCACATCTGGGGCCGTCTTCAACCGGTCGTGGGATATGCACGACCGGTCAAAGGGGCCCGCTCGACCAATCGTGGACTGGTTTGACTCAAAGTCCAGTGAGCATCATTTTTTTTGTCCCGAGGTGATCGACCAGTCGTGGCCCATTCATCACCGGTCGTAGGGGTCGCTCGACCGGTCGCGCAGTCTGCTCGACCGGTCGTAGTTACGCAAATTCGTTTCTGAATCCGATGCGGACTGCGGATTTTGGTGTCACCTTTCGTAAGGGTGCGGACGGGAAGTTGCCTAAACTATATATAGGTGTCCCTATGGCTTTTCTAGGGTATGGGAAAGTATTAGAAAGAGTTCTAAGGTGTGGGCTAAAGGTTTTTTATGTGCTTCCAAGGGAGAGGTTAGTATTTTACCTTGTAATCTTCGTTATTCTTCATAGTGGAAGTTTGCATCCGTAGTTTTTTACCCTAGTTTGGGGTTTTTTCACGTATATCTTGTCTTGTGGTTTGGTTGAATGCTTTAATTCAGTTTCTTGTTTATTTCTTCCTGTTTATCGTTTGTGGGTGAGGCTTGAGCTTGGATCTCGACTCACTGCGTTGTTGGCGTACTACGCAACAGACCACGGGGCACAAAACAAATGGACGTCTAGAAAAGTTTGTTTTTACACTGTTCACTACCTTAGGAGTGAAACTTCCTATTTTTTGGGCTAGATGATCTATACAATTAGGCTCTTCTCATGGGAAACTCAAATCTTGCACACATGTGTCATATTGTCACGTGGGTTGGGGTGCACATGAGTAGGGAAATATAGAAATATTTTAGGAAAAGAAAATTAATTTTCCTTTAATTTTTAAATATTTTAAATTAAAAATAAAAATAAAAAAATCCCCCATTGTCCATCATGTGAGCTCCTTGATGTTAGACCCTGGGGGTAAAAAATCAACTGGATCCGCTACTCATGTAGGCCACACCATAGGGAACAATGGTCATGAGACTTTGGCCATATTTTTGTGTGTGGACCACCATAGTGTGTATCTTTCATCAAACCCGTTCATCAAGTTTGAAATATATTTTTAAGCACAAAAAGTTGAATTAATTGTAAACCTAGTAAAAAAACTCAGGGAATATTTTTTAAAAATTTTTTTATTTATTATTATTATTTTTTTAAAATCAGCATGATAAAAAACTCAAGTAGGCCAAAATGCATAACTTAGAGGTTATAAGTGTAATTTAACATGCACCCTGATCCATAGCTTAAATGGTAGACTAAGTGAAAGATACCTCATTTCAACACTGAGGTCTTGGTATCGATCCCTAGTGGGGGTGGCTGACATTGAAGTTTCAGTTGACAGTGGGGTGTACTAACAAGCTCGTGTGGATCATTTGAGTTTTTTTTTTTTTTTACCAAGCTTATCTTTTCTATACACGTGACTATCACCTGATGGATGGAGTAGGTTTCACATACCCCAAAGAGCCGGGTGTTCTTCACCCTTCATAAAACAGGTGTTGTAGATGGATTCGAGTCCCTCTCCTCTCCCTTTTTTATTTTTCAGATATTTTCATATTTGAAATTTTTATTTACCTAATAGCCTTCTCTCTCCTAATAAAAGTTCCACATCTAACGTATCACAAGTGTAATTAAATATAAACTTGATCTCACTGCTAAATGTTTTATGTAGAGCAGGTGGCAAATGCATTCTTAGCATTGCTATACCAAAAAAAGCCTGAATGAAAGCACGGTAGTATTCCCTTAAAACTAGGCCTAGTCCTACCTAGGACATGACATAACTAGGCCTAGGCATATCCAAGTTGAAGAAATTCGTTCCAGATAGAGAAAAATTATAGTTTGAAGTATTGATCACAAATCATTCGTAACTTTTGATCTAGGTGTTGTCACAAAACGCATGACTTATCGATCTTTATGTAATGATGCTTCTAGGATTAACCAACCTGCTATGGCAATCGAATTCATCCATTTCACAAAAAAGAAAAAAAAAAAAAAAAAAAAAAAAAAAAAAAAAAAAAAAAAACACCGTTAGTTCAAATTTGTGATTTTAGAAAAAAAAATTATTATTTTTAGAAATTTTGATTTTCGTCATATCTTTTTATTCTTGCAGTTTTAGGATTTTCGTCTTGTTTAAAAGTTGTGCTTATAATAATATCGGGAATGCACTAGTAAGGTTTATTTGGATGTTTCTATTTTTGGCAAATTAAGCTTTGGGAGAGATTTGTTATTTTGGATAATTTCTAAATGAATTAGAGTTTTGGGTCTTTCATATAAGGTGATGTGATTGAACAATCTTATTATTATTTACCCAAATTCTCTCTTACTTCTTATATATTCAAGAATTTACCTTTTGGATTCAAAGTTTTGATTAATTGGGGTGATTTTCTTCTTCTTTGTTACACACTCTTCCCTATGTCAATTTTTCAGTAATATTTTATATACTTTCTAAGAAAAATAATTAGTATCAGTTCTAAGCAATTTCTAAGTGCTAGTGTATCACCTATCGTACTTTGATAGAGTATAAAAGTTTCTCACGCATGTTCACAGCATTTACCTTCCTTGTAATCTTACTAAGGGATGTTTAAAGACCCGTGCTAGCATACTTCGAGCTTTGTTGGAGTTTCGACTCTTATCTCACACCACTATGATGTAATCCCGAGCCATAACAAACCTGAATCAACCTTAAGTATTAGAAATTCATATCTAATACTACTGTTAATCTATGCACTTGGCGGAAGCACGCTTAACGAAGATAGAACAGTTGAATAAACAATAACCAATAAAGCAATCACACAGAACAAAAGATATTTAATGTAGAAAAAATATTCTGAAAAAAAAAAAAACCATGGCACAAAGTGAGAGAGATCCACTATAATTAAAACCTCAGAGTTTACACCACTCACCTTCTTTAATTATAGAGGAAACTGATTCCCTTTCGATGCGCACCTAGGAAACCCCTAGCCCATTGAGAAAAACTCTTCCCAAGCCCTTACAAGTGTCTAGAACCCTCTCACCTCGCAAAATCCTTGCCCTTAGAGAGAAAACATTCATATTAAGTAAGCCCTAATCGAAACTAAATTTAAATACCCCGGTTTACGCTAATCTATGTAACTCACCGGTCGGACCAAAACAAATCGACTCACACATAACAGTCGAACAAAAATGTGCAAATCTTCACAGCATGCAAACTGAGATTCACCCACTAATTTGGTTGGACTAATGGGTTATCGGTCAAACCAGCAGTGGGCTTCTCTGCAAATGTCAGACTGGTAAAATCCAATGAATTCTACATAACAATCTCCACCTTAACTTGCATTATACCAAGTCATCCTGAAGATATCCCGTGTAACCTCCCCCTTGAACGTAGATTGTTCCCTGCATTCTCCACCTGAAACGTAGCTCCGTCTGCACCCCTGTGCAAAGGTGCCAAATCTCATCAATGGCTGGAGAGATTGATCAAGCCCAAGCAATGCTTAAACTTCTTTGTGGTCACCAGTTTCGTCAACATGTCTGCGGCATTCTCATCTATGTGAATCTTTTGAAACAGAATCTCTTCTGAAGTAATGAGTTCCTATATCTTATGGAACCTCATGTCGATGTGCTTGGTTCTCGCATGATACACATGATTCATCGCTAGATTAATAGCATTCTAACTATCATAATACAACCGAAAGTCTACTGCTTTAACCTGAGTTCTCCTATTAAACCTTTTAACCTTAATGCCTCCTTTGACGCCTCCGTTGTGGTCATATATCCCGACTCGGTTGTACACAATGATATCATAGACTGTAGTGAGATCTCTAACATATCGTTCCACCTGTTAATTTGAAAACATATCCCATAGTGCACCTCTTGTTGTAATGATCACCTACATAATTCGAATTCACATAGCTTACAACTCCACCTGAAGCTCCATATCCCTAGAACATGATCTCAGTGTCGACGATGCACTTGAGATACTTGAGAATCCACTAAACAACATTCCAATACTCATTTCCTAGATTCGTTATATATCTACTGACCACACTAACTGGCTGTGAGATATCCAGCCTCGTGTAAACCATTGCATACATGAGACTCCCCACTGCACTCACGTAAAGCACCCGTAATATATCAAAAAAATCCTCTTTTTGTACTTGAAAATGACATGACTGACAACTTCAAGTGACCTACTAGAGGCATGCTAACTAGGTTAGCACCTTCCATGTGGAACCTCTCTAGTACATTTTACACATCCCCTCCAAGACAGCTACAACTTCCCAAACTTTCTGTCTCTATGAATCTCTACGTGTAAGATCTTCTTTGCAGCGCTCAGATCCTTCATATTAAACTTTTTGCTTAACACATACTTAAGTAAGAGTATCTCCGTAACGTCCCATAAATTTCTGTACTAGACCTTAGAACGTCCAAGAGTGTTACTGTTACAAGGTCGTACTGGCCCAACTAAATGCCCTAATTAAAGTAGAATTGACAGATTTAGTACAACTAAAACCGAATACTCATTTCTAGTAATTGTGAATAGGTAGTGTCATGAACTTAGCTAACCCAAGCGGTAATTGTCAAGTACAAGAAATCTCATGGCTTAACTTATTCTAGACATACCTTGATTAACCAAATTAGCTCTAGACAACTCATTCATGGTTCGCTAAACTTGAAACTATAGAAAAATGTTTGTCTTATCGAGCTCGATATCCATCACGAATATTGACCCAAGATCATATTTAGGATCGTTCACCTTAGGCTCACAAGCCGAGCATGTAAAATGTGTGAATGTCTTATGAGATAACTTGAACTTAAGTTAAATGTTCACCTTTCACTCTTTGTCGAAGTCGTGACTTTCGGACTGTTAAATCATAATCAAACTTAACACACTGACTTAAGTTATTATCATGCACATATCCATATGGTCGCAACCCCAACCGATGATCGATAACCGTTGAACTAAATTTGGACTTTCTCTGTTGATCGGTGCATTCGATTATCGGGGTGGTTGTGTCCAAATGTAGATCGACCCATACATCTCCATGTGGGCGCCGATAGTCAGAAATAATTCTTGAATAAGACTTAATAACTATCAGGCTAATAATGCATAACAACCGCACTTGTTAGTAATAATAGTGATGAGCCACATTACCTTACGTTAGGTGTTTTGCAAAAGACGTTAAAGTCACGTGATGAGGGAGTGTTGGCATTCTGCAAAATAAGAGTTGGAGTCACTTGTTGATGGAGTGTTGGATTGTAAGGAACATTAAAAAGATTAGATAGGAAATAGTTGTTTGTTTGTTCTGTCATTACCTGTGTTGATTAAGTTGATAACATGTGCAACTTAGAATAAATGGTACCACTGAGTTGATCACTCACTCCCACTTTGGGATAGTGTTTTAAAACACCAACCAGACATTAATGTAGATGCAGGTATCATCAAGTCAGATGCCTTGGAGGGTGTGTACAAGGACCTGGAGGAGGAGTTTTCTTATTTCCAGCTTTCTAATGGGTAGCTCTAGCTAGCTCACCTCATGGCTGAATTCGATGGATGTTCTTTTTGTTGGTAGACTATAGACTTGACACATTTTATCTTTCTTTTAGAACTATATATTGGGCCCTAACTATAGACCCCACACTTTGGATAGGTGTATGATGTACATTTTAAACTTGTTGTTGTACGTTGGATACATTTATTTCAGAGTATTTTACATTTCTCAGTTTAGTTTTATAATAACTTGCATATCAAGTTAACTGTATAGGGAATTTATGTTTGTACAAAGAAAAAGTGACACCCAAAATATCAAAGATCGAGTTTGTGGTCGACCCCTAAAATTCGGGGCATTATAATCTCTTTCTTGCCCTTTGCAACAATCAGTATATCATTAATGTAAAGCATCAGTAGAATGTAGGAGTCATCCTCGAACATCCTGTAATATACGCAACAATCGTACTCACATTTGATATACTCAATCTCCACCATATAAGAATAAAAACCGCTTTTACCACTGCCTTGGAGACTATTTCAGCCCATACAGTGACTTCTTCAACCTACACACGTGGCTTTTCTTATTAAGCTCCTTGAATCTTTCAGGTTGCCTCTTGGAAATTACTTCCTCTAAGTTACTATGAAGGAATGTTGTCTTCATATTGAGCTGCACTAATTCCAAAATGGATTTTTCTACCATATCCAATAGCACCATGATTGACATACGTTTCACGACTAGAGAAAAAAAAATATTGTAATATACTCTTTCCCTCTGCAACTACCCCTTTGATATAAGACGTGCCTTGTAGTTTTCGTCCTCCTTTTCTATTAATGTTGCATTCTTCCTGAACACCCACTGTAATGCCCCGAACATTTCAATACCCGAGTATTGAAAGTTCTCAAGCATTACCAAGAAGTTAACTTAATATGTACATGTGTAGGATACGAATCTAACCATCATAACTTTATAGCTATTCCTTAACACAAACCTAACTGTTGTGAATGATCTCCATTCATAGATCAAGCCATCTAACTATTGATTTTAAGACAAGACCCTCCATCAAGTGATTTAACGTACACCCCTTCCCTTAAGTGAATCAGCGAATAACCAATTATCCATAATGATTTAGATGAAAGTTCGTTTGTAAGAATTGTTCAGAAATATGCATAAAACAAAAAAAAAAAAAAAAAAAAAATCATTAGATTTCACAAAACTCCCAGATCAGCAATAATTACAAAAATGTCATTAACTTAAATCCCTAAATTCTAGATCACATCGTTCTCACTATCTATTAATATGAAATTTTATACCATGCCTATAAATCATAAATTAACTGTACACGTCAAATTTTAGCCCTTAAATTATTGTAAAAATAACCCAATGGATAGATCAACCATTAACCATTGATTTTAGGTCCCACTTGGTCTTTGGATATGCTCCAATTTTAGACTCAACCCATAACATGGCTGACAAAACAAATGGATGGTGTGGATTTATCAAAACACATCATTGTGGACCCCACAATTATGGTCATGTGTACATAGTACACGTGCATCAGCGGTGCACTGAACGGACAATCGAGTCAAACTAGGTTTGACCATATACTAGTTTGACCCGATAACTCCAGCCCGAAGAGGGATTCTTCCTCTTTTGTTTCGGTAGACGGACGACACCCGTTTGGGATTGTGTTATGGGGACAATCTGAACCGTCCATCGTGTTGAGCCAATGGGCCCAAACAAAACCACGTGAATCCCACATGTGTATGCACACAGGTGTGCGCACAACCTCTCCTGAAACTTCCCTCCTTCCCATTGCACGCGACTCAAACGGACAGCGTCCGTTTGCAATTATTATGGGCCACCAACTGTGATCGGATGGTCAATCCAGACCTTCCATCTCAAAGCCAGGGAAAACTCGACCACACCTTAAGTCGTTTCGCACACAGGTGAGATCTCACACACACACACAAGTCCGACCACAGCCAGATTGTTCCCAAACCTCTCATGCGATTTCCCTATTTTTGCATTTGGTATTGGAAACCGACCGCAACAAGAACATGTAGTGGGACCCACCATCATGAATGAGGAACAAATCTAATTCGTTCAACATTATCTGATGATCACCATCCCTGGCCATGACAGGAGCAAATTATAAAACGATTGGGGCCACAAAATAGTTATCTTCCAAGACCCAGCACCACCAGATCTGAAGACCAGATCTTGATCTGGACCATCCAATGACAGGTGAAGAGATTTTCAACTGAACCTACGTCGGCCATGGGTTGTAACCTGTAGGGAACTCCCGGCTGAAAACAACAACGTTGCTGTTTCACAAGAAAGCAGCGAGTCGCGTAAGGAGAGTGACCTCTGATGCAAAACAAAGTGCGTAAGAGGTTACACCGTCCTTCCTACTATGTAAACAAGTTTACGCAGAGAAGTTTCGGGGCTTCTGATTGGATATAAAAAGGTAGGTCCTGCCATTCCAAGAAATAAAACAAGGAAAAAGAGAAAGGGAGAGGAAGATCCGTTTGTCCAGATTTGCAGCCATCTAGCAAGGAGAGAGGAGAAAAGAAAGAAAGAAAGAAAAGGAAGAAAGAAAGGAAAGAAAGAGGAAGAAAAGAGAAAGAAGGTTGGACGTCAATCCAGCTCCCACCAGATCCAAAGCAGCCTCATAGACCTCCTGATTCGTTGCCGACTTCGGTCCAGGTTCACCATCCAAATCTTCTTATTCTCCTTCACTCCAAAGCCTTTAATCTCCTTCCACAACGATAGGTGTAGTAATACCATTAGATGGACTTAGATACAATGTGATAGAGTTTAAAATCCTAACTATTTAGGTTGCATGGATAGGACAAAGGAAATAGGTTGAGGCTAAGGGTTCACTAGATCATCAACATTATTAATAGGAAGATCGAACAACTGATCGAGGTGAGGGTTTTATCCTTTAAGCTTACTGTGATTTAATTGATGATTATTATCCGGCCTTTTCATATTCACATATTACTGAGAGCTATCCTTTCAATTGATTTATTACCATCATTTATTTACCATTTTTGGGAATCACGATTCAGTTTACATTCTCTATCACTGCAAGTGTTGTGTTAAAGGTATCACGACTAGTGACTCAATATTTATCGTGGATGTCATGCGTTATGGGTAGCGGCCCTCTTGGTCGGCACGTAATTCCGTGAGTTGGTTGACATGGTACACAATTGATGTAAGTAAATCGTCATGCATGTTACATTACTTCTCGGGATTGGATGTCGTAAATAGTCGCTCCATGAACACATCATCTTATGTAAATCCCCCAATCGCGTCGTTGTGTCGCCTTGAGTTGTTCGCGTAAAACCACATTAGCATTGGACACGCTAGCAAATATCTGTATAGTGAGAGTACGCATCAAGTCGGATATTATGAACCATCTTCCACATTGTGACAATGATCACTATGTATGATGAGCCGCACACACTTTGCTAGGCATGCATTCATGTAGATTGTTTACGCATACTGATATCTCTCGTAGTGGTGGAGTACGTGACATATCAGAACCCTTACATTTCATTTATGAATCACTTGAATTACTGTTAATCTTAAAGGATAACCATCACTATGAGTAGGGCATTAACTCTCTCTCCCAACTGTACAGATGATGCAGGCGGCATACAGATTAAAGATTTAGAGGACCATCTCCCTAATGAAGACTATACTAAAAGAATACGAAGACAGTTTTACTATTTAGTTTTATAATTTTGCTACGAACTCGATAAATGTAACAAGATCCCATTGAGAGGGCATTTGATTATTCTGTTACTCTAATGAAATAATCAATACAGCTGATTTTATTCTTGTAAATGTTACCTTCATAAATATATCTGGATGTGATCTAAATGAAAAAAATAGGGTGCGATTTTAAAGCATCCAGTTTATACATTATTAAAATCCGGTTTTCTCGAGCATGAGTATAAACTCAGGCCATGAAAATCTGGGCCGTTACACCCACTTACACTGTAACACCTCATACATTTCAGTACTTACCATGAAAATTAAATCTAAGGTATGCATGTGTAGGTCTCTTTAACCTAATTTGACTATACATTTGCACTCTAACCTGAATATGCCCATTGGGGGATAATCTTCATCTATAGATCAAGTCATCCATCCATTGATTTTTAAGATGGACCATTACATCATCAAATCCACCATTCATTGGGTCCAAAACACCCTATCGATCAATCTATCTCCCGATCGCGCAAATTTAACCACCAGACCATTGTTTGAAGCGTCTGAATGTCGAGAATTGAAAACTAGATGTTCACATGGTGTAGCCTACTTAACTTTTAACATTATTTTAAGAATTAGGTACATGACTCATAAGGGTTGACCTGCCTTGAGGAAGATTTTGATTAGAGGTAGGCCCTACAATCTTAATTTAAAATAATATTAATAATAAAAATTATATTTTTAATATTATAAATTCATAGAATAGGGGTCCTAATCATATGAACAATCTCCTAAGGCCTTTTTGCCCGTTGAAGTTCAAATTGGAGTCAACCCGACCATTGGATTAATATGAATCAATAAAAATAACATAAAATCACTTGGTGTGGCCCACTTGAGTTTTAGGTCAGCCTCATTCTTGGACTCATGGTTTTACATAGATAAAAAAAATCTAATGGTTGGAGTGGATTTCAGAAAACATCTCTGTGGGCCCCACACTTAGTGTGCGTGTGCACGGCCTGTGTACAGCTGCCACACACCGAACCGCGTAGCGAGGTCAAACGGGCTTTGATCCGTGCCTTTCAAAAGAAGGAGAGATCTCTCTTTCTCTTGTTTTGCCCGACGAACAACATTCAAATAGATGGAGTCCGTTTCTTTCGATTGTGGTCCACCATCACGATCGGCCTGGATGATCTAAACTGTCTATCGAGATTGGGATTCAAAGCTGACCACAACCTGCACATTTCCTCACATGGAGACACATGTGTATGCGTGATCTCATGTGTAAACAAACCCGCGCGTGGAGAAGATTTTCTGAAAACAGGAAGTTCGTTTCGGACTACTTCCCTGGTGATCCGCGTGAGGAGGAATCCTACAATCGTAGCCATCCATTTCAAACAATCTTAGCCACCCACTTTAGGGTTTCCATCTCAGTTAGAGAGTGAGAGTTGCGGAAGGAATCTTTTCCGTTTGAGGGTTGGCACAATCCCAACCACTCATTTACTTTTAAAAACTTGGTAAGAGCATCCTAAACGTTGATTTTAGGGCAATGTGGAAGTTCTTTTGCTTTGATTTAAAGATCGTGTGAGATAGTGCGAGATATTATGTGCAGCCGGAAAACTCAAAACCCATTGAGTTTTTGGGAATTCTTTGGTAAGTGGTGGGTTAGGGACTAATCTAGTTCATCAAGAAGCTCTGGATTGAGAGGTGACCTCTCGGATCTCGATTTTCCATGAATGGTGGGGTCATCTTCCCCATCTAGTCAAAAGAAACCATGCCAAGTGCAAGGACCCAGGTTCCTGATCTAAACGTCCATGAGGTGGCTCCATTAACCAGAAATTCATCCTAATAAGTAGATTAATATCATGCAATTGATTTGGACAGAATCAGTAAATTGCACGGGTTGTACTCGTATTAGGGCATAATAACTAATCCCTTATTTAGTTGGATAGAAGCCTCTGAAAACAGATCAAGAGAGGCTACAAAAGGTCTCTTTCGTGTGGGAAAGCTTTTTTATAACCTAGAAAATGAAACAGAGAGAGAGAGAGGAGAGAGAGAGAGAGACGAGAGAGAGAGAGAGAGAGAGAGAGAGAGAGAGAGAGAGAGAGAGAGAGAGAGAGAGAGAGAGAGAGATAGAGAGAGAGAGAGAGAGAGAGAGAGAGAGAGAGAGAGAGAGAGAGATGAGAGAGAGAGAGAGAGAGAGAGAGAGAGTGAGTGAGTTCGTGAGGTTAACTCGTGCGGCACCACACAGAGTCACCGATTCAATCCGAGTCACGTTGGATTTTGCTTTCGAGTTTGGGACTCGACTCGGCTAAGTCAGATGCGTTTGGACGATTCCATGCCTAGTTAGGTCCCATCTATAGGAGAAAGGAGTTAAAGATGGAGTGTGAGAGAGAGGTTGTTGGTTCATGGTTTTTACTACATCGGACCACCTCGACTGAGTCACCACACCGAGTCGGTTTGAGTCTGATCATATTTTCCCTCAGTCGCCGAGTTGAGGCAGAGAGTTTCACCGAGTTCTATCCTGGGTTGGATTCATCATAGTCCAACTCTTTCCATAAAGATCAGGTTCAATCCTAGCTTCATTAGTCGGTGAGTGCCGCCATTGTTGTATTTGAGCTTGAAACTGAGTCTCTGAAGTAAGTCGTCCGAGTCAAGTTCGATATCCTCCTTGTCCTAGAACTATATGTGGTTATTTTAGAAGAGGAGAACAGAAATAAATTGTGGAGAGAGGCTTATTGCTGGTTTGAGACCAGTTTCAATTGGTATCTGCCTAGTCAACTAGACTAGCTCCGACCGAGTTAGGTTCAAACTTCACTAGTTCTAGCAGTTGGGAGTCGGTTTTGGGACTAATTCAGTCCATACACCGGTTTTGATGCCAAGGTTAAAGCTCTATCCTATTTAAGTAAGCAACTCAAAACAAACCAAGTTATTGCCATTGGATAGACTCTCTACTAAGTCTTTTTTTTTTTTTTTTTGGGTTAGCTTGTTAGTACACACCCATGTCAGTACACACTCTAGTGTTAGCCACCCCCACTAGGGATCGATACCAAGACCTCAAGTGTTGAAACGAGGTATGTCAACTCAGTCTACCAGTTGAGCTATGGATCTGGGTGTTACTCTCTATACTAAGTCGACCCTGTATGTCTTGTTGATTTTAATGTCGTTGGGTAGCTGATTTTAGTCTTTCTAATCTATCAAGTGCAGAAGTCGTCGATTTGAATTCGAGTTGATCGAGTTGTGTGGTATGTCGCTGAGTTGACTCAATGACTCCCATTGAGTTTTGCACCGAATAGTCTAGTATGGTGTTGTCCCATTCCTGGTATCAGAATTTCTACCTAATTTGGGATTTATTCAGTGAGGTAATGTTCTCAACTAATTCCAAGTTGAAATTTTTATGTGAGTCGACATTTCTATAAGCGTTGACCAGTGAGTTGATGAGTCTAGGTTCTCGTAGGCTATTTTAAAAATATGGTTTTTGTATTAATAACTGTGGCAGCCACTATAGTTGGTTTTGGGTCTTGAATTCTTGATTGAATCAAGTTAATCATGTCGAGTTTGAGTTGGAACCGAGTCTAGACCGGGTTGATCAAATTCGTTAAGTTCAACTCAATTTTAAATCTTTAAAATTGGAAAATTTTGGATTGCATAACTATTACAAGCAAAGGCAAAGTGGGTTGACACAAGTCTTTTAAAGGTGAGGTTTCCCCTTTAAGCTTTCCTCTCAAATTCATTAATCCTATTATAGATTAGTAAAAATGTCATTTCTTACAATGTAGCATTTTATTTCCTTATATTTAGAACCTCTTGAGTTTCTTGATTAATCTACTTATCACTACTCTAATATGTTAATTTTTATGTAATTGGCTCTTGAATTGAATGATTGACATACCTCTTTGATCCTAGTATGAATGAATGATTTGATTACCACATGTTATCTCAAGTGTAACTAGTGAAAAATTGATTAATCAATTAGATATTTGCCACATGCAATTGAGATTCTAATTTGTTAGATTTGACTATTTCATGAATTGTGCCACACGATGTTATATATGTAGTATTTGAATGCTCTTTATGTTAAGAGGTGGGTTAGGGAATTCTTTGGTAAGTGGTGGGTCAGGGAATTCTTTTACTCAATGCGTGGTTTACTCCGCTAATAATTGCTGCTAACTTTGAATATTGATGAGATTGTTTGAATTTAGACTTTAGAATTTAAGATTAACACTTGAGATTTTGAACAATGAGTGGTATACTCTAGTTTTAAAATTCGGGGCGTTACATACACCCTATAGCCCTCTAACCTCTTAGTAGTTCCACCAACTAGCATGTTTGATTCCTATGTTAAGATTCCATCTCCTCTATCATGGCCGATATTCACTTGTCACCATCTTTTTTCAGATTTTGCCTCTTGAAAGGTTAAGAGATTTCTACTCCATGTGGACAATGCAAAAGAAACCGTATCCTTGAACCCATATTGAACTGGGGCTCTAATGATTCTTTTCTCCTTATTCCTAGGTATCTTGTTGATTGTTTTGGTTAGTTCCTTGCTCTTATTGAATTTCACCTTCTGTAAATGGCTCAACTGGCTCCACTTGCACTGATAATTTCTCAGACTCACCATGTTTTTCTGACTTTCCTATAACGTCCTTCTTGGTCTTTAATATCGATGCCTCATCGAAGGTGACATCTCCGCTAATGACCACCTTTTGTCAAACTGAATCCTAAATCTTATAGACCTTAATACGTTTCTCATACTCGATAAAGACGCACTTTTTAGATTTTAGATCCAACTTCGTCTTTTGTCCACTCTTTACATAGACGTATGTTGGATGTTTAGTGTCAAATATTGCATATTTTCTTTTATTTATATCTTGGTTATATGAACATGATAAGGCTTAATGGTATATTTTATACATGTTTGTGTTGTAAGGTGAATTTGAGAGTTTAGATTGGAAAGAATGTTAAAAGCATGGATTTGATGCTCAAGAATCACCAAGGCAAAAGATGGATTTTAGGAGACTATGAATGAAGAATTCACATGCCAAAGATCCAAGGAAACCAAGTACAAAGGATTAAAAAAAAAGGACTTGAAAGAATCGAGAATCCGCAGCAGAGAACGGGACAATTCGGTCCGACCTGAGCCAACTTCGGTCTTGGAGATTTTGGTTGGAGTCAGTTTGACCTAAATTTGACAGATTTTCTACACAAGATTTTTCAAAATCAACTTCGGTCTGACCGAAGCCAACTTCGGTCTGATCGAAATCGTGCAAAATTGTCTAGCGAGAAAGTGCGATTTTCAACCTTAATTCGGTCTTACCAAACCCAACTTCGGTTCGACCGAAGCATAATGCAAGACTTATGTGAAGTGCGTAAATTCAAGACGGTTTCTGAGAATTCTAAGGAGTTGCGTAAGATGGGGCTTCACAACTATAAATAGGAGTCCCTAGGACATTCCTAGGCATCTTCTAAGGTTTAAGGAGTGGAGCAAAAGGGTGGAGAGCCGCCGCCAAGAGTTTTCTTCTTCCTTAATTTGTTTTTATGCCTTTCTTAAGAGATTTTGATTTAATCATGTCTATAGTTAACTAAACCTCTTAGATAAGGCTAAGAGGTGAAGCTAGTAGCGTGATTGGGATGTTTACTTTGCTTTAATTCATGTTTATGTTGAACTTCATTGATTTCTAGTTGATTTTAAGGAATATTTTCAGTTTTCAATGGTTTATTATGACTCAAATTACAGTAGACGCTGCGATAACTTTGAGTATCTTCTTTTCTTATTTGAGATTGTGGGATTGGTAAATCTGTTGTTTGTCATCGTCTCCTAGGCATGGTTTGATGACGGAATCCCTTCCAAATCTTCATAATCCTCTTCCATTGAGGCTAGATCAATGAGAAGTTCAAAGACTTGATCATCTCCCTTTCTAATTGTATAAGATAGGACTCTAATTCCAATTGGATCTCTCGAATCAAGTAAGGTAGTATCTTAATAGATACAAGTGGATCCTTAGTATCCTAGTTCCCACCTTTAAATTCACAAGTTTCATTCTACAATATTCACAATTACTCCCTTTATTCCAGATTTCTAATTTAGATCTTCTTCTAGCTCTAGTTTTAATTACTTTCTGAAACGTACAAGTGGATTCACCATGTGGATTCGACCTCGGTCTCACTGAGATTATTACTACATCGCGACCCTACACTTGTGGTTGTGAACAAGTTTTTGGCGCCATTGTCGGGGACTACGGCTGCGTTTTTCTAAATTTAATTAGTATTAGAATTATGTTTAGATTAGGATTAACTTTCTATTTTGTTTCTAGGTTAGGATTTTTCTGAACTTATTTTTAGAATCTAACTTGGTTTTCTGTTTTGTAGGATTCTAACATAGCAATCTCCAATCCGATAACCTCTTTCTAATTCTCTCTCTTATTTTAGATCTCTTATTTGTTTTAGTTTCTCTAGTTTTCTTTCTTAGGTTTAGGTTTAGTTACTTGAGGGCTTCGAGTGTTTCATGCCCAAGTGGGTTCGTGACAACACTCAACGTCTCTTAAGTGAAGGAGGATTGGTCGAAGGGATGCCTATCCATCACAGGATTAGACACCGCCAGAGATCCTCAGAGTCAATAGAAGTGATGGTTGTAAATCAACCTATAAATCAACATCAACCTCCAGTTGAGGAAATTCAGGATGAGAATGAGGTGCATAACGCACCCCTGCCTCGTACCTTACGAGATTTCTTACAACTAGCGGGGGTGAGTACACCTTCCCATATGATTTTTCCAGAAAATACAGGGAATATAGATATTAAGCCAGGGGTAATCCAACTCCTTCCATAGTTCCATGGACTTGAATATGAAAGTCCATATCTACACTTGAAAGAGTTTGACGAGATAATAGCCACTTTATATTTTCCTAATGTGTCTAGGGACACGATCAGGCTGGAACTCTTTCCTTTCTCCTTAAAAGAAAAGGCTAAGACGTGGTTGGATTCATTATGTCCATGATCTATTGGCAGATGGCATGATATGACAAGGGAGTTCATAAAGAAATTCTTCCCATACCACAAGATGAACACCATCAGAAAGTCGATCATGAACTTCGCCTAAAAGGAAGATGTTGGGAGCGGTTCAAGGATCTTGTCAGTTCATGTCCATAACATGGTTTTGAAACGTGGCATAAAAATTTTCTTCTATGATGGGCTGTCATCTTCCATGTGCCAATTGGTCGAGACAATGTTCAATGGGGAATTCATGAACAAAGATGTCGATGATGTGTGGGATTACTTGGACAAACTTGCTGAAAATGCACAATCATGGGACATCTCCCAAAGACCTAGCACCACTTCTAAGCCTACTCAAACAAAGAAGAAGGGCGGAATATATCTTTTGAAAGAGGAAGACGATATAAATGCTAAAGTGGCCAGTCTCACAAGGAAACTCGAGGCCATGGAACTTAAGAAGGATAAGGCTAAGGAAGTTGTTTGCAGTATTTGTGCTTGCAATGTTCATACAACTGAAAATTGTCCAACAATACCTGCATTTCAAGAAATACTGAATGAGCAATCGAATGTCATAAACAACTTCCAAAGGCCTTTCAAAGGAACAACCTCAAATACTTACAACTCCAGCTAGAGAAACCATCCAAATTTCAGTTGGAGGAATTGACAAATTGCTACTCCTCAAGGAATCCTTAACTAATTTTTAGATCAAAGGAAACCTCAAGAGGACCCAGTTCTAAAACATATTCAAGATCAAGTGCTACTCAACTAGAATACGACACAAGCATTCTAGGATATCAAATTAGCAATGGAAACTGTCACGCCCCAAACTTGAAAACCGAGCTCATAAAATTCCCGATCGCCGAATCCGGCACCGACAGCGTCCGTAAAACCCTATTTTCGGCTCCCGGCACCCATTCGCCAGGTTCTGATCCTGGGATGCTACGAGGAGGATTTCCAATATCAGTTTGATCCATAATAAACATAACCAAAGGCATAACCCACAAACAACAGCCAAAACTCCATCACATTTCCACTATGATCAAAAACTTTATAAGTACAATGAGCATAAAGGGAAATACAATGATGATAGACAAAAGCTCCAAGATGATTTGATATGCGGTCCTACCTCAGCGTTACTGCGATCCAACGTCTTCTGCACGCAACGGTCGTGCATAAGCTTATAGAAAGCTTAGAGGGTGGTGAGAGTGTGTGCGTAAGGTAGTAATACAGTTATACAGTATCAGAGTAATGCGGAACATGCTGATGAATCCATGAATATCGTTAGCCGTACCAAGGCTATGCGATGCAAGGCATGAATGATGTCGGTTGTACCAAAGCCATGCGATGCAGAGCATGAATGATGTCGGTCATACCAAGGCCATGTAATGCGAGATGCAACTTAAGCATACGAATCCTCATCTAAGTCCACATATCAATACGGCTTAAAATCTGGAATATCACAGGGGTCTAGTACACTCTAAACCAGATTGTCGCCCCATCACGCACAATAAGGTAAATGGAAGAGACCTCACTATCCGCTTGCAATATCGAGCTCGGCTCGTCGATAGCGGACCCATTTCTCGAGCTGGTCAAACTCAGCTAGCTTTGCCCCCTCCTCTGGGGCTGGTAAGGCCGTGCACCCCCTTCCAACCGACCACGAAACAGTAGAAAGCGTGGCCTTCTGGTAATCGGCACTCGGCGCTCATGCATCCACTCAGTCTAGACGTTGGTGCAACCTCCTGGTACTATAAGGTTTAAGGACTTTCACCTAATGATATCTATAGCACCCCATGTAGAACAAGATTTTCGGTATCCAATCCTACCAACCATGATATGCCTATAGCGGCTATGACCCTATATCCTAGGGCGTACAACATACATGTCAAACAATGCGAGATGCATGAATCACGAAATCCAGTCATACAGCAATCATGCGTGTACCGCGTGCTCATGTGGGCATCTCCCTTTTCCAGGGAGTCCCATAATAATATGCCCAGTAGCATGTTCTATGATCAATCACTCATCTCATCCCAGGTATGTAGATGATGCGTATGGGCATGTATTATGATGTTCTGTTGTCACATACTCAAAATCGGTATTGATAATCATCATCGATAATCGGCACCGATAACCAGGGTCAATAGTCGGCGTCGGTCTCGACTATCGGCACTGACAATCAGCATCGACCGTGGATATGAAGTCATTTGTTTACAGCGAATGGGGCCCACTTATTTGGGTTAACCCATGAAGAGAATGGGCCTAACAAGGCCTAAGGGAAGGTCACAATGAGGAAATCTAACCATCATTGCCCATCAATGTGGACGTCAAACTAACATTGCTCCCAAGGCATGACCGCAAAAAAAAAAAACATCATCACATACATCCTGGTGGAATCTCAATCAATGGGCCGAATCAATTGGCCGAGTCAAATGGGCTAAATCGAATTGGCCCGATTCAAATGGACCGATTCAAATGGGCCTAGCAAATAGGCCGAATCAAATGGGCCGAATCTAATGGGCCGATCGAATGGGCCAATAAAATGAGCCTTAGGTATATCAGTCAGGCCCACCCTTATGTATTTTGAGATCCGATCTATTCATAAGTTAACATAGAGATAGATGAAATGAAAACAAATATCAACTTAATCGGAAACCACTGTGGTGCATAGGAGTTTGAACGGTGGATGTCACGATCCACTATTTAAATGGTGGGGGCCCACTTGAACTTTAGATCTGACCCTCTCCTTTGCTCACGCCATAAAATAATATCTCAATATGGTTGGATGGTTTGGACACAACATATGCATCATGGTGGGCCCCACCATTCAAATAGAGAACGGTGTTGATAAGGCACATACATCTTGGGCCCATGTAAGAGGGA